>OW240916.1:276653092-276868160 GCA_933207985.1 Pelobates cultripes
CTTGCATTCTTGTTTGGTCCCTGAATGCTCGCACACCAGAGTTGATTCACATGCAGTGTGAATTCGGAACCCTGAATGCTATTTCATTTGGTGCTCGCAGCAGCTATTCTGGAAATATTCAGAATTTTGTGCTGCTTCGCCTGCACCCGAAGCCCGAAATCAGCATTGGGTTTAGATTTGAGTGGCAAACGGACAGCTTTTAGCTAATTACTGCACATCCTGTGAGTACATCTCTTCATTTTGCTTTCTCCCTGTTCATTTTGCAGGTTAATACTCCTCTACTTTAGGTTCCTATTTATGTTTGTTTTGGCTTAGCCAAGTGTATGTAACATGCAGTCTGACAGAGATCTATCATTGCCTTCTGGGTCCCACACTACCCATCAAGTCATTTTCTACTGACTTGTCTGCCTCTGCTGACATGCAGGCTTTTTTGACTCCTCAATGTCCAGGTCCATGACCATGGCATTAGTGTATACAATGGGGGTAGTGTCCACCTCGCTATCACAAATCTTCACTCAGGATCTTTTACAGGCCTGAAGATCGGCTCTGCTGACTTCTCAGACTGCGGTACATACCACGTCTCATCCAGGCCGCAAGGCAATATAAAAGTCTAAGCATTCCTCCAAAACAATAAAGATGGACAGCACACCACCTGTCAATGATGGTGTGTTAAATATACAACCACTTGATTAGTTTGTTGGGAAACGCAAACACTGCAGTTGCCACTGACTGCTGCAAGTTCATTTTGATAAAAATTGAGCCCAAGCTCTTTAATTTGGCTCTCAACGAGCCAGGAGCCCAAGATAAATCTGAAACAACTCAACTATGTTATGTGACTTACCACCACTTCATGATGGTAGGCATACATTGTCTATGCAATTACTCCAACCATTGAATTGGATGGCCAAGTTGGACGTACAGGACACCTACCTCACGGAACCTATCACAGATTGGCATCAAGATTTCCTTTAATTCATATGGCAGGGTAGAAAATGGAGGTTCAAGTGTCTCCCAGACTGTTATCAGCCCCATGATGCTTCCTCAAACTGATGAAACCTGGAGCTGCCCTGCTGAGAAGTGAAGGTGTGCATCTTATTGTATACCCGGGCCATATTCTAATCCTGGCTCAATCTGTCCACCTTCTCCAGACTCACATATATTGGATGTTGACTTTTTCTTATCAACTGGGAAAAATCAATACCAATGCCCTATCAAGGCATTGAATTTCTGGGTCTCATCGTCGATTCCACTCTTCAGACCCTTCACTTTGCAGTGTCAAAATTATTAAGCATCAGTAACGAGGTCATATGTACATTTGCAGCCACCCAACTCTCCCTAAAACACCGAGCTCGAGTGATAGGCCTTCTTGCGGGCTCTATATAAGCCATATTCCTAGGCTCTCTTCATTATCAGGCTCTTCAATAATTACAAGCCACCTATCTCAGAGGCAATGCATTGTACGAGCATATGGTGACCCTGGACAAGGAGGCAAAAGATGAACTCCCTGGTGGCTCCTTCACATGGAGACATGGAATGGACGCACCATTTTTGGCACTGCTCTGGACCTGGTCATAGAGTCAGACGAGAGTTTGTACGGTTGGGGTGGACGTTAGATATTTCCACAGGAGGCAGGTGGAATCGACACTTTGCATCAACTATCTGGAATGTCTGGTCTGATCCTTTGTGGTCCACAGTTTATCTCCAACTCAGTCCCAGTGCCCTATAATTCTGAAGATGGACAACATGTCAGCTGTCCGATACATCATATACCTGGGTGGCACAAAATCCAAGGTTCTGGCAAACATGGCACAGCTTTATTGTCATTTTCTGCCTCATACACGGCATTTCGGTAATGGTGGAATACTTCCCCGGTCTCTCCAACACTATGACGGTCTGGTACTCCCGTTACACAGATTCCAGAGGCTGACATCTGGATCTCACAGTTTTCCATGAGATCTGGGACCTTGGAAGTGGATATTTTTGCTTTTCGATTGAATACTCAACTTCCTCACTTTTTTAGTGCACCCATTGCCCTAAAGAGAAAATTGATTCTTTAAGGAGCACTTTAAGTAGCATAACTAGAAATGGTTATAGTGATGTGAATGTACTCGCACCATCCCCAATACTCTGCAAAACTGCTTGTAACTCAGAACTCAGAACCCAGAATCCACCACTATTTCCCTATACACTTCCACTTTATTAAATTTGAATCCCTCTAACCATGAATAGCCGTTCCTGGCTGAAAAGCAGTAGGCTAACCAACATTAGACAGTTTCACATGTGATCATTTATGTAATTTTTTTATGCAATGTATTTTTTCATTATCAGTATGGAATTTCTGTAAACTTTCAGTAAAATCACCTAATAAATGAAAATGTAATAATTGAGAAAATGTACACCTTGTATGATGTATCTCTAAATAACAGCCTACACATTAATTAGTGTTTTGGTCCCAGCTATGCATTCCATGGTTCAGATACAAGCCATGCTAAGATTTTTAAACAAAAAAAGTACTTGTTAATGGATGCATTAATTAAATATTAGTATTCAAAATGTTTTGGCAGGGACGACACATTGTGGATTTTTTTTTTTTGCAACTAAGCTTTTGTAGATTGCTCATTTATTTTATTGACTTTGGAAGGATGAGCCTGTTTGGAATTTAAACAAATTATACAGCTGGTGCATAAACCAAATGAGCTATCACCCACTATCAAGGGGTATATGTGGACTTGCATGTTTGGTACTGCCAATAATTGAAATGGTGTTAATGTCCAAAATTCTGTGCTTTACAATTGATTCCATGTTTGCCAAATTCATTCAAAGACATTCATTGTACAAAAGCACATGAATGTGTCCAAATAACAACAGCTAATTTAAAGACACAATAAACAACACAAACACATATTCATTTTTGTTATCTAACTTTTATTTTGTTTGTGTTACTTTTCTATTTCATGTTAGAAGAATATTTACAACAGAAAAAAAAACAATTAAGCATCAGTTATCTTTGAACTCAAATGAAAATTTACTATACAGAATAAAACTGATCTTTACCTTTTCTTGTCTTACTCTTCTCTTCTTGACCCTTCCTTGTACATTATCTGTATTATCCTTCGTATGGTGCATACTATTTTCACTTGTAAATTGAGATTTATTGGATATGTCTTTTACATTATAAACTTAATTAAGAGAAGAACAAATAATATAAAAAGGTAGAGTATGAAGTAGAATTAAATACTATGCAATTATTGCCTCTTTCCCCAAATTCTGGAATCCTGCCGAGTATTGTGCTGTAATTCATTGTGACTAGAAATGATGCATGAGAGTCATCTCCCTTGGTAAAATAGGCTCTGTCTCAGATGTATGTGCACATAACCTAGTTTTTTCTGTGAGCTAAGTCCTGAGAGATTAAGGACATCTGCTGCATGCTACACAGACAAAACATGCTGGCATTCTATTATGAGTATGTGGAAACACATTTTCATAAAGGTAAAGACCCACAGATATTAATTAACAAAGATGTGAGCAGAACTGATTATTTATTTTTTATAAGTTTATTTTTAATTTTCTGAATTTTTTTATTGCAAATCAAACAGAACTTCTTGTGGGCTTCATTGTTTTACAGAATGTTCATTTACAATTATGGTCAAATTGTCTGCATAAAAAATGAAAGACAAAGGTAACTTTGTGAAGTTAACAATTTTGGCTACTAGGGTAGGTTCATAAACACAAAGATAATTTAAAAACTGAGTCCTAAATTATTTAATATTGCAACTAAACATAATTTCTGGGCTTTGGACCAAGAGAGAGAGAGAAAGATATATAGAGAGAGAACATAAAGAATCAGTAATGTGTATTTCACGGTGAAATAAGTCTGTTTTGTTTTATAATCACATTTAAATTATTTAGTTAACAAAAATTTTGGATTAATGTTTCATGCTTCTCCCTATAAATTATTTCACTTTAGCAGTCCCTTAGTTAGACTGTTTAGATGTACATTCAAGGTGTAATTTCCCACAAGAGGGGAAAAATTAAAGCTGAAGAACATATGTCTGGTGAAAAAAAACCAAATGCAGCATTTCTGGGAAAATACGTTTTTTTTTTTTGCATATCCATGGTGAGTCCTGGGTGTTGCGTGGCTTACTGTTTGCCTCCCTCAAGCATCCAAGCTGTTTGGAGATACTCTGCTCCTGCAATGGTAATTTTATACATCCTCAGGATATATGGGGGCGCTCAGAAAATATTCTAATTTATGTTTTGGTTTTTTGTGTGTAATCATTGGATTTTTTAAGATATGTATGTGTGTGTGTGTGTGTGTGTGTGTATATATATATATATATATATATATATATATATCACAATAGACTAAGTTAGCCTCTAATGGCCTATTTCTCAATGAAAAAAATAAGAAAATGTCTGAGGTCTCTTATTGCCATACCAATAATGATATATATATATAGGGATAGCTGGAGTGCAAAATTGTTTGGTATTGTGTATATATATATATATATCAATATTGGTTCTCATGTACTCTTTTTTTGTTGAGATATATCAGATTGTCCTTAATCCAAACCATTCTCTGGTGTTTCCGGTAATTTTTGTTTATTGCTATTTTATGTTGATATATGGCTGTTCAAACGCATAGGGATTAACAGTATTAACTTGTACCATATACCGAGATTAATCATCAGAATGTTTCAGCAGTTCTACCTTATAGGAAGTATTTACAGCATAATTGCGTTACTGGCTAACAAAATATACACCTTTGTATACATACTTACTTGTTACAGAGCTCAGACACTGATATAGCAAAGCTGAACATGTTGGATCCTTATAAATAGTTACCATACATATAATAATATAGGTCCCATCTTTACACATTTCCCCTCTCTTGTTTCTTACTACCTATTATTTTATTTATTTATTGCAAGCATTTTTGAAGCACCAACATATTCTACAGTGCTGTACGACTGGGAAAAATAATCATTACTCTATTCACAGTGAAATACAAAAGGTTAAGAGGGCCCTGCCTGCGAGCTGAGATCTAGCCATTGAAGTTGTTTTATACATAGTGCCTAGTTAGATAGCCCATGAACTTACAATCTAAATGATATGATGGGAATTTGAGACAAGAGGTAACGGGGGAATTTACAGGGGATTGTCAGAGAAAATTAAAGGAAAGTAGCAGGGAGAAAAGCAATGAAGAGTCTGAGGTTTTTTTTCTTATTGTAAGGCTATCTGTCCGTCTGTTTATCCATCCATCCATCTATGAAATTGCTTAAGCAAATACAACAAATGGAAAATGGCCTTTGTTTTACTATAAACGGTGGTGTTATGTTTTAATCATCTTTCATTTATTTAAGAGAAAATAAAATCTAAGAAAAAGAGAAACATTAATCAGACTAACATACTGTTATACACAAGCAATTATCATATTAAGCATTACTGGTACTCTATCTTCTACCACTGACTCTTTTACAATATAGTGTGAGAACAGGGGTTAGATGGCCATCCTATTTTACCATTCATAAACGTTAAATCCCTCTGTACAAGATATTATTAGTATGTAGTACCCCATTTTGACCACTGAGTGAAGACAGACTCCATAATTGCACTACGGTAAGTTATATTCCAAAATGTGGGTACACTTTTTGCTATGTATACAATGCAGTTCCTATTGTAATTTTTGTTCATTATAAGTACTAAATCCTTCACCACTATTTAATTTGCTTCTGTAGAATAACCTTATTAGTAAGATGCAGTATTGCATTGTGGCTACTGGGTGAAGACAAACTCTAATAACGGCAATAGGGTGAGCTATGGTAATTCAACATGTTGGTATAATATTTATATAGGAGTGTTATTTCTTATGCCATATGTAGATAGGTAGAACAATACCTATATTCCGTCATATGTTTCACCATTTTATATATATATATATATATATATATATATATATATAGTTCCTAGCTGTTCCTAGAACTGAACTCTTCTGGACAGATGATATATGTATCATCTGTCCAGAAGACTTCAGTTCTAGGAACAGCTAAGATACTGCACAGCAAAACCCAAAGACTCCCAGGCCTCTGGTACCCAAGGACCCGAGAATGAGGAATAAATACACCACCCACGAGGGATGAGAATTTTTTTTTTTTTTTATATTATATTCATATAACAAGTATATGCAATTTATTATCTAAAACTTCAACTCACTCTAATTGTGAAATGAGAGTCTAAAATGTCATATCTGCCTCCTTCAGATAGGTTGAGGGAAAGTGGACGGTAATAGTGTAATAGTGTCTGTCACACCTTAAATCTCATTGGAAAGCCTGTAGAAAAGTAATGCTGAATCTACTTCCTAGGTACTATTACCCACCCATTTCACATCCACCTCTTTGTATTGGGAAGGAAGGTGGATATAACCATTTAGACACATCCCCTGCCAAGTACCTTGGCATTATGCACACTCATTGGTTATGTCCACATGAACACATCATCTTGCTAAGACTCTGGGAATTAATTATACACACTGGTTAGCAAGCTTCCATGAGTAGGACCTTAAATCATTTGACAGGGCAGGAAGACAAGATTTAACTTTAACAAACATTAAATAAATAAAAAGCAATTAATTCAAAAACATAAAAAAAAACATTGCACCTTGAAAGTGTTAGACATGGTAAAATCCTTTTGAATTCATGTTAATTCCAGATTGTAACATTCAAGCTATGGAAACATCCATGAGAGGTAGCAAGTAATAAACTGGCATTCCAATCTGGTAATGACACAATTTAATGCATTATATCCATATTGTAAATAACACACAAAAAAAGTGCAAAAAGGGAGTTTGCCATGTCGAGTGCGCAGACATAAATAGAGCCTTTTAAACATTCCTGACAAGTTAGCTGATTTAGATGCATAAGGCCTATAAGTTGAAGTACATGTGATATGCCACTTTCATCGAACTATTGGATGTACATGGGTAGGGCAATAGCAGACCACGTTGAAACATTTCTGAGTGCAATATTATCTACATTCCTTCTAGTTATTACCTGTACCACAATAGCATATTGAGTTCAAAGAATGTACTTGAAAGTCCTGGGCTTCTTAATTCTCTTTTGGGTCCGGTGGTTTGGTTCCTGAAATATTCCAGAAATCTGCAGCAATTGAGGTTCATTATTTAAAATGTATCCACAAACACCAGTTGGGTATTTGATAACGTGGAGAACCGAACTGGATTATTGTGTTAGGCATGGGATATGAATTGAGCACAATGTCTCTATAACAAAGGTGGCAGACAATTGAAAACTGAAGAGAGTGGCAGGGCCATCCATATAGAATAGTCTGTAAGATTTTTTTGTAGACAAACACAACACATATATCTATAATTAGAAAGACTGGATTTTGTTTGAAGTGCCTCCACACATTAATACTACATTTGGGCCCTAGGAATAAACATCCTACATAGATGTAAGCCTCAACCAGATATGTAGCAATTCAGTTCTGTAATGCACGTGCATTTTCCTGAAATATTAATAGACATAACAAACATCATGCATATGGTAAGTACATTATTATTATTACTATTATTATATTATTTTACGATACAATGCATTTGAAAATATGACTTTTGTGTTAACTTTTATCTTAATTTAATGTTTAGCTATTTATTAAACTTTGTCATATTCTATTCAAGTTACTGTGTGTGTGGCTTCCCTCCATGGCAAGATAAATATACAATTAAAAAACAAAACAAAACAGATTTCAAAAATGTTCACTATTCATATTTTATCACATATGCAGTATAGTACCTATGGATGTTTAATTCATAGGTACTACATGTGCTTTTATATATTTTGTTCAGAAAAGTTAAGAATGCAGACGTCGAGGAGCTATCCCCCAAATATGGATCAATTCTAGAAAGGGACAACTTTGGTAGCAAGAAGAACATAGCTACTGATCAAATAATAGAGTGCAAAATTAAAAAAAAGAAAACACTTTATTAAGGTAAGGGTTATACATAGTGATGTCCCGAACGGTTCGCCATGAACGGTTCGCCACGGACTCATCGTTGAGTAAACTTTGACCCTGTACCTCACAGTCAGCAGACACATTCCAGCCAATCAGCAGCAGACCCTCCCTCCCAGACCCTCTCACGTCCTGAACAGCATCCATTTTACATTCATTGTGAAGCTGCATTCTTAGTGAGCTGTCCAGGAGGTGGGAGGGTCTGGGAGGGAGGGTCTGCTGCTGATTGGCTGGAATGTGTCTGCTGACTATGAGGTACAGGGTCAAAGTTTACTCAATGATGAGTCCGTGGCAAACTGTTCGTGGCAAACCGTTCGGGACATCACTAGTTATACAGCAAAGGAATTGTAAAAACCTGATAGAAAATATTGCATCGAATGGATTATTTTAGATTTAAAGAAGATTTATAACATATGTCATTTAAAAATTCATAATTATACAGACATCATGCAGGAAAGAATAGAATGTGGAGACTGGTACAATGTGTCAATAGCTCATGAATATGCGCAGAGTTAGTTGCATGGGTTTTCTAAATGTTGCAGAGAGTGGATACTCTTTAGCTGAATGGGTATTTATGATGATGGAACTGATTATTTGCTTTTAAATGCCTAAAAGTTGAGGGGCTAGGACTTTTAGTTTTAATTTCTCAAGTGAGAGATCTTTTTGTGGAAAGTGAAAAACCTGTCAGACAAGTAGCAAATATGTTCTCTTCACATTTAGAGAACTTAGAGTCCAATATCTTGAATATGAATAAAGATGGAATTAATATGGTACAAATTATGGGGTGTGTGGGATTAAAGGTGAATAAATGGGAGACACTAATAAGGGAGGATTTCAATGTGATTAGGTAAAGATTTTTAAAAGCTGTACCATAACAAATTAATTTCTTCATGTTCCTTTTACTAAAGTGGATTGGATTTACAGCATGAGATAACATCAAACAAGGTCGTGTATGAAACTGGCTATGCAGGAGAATTTTAACAGGAACAACAAGTCACAGATGCCTGGAAGGTAAATATGGCTCAATGTGATGAAAGTAGGGGTGGGAAAGAAAATCGATGGCTTGACAAAACTTTGGTTGTAGAAACAAATTTAAAAGTACATACCACAGGTAGTGAGTATGTAGATTCCCTGACAAAGTCTTTATAACTCCAGACTAGACCAAAGGAAGGCTGCCAGATTACTCAATTCGTATTATTACCGGCATGATATACTTCTTCAGGAAAGAGCACTTGGTGGAGGGTTCCATCATTACAACAAATAGATAAACCTACTGAGAAGAATGTGTGAAAGAAATCCACTAGGGACTGATGCACACATAGGTAAGGAATAAGGTAAATATTGGACACACAGAAACACAATAGGGTGATAAGTCAGGGACGTATTTGCCGCCAGGCAAACAAGGCATTTGTCTGGGCGGCATTTCCAAATGCCCAGCCAAATACCTTGTTAGGCTGGTGGCATTCGGCTAACTAAAAATCCAGGCGGGCGCGGTGCCGGCGAGGGAGCACTGATTAGTGAGCTTTCTGCTCAGCTCTCACGCGCACCACAGAGTGATGCCGGGAGCTGGAATATGACGTTATATTCCGGCTCCCGGCATCACTCTGTGGCATGCGAGGGAGCTGAGCAGAGACAGCTCACAAATCAGTGTTCCTTCGCCAGCGCCGAGTGGCTGGATTACAATTAGCCGCCCAAGTGCCTGCATTCCTGCCTCCCTCCCTGCAAGAAGACCCACTGTACCCCAGATAAGAAAAAATGGGTTGGGTGTGTTTAAACTAAAATAGAAAAAGTAATCTTTATTAACTAAAGTTGGGTTGGGTTTTTTTTTGTGTCTGGCTGTCAGTGTGTGTATGTCTGTCACTGTGTGTCTTGCTGTTACTGTGTGTATGTTAGTGTGTGTCTGGCTGTCAGTGTGTGTGTGTCTGAGTGATTGTGTGTCTGGCTGTCAGTGTGTGTATGTCAGTGTGTGTCTGGCTGTCAGTGTGTGTCTGAGTGATTGTGTGTGTCTTGCTGTCAGTGTGTGTATGTCAGTGTGTGTCTGGCTGTCAGTGTGTGTCTGAGTGATTGTGTGTGTCTGGCTGTCAGTGTCTGGTAATTGTGTGCGTCTGGCTGGCAGTGTGTATATGTCTGTCAGTGTGTATCTGAGTGATTGTGTGTATATCTGTCACTGTGTGGCTGTCTGTCAGTTAGTGTGTGTGTCTGTCAGTGAATGTGTTTGTTTCTGAATGATTGTGTCAGTGAGGGCACCTGTGTGTCTGAGTGATTGTGTGTGTCTGTCTGTCAGTGTGTGTCTGTGAGTGAGTGTCTGTCAGTGAATTTGTGAGTGTCTGTCAGTGAATGTGAGTCTGCATCATTGTGTGTGTATGTCAGTGATTGTGTGTATGTCAGTGAGTCAGTGATTGTTTGTGTCAAATCCTTGTATGTCAGTGTATCTGAGTGTGTGTCTGTCAGTCAAGGTGTGTGTTAGTCGTTTAACAGGAAGAGGTGTGGCATTGACAGGAAGGGGGATGCCCACGTTCCATCATGCCTAGGGCAGCACAGATACTAAATACATCACTGTGATAAATGTATACCTTTTTCCATCCTTCTAGAACAAGTTTTGTTCCCCTGCTAAAGAAGAGTTATAGGAACCTGCCAAATGAACCACAGTGCATATTCATTCTTGCTGAATAGCTTTACGACATGCAACTATGATGGCATGGGAAAGAGAAAATGCAGCCTGGTTCGTCACTATTGGCATACTAGTCTGTTTATAGCATAGTCAAATGGCTCTATACAAATGAAAGTTGACTACCTGGAGATGATTTATGTAGCATCTTCACTAACCACTGCAGTCATGGGTACAGTCATAATTAAATAGCTATGTATTATGAGTCTCAGTGCTGCTCTCAAACAGTGAACATTAGACATGCAACCATGCCTTCTTTAAAACGCAGGATCTCTGGCTATAAAGCATCCATGATGGGCACAATAGTGTTTAAGGTGGAACATTTTCTTTTAAATAATACCAGGGTCAGATCAGACTGGTAATAAATGATCTCACAACATATGGAGTGAGTTTGTCTCTGTCTCTGCACCGGTAACACCAATGGCATGACACACCTCCTCAGTTATGTGTGGGCAATAAATATATATATATATATATATATATATATATATATATATAGACAGACACACACGCACGCATGCACACTCTCTCTCTCTCTCAATCAGACTATACAGATGGACTTAAAGGAATTCTACAGTGCAAGGAATACAAAGTTGTATTTCTTACACTACCGTTCCCTTTGCTCCCCTCCCTTGAGCCTCTTTGCATGCTTACCCAATTCCAACACCGATCTCCTCTGGTGCTGGGCTAGCACTCTGCCTCCCCCAACGTAATGCAATGGGGAGAGGGTGCTAATGTGCATCAGGCCTTCCCTATAGGAAAGCATTGCTTCAATTCAGAGCATAAGAATGTCCAGCATCAGTTAGGTGGCCAAAAGTCAGTTAACCAAAAGGAAACCATTAGTCTTAGTCCTGCAATTATCTAAAACTGCAATGATTTACATTACAGTACAAAGGGACAATGAGCTGAAGTGGTCTAGGGTGCCAATACTGTCCCTTTAAACTCAAAAGGAATTAATGACATAGACTCTCTCTCTCAATAGTGCTTTTTCATATTGATGTATCTTTCCTGAGATGTTGTGTATTAGTTAATTCCTTCTGTAAGTAATCCTTGCTCTTGACTGGTATGAAAAATACTGGTTTGTAAAAAGAAAAGAAGGCTCCTTATTGGTTCCCACAGGTATGGGATATAATTTATAATTTGTTAAGATGTTCCATGTTTAACACTCACATGGCTCACAGATTTTGCATCCGGAATATTATTAACAACATGCTTTTATAGTATTTATTGAAAGCTTCAGATTCTGAATGAACCACAGATATTATACAAAAATGTAACCATACCACAAAAAAATGAACCTCCTTATATTTCAATAAACACACTTATGAATTACAGAATTGAACTGTACCTTTAGATATACTGGATGCTGATATATTGGATCGTTGTTTTAAATGTCTCTAAGAAAACTTTCAGCAGGAAATCTACAATGTATTTAACATTGAAGGATGGGCGATGTCTGAAAAGAGGAAAAAGATTGATCCAACATCATAAACTGAGCAGGTGATCAGTAGAATGAATGAAACACACATGACAGAAGAGCTCTTTTCGCAAGGTTACAGAAGAGAAGTGCTAATGGTCTGGTCCTCATGGATAGGAAATTATTCCTGGGAAGGAATTGATTGATATCACACATTATTCTGATGTGAGCATTATATACTTTTTATTTTATATTTTTTCTGACATTCCTCAGCTTGTGTATTTATTATGTCATATTATTATTATTATTATTATAAAAACCTGCAGATCCTGTTTATCCTGAGGTGGTAACAACACTTTGCATATCAGTATAAGTTAGTTGTTTAATGACCTTTATTATGGTTCATTGTTAAAAATAATGTAGCATTGGAACATTTTATTTTAATTGTTTTCTGCTATTTAATTTATCACATTCAATAGAATTCATAACCTTATCTGAATTGTATTAAAACAGAATACTTAAACGATATGATTCCGGAAAAAAATGTTGAAGTATATGCATATATTAGGAAAATATAAGGGGTGAATTTTAAAGCAAACACGATAATAATAATAGTAATAATAATAATAATAATTCATGTGCGTTACTTTAGTGATTTTCAGTAACAGGTAAAGGAGTAGCTTACATCTCAAGGTATCATGTGTAGGGTTTTACAATCCCCACCACATGGAAGTATATTAATCACTTTTTTTTAGTAGCATATATTGTATAAACCCAATGAAGTGCTCACTGTAATAAGGAACATGCAAAGATGTTGAAGCCGTCCTAACATTTATTTGAGCAGTCGAACCAGTCAATGGTTTCAGAGTAGGTGGTACAATCCCACCAAGGACCAGGTGTTTAGACTTCACAGGAAAGTGCTTCACAAGAAGTAACAGGGATGAAGGCCATGTTAGAATAGCAGGTCACATAATCTGCGGTGGCCATATCAGAAGAGGGCAAAGAAGGTAAAAAAATCTGTCTGAATAAACTGATCTAATATTAAAAAAAACAAAACAAAAACAAAGGCAGATGAAACAAGGATAAAATAGTTGAAACAAGGATACAATAGTTATGGTTATTAGAACACAGTAAAAATTTAATTAAAGGTAAAAAAACATAACTATTTGGGAAGGGTAATTAAAAATACATACCAAAATGTATTAAATGTGTTAAATGTAGAAAAGTATAGAAATATAATAAAACTTAATAAGAAAAAATAGATATGGGGAAATAAAATTGGGAGTAAAAGTTAAAAATTAAAAATAAAATTGGTATAAAAAAATGAAACTGATAAAAATTAATAATAATAATAAAGTAAACATTTTAAAATATAAAAAATATAAAAATGTACAAAACATAATAATAAAAGCAGAGAGAAAAAAAATAATTTGAGAAAATTATATAAGTCAGATTCAGTATTAAGGCCCTGTGGCTCCAAAGCTTTTAGATTAAACACCTAATTCTGCCGAGCATCTATTTTTATATCACCACGCCTTAATGATTTTTGCCATTTTTCTAGGTTCCCCTTTTCTTTATTTGCTAAGGAAATTAATCTAGTGTTTGATTTATTAGCACGTGTCCATTTTGTGTATACTGTTTTGTTTTCTACAACAGCTTAGTTGGCTATATTATTTGGATTTTTTTTAATGATTTTTTTTTCCATTCTTTATTTTTGTAGTGCATAGCATAACAAACAAGATATGAATATAAATGCCAATAAAGAGGTGTAAATATAGCATGGAATATCAGGAATACTTGGCCGCACCCCCCACATCAAGTCAGACACTAGCTAGAATCACAGGCTTCATACTTAGAAATGTCAGATAATCGGTAGCATGTTCTCCAGGGTTACATGCAGGATATAGACCAAAAAGAGAGCAATTAGGGACAATTTTTGGCTCAATAAGTGGAGGTTCATCACACTGTGACTGTTCTGGTTGGCTGTCAGGAAGCCCCCTCCCCCACCCCATTTTTAAAAAAAACTCAGTTATTTTGAACTTAAATTAGCAAATTAATAATTAATTAATTTTCTATTAATTTTCTATTAATTGCAACTCAGTAAATAAACACCACAGACAGAGAATTGCAAATGGACAGCATGAAGCAGATGTTCCACCTGTAAATATGTTTGCTTAAATTACATTAAGTTAATATGTCCAACATTTCAATATTTCCTTTTATTAATGTATCTGCAAATCTAGATTTAAGATACAACTTTTTCAATATGGAGGTGACCATATTGTGTTTGTAGGCTAATGTATATCTAATATGTTGGAATAAGAAACTTTTATATTACCATGTTATTATGTGAGATCAAATATTAATGTGTGTAAAAGCTTATTTTAGTCTATAGGTAAATAAAGATATCTATTTAGGTACATATAGTTCTAAATATTTAATATATATTAGATGGTAGCAAAATGAGTTGCACTCACCTAGTTTAGAGAGATGAGTTTGCTCCAACATGTAAAAGTGTTTGTCAAATTGTCTACTGGATATGAAGTAACATATGATGTGTTTTGCAGTACATTCACAATCCAAGTTCTAGCATTAGATGATCAGAAGTTCCCATATCCCATGGGATATTGTCTGGACTTATTTACCGTGGGAATACATTTACTGTCTGAAATAGAAACACAAGCACATAGATGGTCAAGTTTCTGGAGTTAGTCTGCATAGCAGCCAGTAGAAGAGAAAGTTCTCTCCTTTACTTGAGCCATGTGATGAATATGTCATAACAGATTGAAGCAAAAAGTCATAGACAATAAAGCAGGGTATGTTAGAGGACAAGCAATCTATGACAAGGATTAAGTGAGAAGAAGGAGAAATCGGCCATTATACTCTTTGGACTTGCTGTTCTCTGGACCGAATATTTTTGATGTTGCTGAATTGAACATCTTACAGTATTTTCCTGTGGATGTTGCATTGGTCTGCTAAAACTGTGATTGTGAGATCGAAGTGAAGTTTATGAAGTTCCATAGGTAATACAAGCATTGAGGCTAATACAACAACTTCAGTTTTAGTAGTACAATGACCAAACATACCAACAAGTGAAGTACAAAGTTGTATCTGGTACATACAACGGGCATATATTTAGGGGGCATATAGTAATAAGCAGAGATTTGAAAGAGGGACTAAAGCCATTTATTTTGCCATCTAACTGCTAATTTAAATTGTTTCATGGAATTATTCAAATATCCTAGTGACACAAATTAGACTCGACTCTCTCTCTCTATATATGTGTGTGTATGTGTAAAATTACAATTTGCATTTTACTCTTTACTTTTCCTATATATTTTTAATGATCTGCAATTGTTATCTGTTTGTGGTTATCTGATATAAAAAAAGTTCATTATCTCAGTGTTGTTTCCATGAAAAATAAAAAAAACTGAGCTAAGTCACTGCTAAAGAATGGAAGAAGGTGTCCAATCTCCAAAGCCTGGGAGAGGCTCAGACTCCAATAGGACACCACATAATAAAGGAGTTAAAGATTCTGACCCAGGGCCATTCGTATACAGGGGAAAAGGGTTACATTGATTTCTGCTAATTAGAAGAAGTATCTCAAGGAATATACTATGTGTTTTTAGTTTCAGCATAATAAAATAAAGTAAAATCTCGAGTTTTAAGATTTAAATTGCACTGTTTCACATTTCACTATCATCTATATATTTTGTCTGCTTTTGTCTTCTAGTCTTTTGGCAGGACCGTCGCTTTCTTGCTGTTTCATTACCTCTCTAAACCAATTATCCATGTCCCTTTGACTAATGATGCAAAAATCCTCCATTAATCTCTGACATATTTTCAGTTGTAAATAGATGATTCAAAATTCTAAAATAATATTACAAAGGAAGTCATAATGCCATTGTGATTGATGGTAAACATATCATTACAGAAAGAAAACCAGGATAAACATGCTAAAATACATCAACTAACATAATAACAATATATAATGTTGTAACAATATTATGACAGTAGCCCTACGCTTTATATTTGTCGGATGGTCATGTGTCAGAATGTTAGATTTGTCTCTTGAAGAAAGCTGGCTTATTTATTAAAAACAACAATATAAAATAAACAGAATTTTTTATCCGCACATATACACGTATATTCTATTACAGTAAATCATATTGAGGTACAGTTTTGAAACAGTTAGCACCACCTTCTGCGCAGTGGTAAATTAGATTGTCCCAGAATCCCGTATATCTATGTGTTGTAATATTCTGTAATCATTTTGCATCATTTTGTAGTAGGAGATGGCTAGAAAATATTAATGAGGAAATTGAAGGGACAGTCTTAAGAATCTAACCAATTTAAGGGCTTTAATCACTAGATTCGGAATTACATATCTGAAGCCATTCAGCTATTTCACTTTATTCAAGTCAGTTCTTAGCTCACCAGAATAGTAAACTGATCTGTTTTATGCAGTTTTAAATCCAAAGGAACTACAACAATCATTGTTTTCATCATCATTATTATTTTAGTTTTGCCTGAACAGAAGTGATGCTGGTTATAATTTCAGGGACTTTTTGTAAAAACTGTTCCCACTAATAATGTGTATTCTTATCAATGCTAAACAAAATAAAGCATTTATATTTACAAGTTACATTGTTTCGGCTCTGTGTGTAAATGTACAGATATTTTTTTTTAATCAGTATGTTTTGATAAGGAACATTCGTTTTTTCCCCTACATAATGAGGTGCATCTCCAAGGCAGCTTCAAATGTTGTTTTGTGCTTTGCAACTGTTCACCCTATCCCCATATCCCACACATAGTCTAGTGGCAGGGTTAATATGTTAGCCCCCACTCTTCCCCTATCCTCATACTTTTCCTGGCCATGTTTTCCCGTGGATTATAATGGTGCTTCGAAAGACAAATCCAAAACCTCATTATTAATAACAATGTGAAAATGTAATTCCCACTATATCACTTATCTTTTATAATATTATCAGTATTATCAGCTTTGATCCATACATTAGGTAGACGAAAACAAAAAAGGAAGGACAGAGAGATTTTAAACAAAGATTTAAGTGAGAATGAAAATAAAGGGATCTTCAACCTATCAGGCAAACCTTTAACAAATATACAGTTGAAAGTACTAAATAAAGGTCTTAAATATGCCCCCACAAAAACTTTTAACCCTTTTTTGGCATATATAGACATAAATAAATTTGTAAGAAATGCTACTATAAAAAGATTTTATATAAGCAAAAATAATACGATAAATAATCAAGTTACAGATATTAACAATACTAGTGACGATATGTATGTCAAAAGCTCTCTAAAAAATCAAAGTAAGTTTTATCCGTCAAATTTTAAGTCAAGCGCAATAGATATATTTGAAAAAAAGGTATCTAAAGGTATAAGAAGTTTGAGTGAAAAACATATAGGAGATAAAAATAACCTAACAAAAAGGGAGAGAGAAAGCCTTAAAGAGTTACAAAACGATGATACTATTGTTATAAAACCAGCCGATAAGGGGGGAGGTTTAGTGATTTTATCTACAGAAATGTATGAAGAGGAGGCCTTTAGACAATTGAATGATATAAAAACATATGTTAAACTTACAAGGGACCCCACCTCTGATATCAAAAATATGTTAGAGAAATTTCTGAATCAAGGCAAGGATAAGAATATACTAAGTACGGATGAATTCAACTACTTAAACAAGAAATTTCCAAAGATACCGGTCATATATTTCCTACCGAAGATTCATAAAGACACTGAAAGACCCCCAGGAAGACCTATTGTCTCCGGTATAGATTCTATCCTATCAAATATGTCAGAATATATAGACATTATGTTACAGCCTTATGTAAAATTGTCCCGATCCTATCTTAAGGATACTATGGACCTACTTAATAAATTAGAATCAATAGAGTGGGAGGATGATTATGTACTCATAACTTGTGATGTACAATCTCTATACACTATAATTGAACATACAAGGGGTTGTAAAGCTGTAAAAACTATTCTAGAGAGACAAAAAAAGATGAAAGAAGAACAGATAAATTTTATAATTGAAGGTATCTTTTTAATTCTAAATAATAATTATTTTTGGTTTAAAGACTCGTTTTATTTACAGAAAAACGGTACAGCGATGGGGACCAGGTTCGCGCCCAGCTATGCCAACCTCTTCATGACCGAGTGGGAAGAGAGAATGGTGTGGAGCGGGCATGGCTGGGTGGGGAGCCTGGTGGCCTATTTCCGCTATATAGATGATCTCCTTTTTATATGGAAAGGTCCAATCTCTACAGCAAAACTTTTTTTAGACTTTTTAAATACAAACAATGATGGTATAGTTTTAAAAGCAGATTTTAGTCAGACCCACGTCACTTTTTAGATTTGGATATTTATATTAAAGATAAGAGATTAAATACAAAAACTCATTTTAAACCGGTTCATGTTAATAATTTTATTGGAACAGATAGCTGTCATTATAGGAGCTGGCTTGACAGCATCCCTAAAAGCCAATTCCTTAGATTGAAGAGAAATTGCTCCGATGCTAATACTTTTAAAACTCAGGCGAACATGATGAAGAATAAGTTTATTGAAAAAGGTTACGATAAAGAGAAAATAGATAAAACTATAGAAAATATTACAAACACAGATAGAAAGGATCTTCTAACCCAAAATAAGGGTTCAAAAAATACTAAGAATAATGGGAAAGAGTTTGTATTGCCTATTGTCTTAGATTATAATAATAAAAATAAACAAATAAAAAAAGTAATTAGGAATAACTGGCATTTATTGAAAGAAGATCCTGTATTAGGAAAAATTATTCCAGACCAGCCAAAAATTGTATTTAGAGGAGCTCCAAATTTGAGAATGCAACTCACACAAAATTATACAAAACAGAAAAAGTCAGAAGTTATAAATAATTTTATGAAAAACAAGAATGGATTTTTTAGATGCAATTGCTGCGTAGCGTGCAAAAAAACTAAAAAAATGGACCAATATATCCATAGTTTTAAATCAAATAATACAGATAAAAGTTACAGTATTAAAAACACAATTACATGCATGAGTAAAAACGTGATATATTTATTAGAATGTCCATGCGGACTGCAATATATAGGGAGAACTATAAGACCGTTGAAGGTCAGGATTGGGGAACATTGTAGAAACATAGAAAAAGGGCTAAAAACCCACTTGGTATCCTCACATTTTGAGTTACATGGTAATGATCCACAGCACTTAAAATTTATGGGCATTTCAAAATTGTCCCAACACTGGAGAGGTGGTGATATAATTAATAAATTGGGCAAGAAAGAAATGGAGTGGGTCTATTTTTTAGACACACTACACCCTAAAGGTCTTAATGCAGAGTTTGATCTTTTTAATTTTTTATAATAAATATTAAAAGAAAAAAATCTTTCACACCAGTTTTTATATACTTTGCATATTTATATACTATTGTTATTGCTTACACACCACCTCCCCTGTGTATCACTTTAAGATCTCCATATATGTGCATGGTTCACTTTGTGTATAGCATATTTTTATAATATTGGTTATTTTTATAGATTTCTATGCATGCTTATTTTCTGGTATGCAACACCTGGTATAAACCTATATATTTTGTGTGTATAGCTCTATGATGTCTTTAAAAAAAAAAAAAAAAGTGCTGGCTATCTTTTGTAATTAAACATACAGGGAGTGCAGAATTATTAGGCAAATTAGTATTTTGACCACATCATCCTCTTTATGCATGTTGTCTTACTCCAAGCTGTATAGGCTCGAAAGCCTACTACCAATTAAGCATATTAGGTGATGTGCATCTCTGTAATGAGAAGGGGTGTGGTCTAATGACATCAACACCCTATATCAGGTGTGCATAGTTATTAGGCAACTTCCTTTCCTTTGGCAAAATGGGTCAAAAGAAGGACTTGACAGGCTCAGAAAAGTCAAAAATAGTGAGATATCTTGCAGAGGGATGCAGCACTCTTAAAATTGCAAAGCTTCTGAAGCGTGATCATCGAACAATCAAGCGTTTCATTCAAAATAGTCAACAGGGTCGCAAGAAGCGTGTGGAAAAACCAAGGCGCAAAATAACTGCCCATGAACTGAGAAAAGTCAAGCGTGCAGCTGCCACGATGCCACTTGCCACCAGTTTGGCCATATTTCAGAGCTGCAACATCACTGGAGTGCCCAAAAGCACAAGGTGTGCAATACTCAGAGACATGGCCAAGGTAAGAAAGGCTGAAAGACGACCACCACTGAACAAGACACACAAGCTGAAACGTCAAGACTGGGCCAAGAAATATCTCAAGACTGATTTTTCTAAGGTTTTATGGACTGATGAAATGAGAGTGAGTCTTGATGGGCCAGATGGATGGGCCCGTGGCTGGATTGGTAAAGGGCAGAGAGCTCCAGTCCGACTCAGACGCCAGCAAGGTGGAGGTGGAGTACTGGTTTGGGCTGGTATCATCAAAGATGAGCTTGTGGGGCCTTTTCGGGTTGAGGATGGAGTCAAGCTCAACTCCCAGTCCTACTGCCAGTTCCTGGAAGACACCTTCTTCAAGCAGTGGTACAGGAAGAAGTCTGCATCCTTCAAGAAAAACATGATTTTCATGCAGGACAATGCTCCATCACACGCGTCCAAGTACTCCACAGCGTGGCTGGCAAGAAAGGGTATAAAAGAAGAAAATCTAATGACATGGCCTCCTTGTTCACCTGATCTGAACCCCATTGAGAACCTGTGGTCCATCATCAAATGTGAGATTTACAAGGAGGGAAAACAGTACACCTCTCTGAACAGTGTCTGGGAGGCTGTGGTTGCTGCTGCACGCAATGTTGATGGTGAACAGATCAAAACACTGACAGAATCCATGGATGGCAGGCTTTTGAGTGTCCTTGCAAAGAAAGGTGGCTATATTGGTCACTGATTTGTTTTGTTTTTGAATGTCAGAAATGTATATTTGTGAATGTTGAGATGTTATATTGGTTTCACTGGTAATAATAAATAATTGAAATGGGTATATATTTGTTTTTTGTTAAGTTGCCTAATAATTATGCACAGTAATAGTCACCTGCACACACAGATATCCCCCTAACATAGCTATAACTAAAAACAAACTAAAAACTACTTCCAAAAATATTCAGCTTTGATATTAATGAGTTTTTTGGGTTCATTGAGAACATGGTTGTTGTTCAATAATAAAATTAATCCTCAAAAATACAACTTGCCTAATAATTCTGCACTCCCTGTATGTCTTATTTGCTTTTATTATATGTTTTTATATTTACATTCTTTCTTTAAATTTTATCACCTTGTTAATTACATAATTTACTTATTTTATTCTTATATGTATTGTATCCCATATCGGCAATTTGCCGAACTACAATTCCCATGAACAATACCAGATCGTGATACATCACTTCCGGGTGACGAAACAGTGTTTATAGAGAAATGGACAATGTAAACTACATGTCCCATCAACCATTGGGAGATACGCTGATGTCACTTCCGGGAGCCGCACACAACATGAATGGAGGGATACTACATATCCCAGCAAGCTATGAAAAGACTCGCTGACATCACTTCCGGGTGACACACGCGACCCGGAAGTAGGAAGTGAAATTGCATCAGGACTAAATCACATTAATCAGGAACACTTATATAAAGAGGACTCCATTGAATTTTGGACTTATTACTTCTGAAGAAGCCCCAGACCGGGCGAAACGCGTTAAGTAAGAGATCTGATACTTTTATTACATATTTTTTATTTTGTAACAATAAAGTTATAGTTTTTACTACTTTATTTGTTGTTCCTGATACATCTTGAATCCTGACTTATATCCTTTGGTGGGGATCATACCACCACATGCTGTCTATACCAGAGCAAGATATTTGCTCTGAAATTTGTAAGTAGGATACTTTTCCTTTATTTGCACACTTTTTAATAGATATACTACACTATTGGATTTTATTTCTATTTTTATCTTTCCATATACCACTGTGGAGGATTGGATACCGCATTATACCATCACTTGATATCCTGAGACGGGGATTATACCGTCTAGGCGCTATACGGCAGAGCTCTGAGTAGCTCTGCAAAGTGTGAGTGAGTCTTTTATAAGCTTTTATATACTCTTATTTCACTTGACATATTGCACTATTATTGTTCTGTACTTTTTTGTCTTGAAGGTTTTATACATTCCTAATTAGAGGACTCTCTGTATGTATATATTTTAATTATTATTTGCACTGTTTGGGCGCGGTTTACCACTTTTGTCTCTTCTGTATTACTAATAACATTATTAAGATCTTTTTCCCAAACTGTGAAATCAATATTCCAGTTCCTGGCACAAGTGTGATTAATTAATCTGTCTTGGTAATAGTGAAGGTGAAGATAATTCTCTCCAAGACAGATTTTGATAATGATGGGGTTAAAGAAGATCATTATTGAATCCCTTTCATGAGGAGTATCCAGGACCTATCCTGATAATAATGAAAATTAAAAAAAATCTCAAATCTCCTCGCAGATAACATGGTAATTTAGGATGACCAGTCTCCATGTTGGTAATATTGGGGCCAAGAATGACATGTCTTCAAGTCCTACCACACCCCTATCCTATTCCTACCTTATCCCTCTCCTATATTCTTATAATAGGGGCTTTGGAGATAACCAGTCTACAAGCTCTATTATACCAATAGAAATAGGAAAGACGATCACCAATACCCTAGTTTTGTATCATTAAAGCACCAAAACAACTTGAGCTTAATGAAGCAGTTTCAGTGTACAGATCATTCTCATGAAGTCTCACTGCTCAATCCACTGCCATGTAGAAGTGACCACTTAGAAAATTAATACACACACAGCCAATATTTTAATGACACATGTTACAATCTAGTCAAAGAAACAGGAGCAATATTTGGGATAAATGCAAATTTTGCTAACTTTTTTGTGTTAAAGCTTAGTAGAGGTTGTGCTCACTATAATTCTTTATATATAGTAATTGTTTATCTGCTTTCCCTTTGGAATTATTCAACATTTCTATTTAGCATAAGCATTTGGTAGTGGCATGGCATTTTGTTTGAGCGATAAGTTAGTGAAGGGAGATATTGGCCCTATTTTGTCCAAAACACAGACATTTTTTCATCTACTCCTAAATGTGGCATATTTCCCTGTTTAGGTTGTAGTTCCTGTAATGCCATCATTAGAGGTGATTTTTCGCACATCCCAGAACAGATAAATGGTTCCCAATTAAAAGTTGTTTTTTTTTAAAAAAATTTTTGCAGAGGAAATGCATCAGCGTTTAATGGGCATCATAGCATTATCATACTCCCTATGGTATTTTCTCTTGGGGCAGCAATGTCTCCAGCACTCCGTGATACAAGAAATAAAAGCATAAAAGCAAGTTGATCTGCTAAATTATAGCAGCAAGATCACTCATAAAATATATATGCGTAAAACGACAAGTTCATTTATTCAAGAAGGAAAAGAAAATAGACTTTACTGACACTTTACGGACATTACTGTCTGAATAGTTTCTGTTAAAACATGTTCATGTCTTTTCATTCTACTCTGATATAAAAATAAATGGGGTCTGCTTCTGAAATAAATACTAGATTTAATAGTTAGAAAATAGTCTTCATAAGAAAGAGCACACCAGTGAAAACAAATGATTATCTGGTCCATGGCACACTACCACTGCTGCACTACTGGACAATGAGGGCTGCCATCTTCATATTATAACCTATGAAGAGACCACCCACCTTCTTTCCATATAAGGTATTATATATGTTCCAAAACAGAATCATGTGACATTTGAAATGTGCAATGAATGCCAGGTTATGCCAGGACAACTTTGCATCTTATGAAAATAAAAATAAAAAGAAGGATATTTAAATAAAAAAGAAAAATCACAGCTAACAGCAGTTGTTGTGTTGGCAATTAAAGTGTGCAACGAACACTTCTCCTTTATGATCAGCAATCCTAGTTCTCCAAAACTGTATACTTGTTCCCATTCACCACAAATGGCATACTACTTACACATTGAACATCTTACAAATGAACTTCAACAAATGTTGTTGGACTTCTGATCACCTAATGTTCTGCAGCAAATGGTTATTAGAGAAAAATGGAAGCTGAATTTTAAAACCAGGATGTTAAACAACTTCCCTGAGCTTTTAAAGAAACCCTAAGAGAGGGGTAGAGATGCATTTTCGAATATGGATTTAAAATGCATTCTCAGACAGCACAGTGGCCATGTGCAGGTGTCTGAACAAGATGGAGGTCCTAGAGTAGATATGGCTAACTTTTCAACAGCATATATTTGTAAGCAGTTTCCCTTTGAGCTGATGCAGCATCATAGAATCCTGCAGTTATGTATTGAAGTACAAATAATTCATGAAATCACTAGAGCAGAAATCTTCAGAAACAAGAAGATGTGGTTAAGAAAAAAAAAGGCCAAAACTTTGAGGAAACAGAACTCTACAAGTATAAGTTTCAGATGAATACAGTGTTCACACTTTTAGGACACCGACAGAAAATGGGGAAAAAAAAACAGCTAAACCTTTAACCTTCAGAGAAATAGCCCACTGTCACTCATAATACAGTTTGTAGGATTGTGGCCTTCCTAGATATTATCTACATTTAACATTAATCTCTACAGGTAGCAAAAAAATGGACTGACAGTTAAGTATCCCTACTGACAAATATTTCCCAGGTTTTGTCCGAAATGGTCAAAATAGATTTAATTTTCCATAAATATACAGCTTAAAGAGCCCCCTCTTCAGCTCTTAACACAGTGATGAGGCTAACAAAATACAAGAAAAATCTAAAACCGGCTGGACGGCAATGTGTATTAACATGGGAGGGACGGTGCAGCAGTTTGAATGAGGAACAAGAAAGCAAGGTTTTGGATTCCATATTCCTACGACCATAGCTCTTCTGTTCTTGCAAATTTGTAGATCAAGGTGCTAAAGAATATTAAAGCGTTCTGGAAAAATACTGCAAGTCCAGGGTAGACATTTATACCTTTCATAACGCAAGCTCCAAACAGGATCCACATGGAAGCGATAAGAGATCCAAAAATCAACATAAAACCAATGAAGAGCAAAATCCGGGCCCCGGTCCTCCCCAGGCATCCATCACTGTAACTATCCCCCCGAACCTGAGCATTTGACACAGCATTTATCATGAAAACCGCGAGAGTGGAGAAGACCCCACAGGTGTGAAATGCATGATTTAGATCTTGCTGAGTTGGGTAAACTACTGCGGCATTGATCATAATCCACCAACCTGAGAAGAACAGAATCCCTGCTACCACAGAAGCAATCGTATTTCGCCTTTCCCCCCAATCAATGCATTCAAATTCCGGCCATCTGAAATTATCTAGGAATCCCACCAGGTTACTTCCTCAGCACGTGGTCTTCCAATAGAAATATAAAGTTCATCCAGTCCTCTGCAGACTATCAGGGCCGCTCCATGCACAGGACATCCATCTGGGGCAGGGAGCCACTGCTCTAAAAGTAATTTTTTACATGGTAATCAAGTTATGTGATCTGCATGTTAAAGTATCCAAGTGGGCTTATCTATGTTGGAGAAACCAGGATAAAAATGAGGAAATTATTCAGTAAGCACAAATCTGCGATTTGTACAGGTAAAACTGACCTAACTCTCTCTGTCAATTTTATTGATCACTCCATCTCAGAATTAAGGTTCAAATCATTAATTAGGTACCCCCTCTAAGAAGAGGAGGGGACCAGAAAAAACTTTTGGGATTTTCAAATTAGATGCTATGTGGCCTAAAGGCCTAAATCGTGAATTTGATTTGCATCTTTTCCTTCGAAATTACATTGATTTTATTGTATCTTTATTCATTTTCTAGGTACTCCTTGAGAGACTGTTTTTATCTCCATACCTGCTTCATCTGTGGTTGCGTAGTCAGTTTGCAGGATATATAAAGTTACTGTGCAGTTTAAGGGAACACTCAATTTGAAAATTACCATTAATTATATATTGGTTTTCAAATATTTTTCTTGCGTTTGATCACATATACTACGTATATCACAATATGTACTGATGTACTATAGCAGCTACATTGTATTCCATGATTATTGCAATTTAATTCTCTTGATTACAAAGAAAAATTACTATTGATCATTTATCGATTTTTGATCATTTTTCCTGCGGGAAACTGATGTCCACATGTCAATTGAAATATGTACTTATGTGCTATACTCACTTGTTTTGCTCTGAATATACTTTGTATCTTATCATGAATACTCATTGCAATATGCATTCCCCTTTTTTTTCTGTTTTGCTTCTTTTTATATATGATTGTATCAGGATTAGCTCTGGAGCTTCTAATTGATATACACATATGTTTATATATATATATATATATATATATATATATATATATGAGATTAGCTTTGGATGGCTTTATACATGATTAAATCTACTGCCAAAACATTGTAATATTATCGTTTTTTTCTCTTCTTATCCCTGATCAAATAAAAAGCATGGTGTTTTAAAGGCACTTCACCCAGTGTAGCTCTCAGATTTTTTTCTAATTTTGATGTCTTTGTGAGGGGTTTGTGATTCCCTCTATATTGGATGGAGCTCTGGGGATGTGAAACAAAAGTTCTTTGGGGTCAGACTAAGACCTGTTCCTAGTGTACACGCTCATACTATGTTGTTTATGGTATTTAAAAAAACATTCTTTGCTATTTCTTTGTTCTAATGAAAGACCTAGTTTGCATTATTGAACTTACATGTCTCATGTAATTTTTGGTTCGGTCAATCTTACACATTTTTAATTAAAACATAAAAAATACTATTTACATTTGTATTTTCTCTTTCCTCTCAATATTTAAAATCTTTGAAATACAATAAATATTTTTATACTCTTTCCATTGCTTTGAGTAATTCTAAATACATTTGCTGGGTCCTCTTCTGATTTGCTGTATCATTTGAGGATTAGCTAAAATGCTCAATGACAAGGAATGTGTATACAATATTTTCTTAAAGCAATTTAACAGCTGTAAGAAATGGAAAGGTTTCCTTTTTTCTGTAATCAGTTGCTCAGTGGCAGGTGCATGTCAGGGGGCATGGCTCTCAGCAGGACTAAAGGGCTGGCCAGATCATTGCCAATTAATCATCCAGTAAAACACACTTGACAGCTCAAATAAAAGTCTCAGAGTCATTTTCCTATTGACTACCTGCCTTATTCCTCTCCTTTGTTGAATTGAACATTCGGCTAACTAAGAGGTCTATAAAATACAGTTGAAATAACTTATACTATATAAGGCATATGTATTATAATAATATATATATAATAGGATGCATATTATAGATATGGTAGATTTTAGCAAGCTCACAGAACAAAAATGATTACAAATAGAAACAAAATACATAAATGTAAAAAAATGAATAAACAGGTTTTAAACATATGTTTTTGTAAAGATTTCATAATTATAAAATGTATCTAAAATGAATGTTCTTTTAGATAATTTTAACAATGTTTTAAGTTAGACTCTCCCATGATAGGAGTTATGAATATATCATCTGCTCCTTATGCAGAACCG
Organism: Pelobates cultripes; assembly: GCA_933207985.1. NCBI lineage: Eukaryota > Metazoa > Chordata > Amphibia > Anura > Pelobatidae > Pelobates > Pelobates cultripes. Next base: position 276,680,783 of record OW240916.1, read on the forward strand.
CCTATCTCATTCTCCACAACATTCAACATTCATGACCAGGTAGGAGTAGGATCTTGGTCAGTGGACCATGATGTGCATTTTTGCTCAGCAGGGTACTTTGAGCTCCAAACTGCAAGAAAACAATTGCAAAATGTTAAAAAGATAGGACTGATTGGTGTAAACGATGGGGTCAGGAACCAGCGTCTGTAATGGTATTTCCACGCTCAAAGAAATATGGGAAAAATAAGGAAAATACACAGATATAATGTAGTATGTTTGGATCTCTGGTAATAATAAATGGAGGGAAAGAATTGCACTTACAATTTTCTGGCGCTTATATTCAGCTCCAGATATATGCACATGGACGGTATAATCCACATCTATGGATGTGTTGATGATCCCCACATGATTGGGACGCATCGCCATGGAGACCGTGCCTGTCCGGTCGAATAGTATAGGGAGGCAGGGAGGGCTGGCCTTTAAGCATAGATGACGGACGCGACTTGTGTCACATAAACCAACTGGGTCGCGGCTTTCCTTTAGGGGAGGTTACTGACAGGAGGGAGGGTTAAATATGGCTGGCTGAAACCCCATAGAATCATGAGGAATGTATTGAAAAGAGAGAAAGCCTGAAAGACAGGAATATAGATAGTAAAAGGAATTATAAACAAGATAACCATACTGGTAAAATAGGACTTGATAAAGGAATAATAAAAATAAATAATAAAAATTAAATTAATAAAAAATAAAATAATAAAAATAAATAAATAATAAAAATATGATGCATGGGGCAAGTGGAAATGGTATTAATATGATATATTTAAAAAAAAAAAACCTAGTTAAAAGTAGATATCAAATGAATGTGAGAGACTTTAGGACATAAGACCACAAAAGGTATTATATAAAGAAATACTACAAAATGTTGTACAGATCAAACTCTACATTTAACCCATGGGGTACCAGAGTGTTAAGTGTGAATACCCAGTTCATTACTTTTCTACCTAGGAGTTTTGGGAGGTGGCACAAAAATTAAAAACTTAGGATCTTTTTTGTGGACTAAAAAATGTTTGGCTACGGAGTGGTTAATGTAGCCTTTTTTATGTTTCTACCATGCTCAGCAATGCAGGTTTATAAGCATCTTGTAGTCATGCCAACATATTGTAGTTTAGATGGGCATTCCAATAAATAGATTACACTCTTAGAATTGCACGTAATGAAATCCTTTATTTTATGCTCACAAAGGGAATGTTTTTTAAATGTTGTAAGTTTAGTGTGATTGTTATTGGTGCTTCTGCATGCTAGGCATCTTTTGCATTTGCAAAATCCTTTATGTTGGTTAAGGAAAGAAAAAGGGGTATTGGAATTAGTTATTTTCGTGTAGTTTTTTGTGAGACAAGTCTTTAAGTAGGGGGTCCCCCTAAAAAGACTATGTGGTTTCTCTGGTAGAAGTTTATTTAGGATGGCATCCTCTTTTAGGATGTTCCAGTGTTTTTTAATTATTTTTTTTAATCTAAAACTTATATTGTTGTAGTCTAGAACAATAGGGAGAACATCTTTATGTGTTTTCGAACTGTGATATTGTATTAGTTGTCTTCTATCTACTTGATTTATTTCAGCAATTAAGGTGTCCATATACTGTTCACTATAGTTTTTCTCTAGTAGTTTTTTTTTAGATCTTTAGCTTGTTCGTTAAAAACCTGATTGTCATTGCAGTTACATTTTAATCTTATAAGTTGGCTCTTTTGGACGCCAAGGGGGATAGTGGCAACTAGTAAAATCTATAAAAGTATTGGTATACACTTTAAAAATAAAGGTTTTGGTGTGCAATTTATTATTATTTATGTAGATTTCTAAATCTAAGAATTGTACCTGAGTGGTGCTCATTTCAGTGTTTAGTTTTATACCCCTGTCATTGTTGTTTAAAAACTCTAAAAAGCTATTAAGATCATTTTTTGTCCCTTCCCAAATAAAAAACACATCATCTATGTATCTACGGTACAGAATAATATTGGATTTCCATTGTGCATTGGACCAAGTATAAGTGTCTTCCCATTTGGCCAGATCAACGTGACCCGATCACGTGGTTTAGGTCGTGGCCGCCATTTTGTTTTTTGATGTCCCTGCTTTTTCATCAATTAGAGCTCGTTTTAGGTGGGGAGATACTCTTTCTTTCTCCTCACCTTCTATATCAGTTATTTAGGCACCCAAATAACACCTTTTCTTTTATAAGTACATTTAAGCCAGCGGTAGTCATCTTGGTGACTCCAATTCACATGTTTTGGCAGCCATCTTGGTGCCCGTCTTATAGCTACCTCACCTTTAATTTTTTCCCTTTTTAAAATGAAGTATTATATATCCTATGTGATAGTTCTTACCCATTTTATATTCCCCTCACCTTTTTTATTGTATTATAATTTTTCTTAAATGCTTATTTTATCACATGACTGATGCTGTCACTAATTACAATGATGTAATCAATTGTGTCTACTATTTAAACAGGATAGGCCTCTATGTCTGTAACACTTTGATAAAGTGTCTTTGCAGTAGAAATGCGTTAGTGTTTTCAAAGCTGTTTTATGCTACTGATTTTACTTGTCTCCAATAAAGATAGCCCATTAATGCTATTTGGAACTTCTAAGCCTATCCTTTTATTATTACTATATATTTTTTTATTATTTTTCAATATCCTATTTTTCCCAACACCCCCACTGGAGGACTCAGGAAGTCATATCATTTGTGGGGATTATAACGTCCATGCGCATATATCCGGAGCTCAATGTAAGCTCCAGAAAATTGTAAGTGCAATTCTTTTCCTCCATTTATTATTACCAGAGATCCAAACACTATATCTGTGTCTTTTCCTTCTCTTCCCCATATTGCTTTGAGCATGGGAATACCATTACAGGCGCTGCTTCCTGACCCCATCGTTTACACCAATCATATCACCAGAAAAGAAGATACTCTGGTTTTTGGGAAGTTCCAGCAGCCACATGCTACAAGTACTTATATTCCACCTCCCATCCCAAGATAGGACTGAATACCTCAAATTTTACACAGAATCAGTAATACCATTTCAGATGAATGCTGTTGGTGCAGTTGGTGTGCTGTTGCATTTATGGTGGCAATGTCTACAGATGTATGCTTATTACTGCAAGATAAATTCCTACTTGTCAAAAATGTTGGATGAACCCCAACATTTACATTGGAGCTTCACACCCACCCTCAAAATATAAGGAAAGTTTGACTAGATACTTGATACTTGATTAATGCTGCTAGAGTACTCATTCCTGTCTTTTGGAGGCAAACAAATGCCCAACTCTCAGTCATTGGATGGACAAGGTGAAGGAAAGAAAATATATGGAGGCCCATACTGTCTCACTTAGAAATACTCAGGAAAACATAACCATTGGGACTCCTAGCTGATTCATCTTACTATTTGAAATCCAGATTCAAAGTGAAACAAGCTTAATTTACCTTTAGCTGGCTGAGGTTTTGTTTTGGGGTGGGGTGGGCATTCTTTCTTTTTATCTCCTTCTTCTCTCCCTCTTTCCACCCCTCTAACTCTTCTCTTACTCTACTTCTCTCTCATGTTTTCCACATCCTTTGTTTTCCCTTACATAGTCCATATAGTGAATATATTTCTGGTGGGCACTAATTTACAGGCTTTATGTTATGACCATGTCAAACATTTGTTTCTGGAGACCTTTTCAAATACTTTTGCCAATTCTGATATATTATTGCCAAAGTGCCTATGAGGTTTGTATTTCCAATGGCTTCTAGATATTTTACTGTTTGTTTCTATATGTACCTAGCAATACTTCATGTTTCCTAATTGTCTTTTAAACAGAGATTTAAAAAAAGTTTCTGCAGATAAAAATTGAAAAAAGAGTGAATTTGTCATTAAAGGCTCAAATAAATCCTATGAAAACATTCCCTAAAAATGTTTTGGTAAGAGAACAGTGAAGATTTGAAGTAACCACCATAAAAAATCAATTGGATCACCAGTAACATTCCTTTGGTTTCCATAGAGATTGCTCTTCCTTTAGAATTTTGTCCCACTTTTTTTGTATGCACATGTCCCTAATTGTGGCCATCTTCAATTTGCAGTATCTCATCTTTTATCATCTAAGCTAATGTATCCACGATGCACTGTAAATATACAGAATATAATCACCAAATATGACATATAGTGATGTCCCGAACTGTTCACCGAACTGTTCGCGAACGGTTCGCCACAGTCCGCCACGGTTCGCCACAGTCCGCCACGGTTCGCCACGAACGGTTCGCCGCGAACTCCAGTCAGCAGACACATTCCAGCTAATCAGCAGAAGACCCTCCCTCCCAGACCCTCCCAACTCCTGGACAGCATCCATTTTGAAGCTGCATTCTTAGTGAGCTGTCCAGGAGGTGGGAGGATCTGGGAGGGAGGGTCTGCTGCTGATTGGCTGGAATGTGTCTGCTGACTGGAGTCCGTGGCGAACCGTTCGTAGCGAGCCGTGGCGAACCGTTCGGCGAATAGTTCGGGACATCACTAATGACATACCATTTTTTTTATCTACCTTTTGTATTAAGAATGCTCACACTGTTGCATGCATTCACTCCTGGTTTTCAAACCAGGAGATCCTTCAAGTATTCTTTGCAATATTACACTAATTGTGAAAGAAGTAGCAAGTACAATGGTGAGTCTTCAAGAGTAAACAGTTGTTGAAGACCGGTGAACTGGGTCGGTAACTTTTAGGATATCTAGGTCAAACAAAGTTAAATAAATCAGAAAGACTGTGATTTCACATGTATGGGTTTTACTTACACAAGTTCTTATTTTGCTGAACGGGTTTGCTGTTCTGTAAATAAACCTGAAAATCTATAATGCCACTTGACAAGAAGTGACAACCAAAACAACTTTAGCTTAATTAAGCAGTTTTTGTGTATATATCATGCCTCTGAAGTCTCACTGCTCAGTTCTCTGACATTTGGTAGTTAAATTGTTGCATTTGTTTCTGTCCATGCAGCCCTAGCCTAATCCTCACCTATCTGTGACTTACACTGCCTGCTTGGAAAAAAAAAATGTTTTCATTTTTATTCATATGTTAATTTAATTTATATTAAAATAACTCTGTAAGTTGAACTTTAAAAAAAAATATTTTGTTTGTTTCATTTAAATTACATTTGTCAGAAATAGTACAAAAGTAACAGATAACAGTAGAAGGGTTTTCACAGGAACACACTCTTTTAGACTCGTGTTCTGCCTCGGGTGGCACTGTCCAATAATGTAATACAGGTACAGACAATAAAGTTTTCATGGCATACAGTTAGTCAGGTACCTCACGTAGAGGTTACCGTGCTCCCTTGTGATTGTTGTGTCTGTAGAGCTGGGTATGTAAGTTGAACTTTAATCACACACAGAAGGCCCCTGCAAGGTCTAACAAGATGTCAACAGTGCAGTAGATAATATATTCTAAAGGAAACATACTTTGCAATAAAGGAAGTGTAAACATTAGATCATTCTCTACAGAAAGAAGGTTGTGCATGTTAAATGTAGAGAGGTGTAACTAGGGCTGCATAAACAAAGTGATTTAACTTGTAAACGGCAACTATGAGTGGTATAGAGAGTATGTAATTTGAAACATCTGTCTAGATATAAATGCTCAATGAACTACAAATAAATTAAAATGTATGGACAGGTATAAATAGGTCAATCAATACCCTAGATGTTTCGCAATATAAAATAAAACTTAAAGTGCCAGACTTGGAATTCCTGAGGACAGAGAGTCATCTGCTGTACATGTACCAATAATACATAAGCAAATACTGGGGTAATGTGTAAAGACTTCTGCCATTTAGATGTAGGTAAAAAGGTTCAAACTACGCTTTTTGAACTTACACTTACATAAGGAAAATGGGGATAAAAGGAGCAAGATTGAAGCAGGAGGGGTTGCTCTCTCAGGTCAGTTCAGTGAACAACATCAGCAGATGTTTGTACCATCAGAGGGGCTGAGATTATGAAAGAACCAAGACCTCAGCATACATCAGCCTTCAGTCTAGCAACCATTTTGGAATTTCACTTTTGAATTTAATAATACTGTTTGGGTAAGTAATATTAGCATACTCTGAAATTTTAACTCTTATCTGCAGCTGGGGCTCAAAGACTAAGAGTCTATTTGGGACTAATTGTTCCCTTAAAATAGCCAAGCCTGCCTTTTTCCATGACAATTTCTGTGTGACATTGTGATTAACTGCCGTATGACAATTAATACAGAAAAGTAGAATCGAAGCTAAAACAGCTATCATGTAAAAGGCCGTTTTATTTGTTGTAAATAAGTGTGACTTGAGTTTCTATGTGACCTCAACTGGATAAAAACTGATTGCTGCATCCAACTTATCCGATCTGTTGATAAGTTATTATCAGTAATTAATATGGCTATTGATATTCATCAAATCCGAGAGATTAATCACAGTTTGAGACTGTTGGTGACTAAGAGAGGTGGATAACGTTAATGCCTAAATATTGTCTTCCACCTATCTAAGTAACAAACCATTTCGTTATTAAGCCCCTCTCAAACATAGATTTATATTTTATGGTATGCCTTGTGCAGTGATCAGTTGATGAGTGTCCTATAGGAGGAAACCTTGTTATTGGCAGGGATGTGCATGGGCAAAAAATTTGGTTCAGCACTTTGGAAATTTGGCACTTTGGTAATTCAGGACTTCGGTTCAGTTTGGCACTTCCAAAATACGGCACTTTCGAATTCGGACATTTGGACATTCGGAGATACGGAGGCACCCAAATGTCTGAATTGCCGAAATTTATCCGAATTCACATTCGGAATGAAACGAATTGCACATGTCTAGTTATTGGAAGCATAGTTTATATTATGGTAAGGTCGGTGTGGTAGATAACCTGTGATATATGTGTTGACCTGCATTGTACAATTAATTTCCTTAACCATAACCTGATGTCACTTCATAAATTAATCAAGCCTCATTATAATTTGCAAATGAGAAGAAGGTTCAGGCACTTTAAGATTTCAAATAGGCAAATTTACTGGAACTATTTTGACCTAACTGGTCTTTCAAGCTTGAAAAAAAACAGTGTGGTCGAAACATTGCTGCTCGGGTTCCAATAAATTTGCCTATTTGAAATCTTGGAATGCCTGAACCTTTTTTCCTTTGCAAATTGTACTGAGGGACTTGGTGCTGGTTCCTGATTTGGTTTTACCCAGGTTTTTTTTTCTTTTTGGATGAGTGCAGTTCCAGATTTGGCTTTGGATTGATTATAATTGTCTTGATAGTGTGAATAAAGCATTCCTACTATTTGCTATTATAGAGTCTTTTATTAATGCAAATAATTGTATCATGTATTAATATCTTTATATAGAATCCAAAGAACTTAGGTGAAATATAAGATTTAGCATGGTAATTAATGTAGTTTTATTTTAATTGATTTGGATATTTCCTAATTGTCAAATTAATAATATTAAGTATACCCTTAGGTATTGGAGGCACTATAAAGAGACCGCTATATTATTTAGTGTAAAACGCATGACAATCCAAGATACCCTGAATCAGGATTGACAAGTTAAAATTTATTGTCACATAACCAATATTTTGTCTCTCTGATTAACCTTTACCAAGCCTTGATAAAAGCTCATCAGTGAGACAACATGTTGCTTATGTGACATATCTTTTTTTTTGTAATACTGTTCTGTCTGTGTGCTTGGTGCTGGCTTCATACTATCTGCCCATTTTGGGTCAAACCTATTTTGAGTGGTGTAAAACCTAATGCTTAACCACTGGTAATTAGCGACTGCCAAAGGTTTACTGTCTAACATGGAGATTAAAGCAGATCTGGCACCACAATATTATTTCAGAGTATTTCAATATTGTCTATAAAATACTCATAATACAAAACCCACAAATGGTCATGTGAAAAGTGTGCCAAATATAAGGAAAGGAGAATACCAGGTGATAGGTGAATGAACTCAAGTGACATACTAATTATAATAACCCTAATGTGGAAATCTAAAATGTAGAACAGAAGTAATAATTTATTTAAATGAAAGAAAAAAATCAAAACATGATATAGGATAATATTGATACAAATTTGAAAAAATAACCCTACATTCACTGCTGATCCTTCTCCTTCTTATGCCTCTCCTTCTGCTGATCCAGCAGCTCCCGTGTCCTCTGCCCTCGGTGCTCCCATCTTATTTTCTGTTTTGCAGGAAGTACTGACTTCCCCCTCCTCTTCCCTTGGCCAAGATTTGTTGCTGCGCAGGGCAGCCATTCAGGGGGACTCATACCCTGTTCTGTTTACTCCCTGCATGCGCACCTCAAATCCAAGGTGAAGGCAAAAATTTAGGAATTGAAATATGTCCGCATTTTTTAGCTGTCTTCTGAGGCTTATATTATTAAGGAGAGAGCTGATGGTGAGTCAGGTACGAAATGTCCCAAACACCTATAATCGTTTCACGAGTGGCAGCGCTGCTTGTGGGTGCTGGCTTCCTGTCTCTTAGAAAAGCATCCAGTGCAGGCCATTCCTGTAATCAAGTATATGGAGATGATGGGCTATATTTATCGTCATTTGAGGGAAGGGGCATGGAAGGAGTATGATTCAGAGTTTAGGAGGCGCATGGCGAGTAATCCCTCTCTGTCCTTTGGTGTGCAAGATATGCCTCTGTGGTCGCACTTGGGGCCAGAGAGGGTCTTGCCTCCTGAGAGTAGCATTTTCCCCAGTATTCCTGCGCTTTGTGTCATGCCGGGCGGAAGGGCGTGAATGCTGGAAATTCCAGGATAAGCAATGTGACAAGGTTGCTGCTTGCTCCTTTCGTCAAATCTGCAGATTCTGTGGGGGTGGCCATCCCGGAGCAGAGTGCAAGTGACCTTCTCAGTCGGAGGCCTCCTCTGGTCACTCAAAGGCTCCAACCCCACTGAAGGTGGACGCAATTGAGAGGTGGCTGACTTTTTACCCTCCACGGCAGCAAGCTGAATGGCTTCTGTCTGGTCTTCGGGAGGGTTTTGAGATCCCAGTTTCGGGTTACTACCCTGGTAAGGTTCCTCCAAGGAATCTTCAATTGGCCTATTGTATCCACCAAGTGGTCAGGGACAAACTAGCTAAGGTAGGATAGCTGGTCCCTTTGCTCTCTCACCTATGGAAGACTTGGTTATTTCACCATTGGGTGTAGTGCCCAAAAAAGGAGCCCAGCAAGTTCAGGCTCATTCAACACATGTCATACCCTGATGGGGCATCAGTTAATGATGCCATTGACCCATCCCTTAGTTCGGTCTACTACCAGCTGTTTGATGATGCTGCGGCATTGGTCCGACAAATGGGCCAGGGGGCTTTGATGGCAAAGCCTGACATTGAGTCTGCTTTTTGCCTTCTCCCTCTCCACCCTTCTTCATTTGTGGATGGGTTTTAAGTTTGATGGGGCTTATTACATGGATAAGTGCTTATCGATGGGCTGCTCGGTGTCGGGTGCTTTCTTTGTATCTTTCAGTTCCTTTTTGCACTGGGCCATGGCCTCGGCTGCAGGCAGCACATTGGTAGTGCACTACATGGGCGATTTCCTCCTTGTGGTTCTTGCCAGCTTGCCTCATTGCTCCTATTTGATGTCCATCATGAGGAGTCTCATACCTGAGTTTGGTGTTCCCCTGGTGGACAAGTCTGAGGGGATTACACAAGTGCTTTCCTTTTTGCGCATTGAAATAGACACCTCTTTAATGCAGTGCAGTCTACCACAGGGCAGGGTTGATAGGATGCTGCTTTCGGTTCATACGGCTGTGGCAGTGCAGGTCTCATGCAGGGTTATTCCCATGAGTCGGATTTTCAATAGGCGTCTGAAGATGGCCTTTCGCGGCAGTCCTGGAGGTAAAGCTAAGATCACCTTGTCTAAGGACATGTTGGAGGATCTTCGCGTCTTGGGGTGTTTTTTGCAGGACTTCCTAGGAGTCTGTTTTTGGCAGTCAGGTCCTTCCTCAAACCTGGCAACGGGTGCTCCACTGCAGGATTAGGCTGAGCCACATCCTCTTGTGGGCTGAGGAATTTAGCCCTTAGCGCCGCCATCCTAGCTCAATGTATTATTTATATTTTACAGCCGTTCTGTTTGAACAGTTTTTCTGCCATAAGGCCATGGTGATGTATTCAATAAATGCGGCAAGTGATGTTTTCTGTGTTATTAATTTCAAGGGGTATGTTGAGTTAGGGAGGGTGTTATAGGGTTAGTTATTTGGCTAATACGAAGGAAAATAGGAGATTACCCATTATGCACTAGAAAATGGCAAAGTATGTTTATGACCACTTCTGGCCAATTGGCAAATGTGCCTTTTTCTTCCACAGCCTGCAGTCCAGGTTCTGGAAAACATGCACTCCTGCTGTCAGCAAACAGTGAGGGAAGAGATTTTCACACAAATAGTCACATAGGGTTTTGTTGTAAAACATCCCCAGGGCAATACTCATATTTACTGCATTTGACTTTCATTGAAATTACATTGTGGGCAAAACATATTTAAAAAAGTCAACTACTTTGAACCTATGTCTTATGAACAAGTCTGAAGCTGATAAAACTTGATGAAAGGTGGAGTTTCTGACATCTGTGGAAATAAGGCATATTCCTAAGGGCTCCTTTAGAGAATCCTGTGTTGTACCCTCAGACATACTAGAGATTACAGCCGTGATAAAGACTCTTGGGGATGAAGTGCCAGCAGCTGAAAAAAGAAGGTGGTGGAGCCCTTGAAGGAGAGCTTCAGGTAACTATAACTCACTTCACTTTCCTCGTGTTATTGCACACCAAGTTAGGATTTCACCAATGGGAGTCTATGGGAAATAAAGGGAGAAGCCAATGCTAAATAACACCTGATCAAAACTTTTAATGGCAAAAATTACCTGAAAATTACATGATGGCAAATCAGGTGTATGCACACTATTGCCAACTTGATCTCATTTCACTTGGAAGTGAAGCCCTTTTTTAATACCTTGGTGGAGTTATTTTGGAAATTAAATGGAAAACAGTAAAACGGTAAATAGTAAAATGGTTGAAAGTACGAGGGAAGGTAGACATAACTAGCATTCAGATGTCCAACATAGAAACGTTTTTATGTTGGTATCAACAATACTTAATGATTGCTTTTTAACAATAAACATGGAAACAAAACTAGATTTCTTCATGTCTTCTTATTCATTTATTCGTGCTTTACAGTTGGTATACTTTTCAATAAAATAAGAAAACCTGTTTACTTGTTTCTTACAGTGGTGAACTAGTGAACTTTTTTTTACAAGCAATTCAAAATGCCTAAAAAGGTTAAACAGGGATTTAAATTTAAGCTGGCATTGGGAAGTGCTATTTTCAGTTTATGTAAGATCTTACCACGGCTTCTATATTTAGCCACGTTAATAAAAAAAAGATTGTCCGTCATTACACTGGCTTAGACAGCATAAATCACATATGGCTGGGCAAATCGAAAAGGAAGGGAGGTGATTCGTTGCCATAATCCTTACTAATATGAAGTCACTTTAATTCCTCATTGAGTCTGTTTCCTTAGCATTTGATTTAAAATGCTTGTTTGATTGTATGTAATTCTGACTATTGTTGATAAATGTGAAGCAAAGGCAGACACACAATGCAAATCTTTAATAAGTTAAGAACAGCTGAACACAATATTACTAATAAAGCCTGATAGTTTTTGTTTTTTTATATTTCAATGAAAATTTTATTATGATTTTATATAACGTAAAGTATAAAATAATTTTAAAACATTTAAAAAAGCTATTTAATTAGAAATTATAGTATAACTTCAGGCCAGCATAAACATACTTATCAATTAAATAGATGGAAAGAAAATGAAACATGATTGAAAATATAATTTATTTATTTTTTACCATTGCCTACTTTAGTCCTTATTAAGAACTGTCACACTATCAGAAAAAGATAAAAATTCTGATATATTACAACATTCATTAACTAGCATTTATTTCATACATCTGGGGCTCATAGCCTCCATTTCTTCGAAAAAGCATTTCTCATAAGTTTATTGAAATGCATGGCAATATATTATAGACTAATATTTCAATTTGATTTCTTCCTTAGTTTGTAGCTGAACGTATCTCACAAATAATCAAAACCGATTGAGATGCACGTCTCTCATTTAAATACTATTTGAATAATGCAGAGATTCTTTTTTTTTCAAATTGTAACAAAAAGGATGGTTTAGTGCAAAGAAAGTAACTAAATTGTTGCACCTGTGTGCACTTATTAACCTTGCTTGTATAAAAGTCTATCATCCACAACAAAAAATACAAAAGGTTTAAAAGCACATGCTTAAAAAGAACTTTCCGCATATGTTCATAGCATTTTCATTAAAGAATAGAATGTTTTCCTAATGATGCATCATACTTTTACATCCAACCTTGGAAAACAAACATTTCCTAATGAACAAACTCTTCAATGTACTGTATTCATTATTCACTGTAAATCTGAATGTTTGTTTTTAAAAGCCATCATATAGATTTTCGAAGTTTGTAATGACAATCTTTTGGGAGATTCTACCACATTTAAAAGCGACAATCAAACTGACAAGTAAAATAGGAAAACAATGCGACAGATGACCTACTGATGTCTAAGCATGGCAAGTAAAGTACCATTCCAGAGGATTGCATATAGTCTAATTAAAGACACAACTTGGTAGATACAACTTACATGCACTCATCAAATATACAGATTTACTAATCAGCCACAACATTAAAACCACTTACAGGTGAAGTGAATAATATTGATTAGATCATGGCAATGGTATTAATTGGGCAGCTGGTGAACAGTCAGTTCTTAAATTTCAAGTGTTGGAAACAAATAAAATGGGCAAGCAAAATGGGCAAGCATGATTGAGTTTCACAATGGTCAAATAGTGATGGATAGATGACTGTGTCAGAGCATCTCCAAGACAGCAAGTCTTGCGGGGTGTTCCCAGTTTAGTAGTGGTTAGTACCTACCAAAAGTGGTGCAAGGAAGGACCGCCGGTGAATTGGCATCAGGGTCATGGCCACCTAAGTTTCATTGATGCTCATGGGTAGTCAATGCTAGCTTGTCTGGTCCAATCACGTAGAAGAGCTACTGTAGCTCAAATTACTGAAAAGCTTAACGCCGGTCATGATAGAAAGGTTTCAGAACACAAAATTCACTGCATATGGGGCTGCATAGCCATAGTCCGGTCAGAGTGTCCAAGATGACCCACGTCCACTACCAGAAGCCCCTTCATAGGGAACGTAAGTGGCAGGAATGGATCATGGAGCAATGAAAGAAGATTATCTGGTCTCATGAATCTCAGTTTCTTTTAGATCATATGGATAGCCAGGTGCATGTGCCTTAGTTACCTGTGGAAAAGATGGCAGCATGATGCACTATGGGAAGAAGGCAGGCAGTTATATGCTCTTGGCAATATTCTGCTGGAAAACCTTGGATCCTGGCCTTCATGTGGATGTTACTTTGACACATACCACCTACCTAAAGATTGATGCAGAGCACGTACACCCGTTCATGGCAATGGTGTACCTTGATGGCAGGGACCTTTTTCAGAAGGTTAATGCACCATGCTACACTGCAGAAATTGTTCAGGAATGGTTTGAGGAACATGACAAAGAGTTCAATGTGTTGCCTTGGCCCCCAAAGTCCCCTGATTTTAATCTGATTAAGCAGTGGTGAGATGTGCTGAAACAACAAATCTGATCCACAGAGGCCCAATCTCTCAACTGATTGACAGCTGGAGAGGTGTAACAAGGTTAATTTCTAAAAGTGCCTAATTCTAATTAAATTGGCCCTCTTATAAAATAAAAAGAGCGAACACACTCTTTACATATAAAGCACTTTAGTGAGCTTGGATGCTGTGGACCCTCTAAAGCTTAGAGGGCATGTCAAAAAAGTTATAAATTGATTTGCATGTCAATGAGTGAAAAAAGTATTTAACCCCTTCGACTTAGTTCTTGGTGGCAAAACCCTTGTTGGCAATCACAAAGGTCAGACATTTCTTGTAGTTGGCCACCAGGTTTGTACACATCTCAGGAGGGATTTTATCCCACTCCTCTTTGCAGATCCTCTCCAAGTCATTAAGGTTTCGAGGCTGACATTTGGCAACTCGAACCTTCAGCTCCCTCCACAAATTTTCAAGTTAAGGTCTGGAGACTGGCTAGGCCACTTCTGGACTGTAATATGCTTCTCTTTGTTGCCTTGGCTGTGTGTTTAGGGTCATTGTCATGCTGGAATACCCATTGACGACCTATTTTCAATGCCCTGCCTGAGGGAAGGAGGTTCTCACCCACGATTTGATGGTACATGGTCCCTTTGATGAAGTGCAATTGTCCGGTCCCCTTAGCAGAAAAAGACCCCCAAGGCATAATGTTTCCACCTCCATGTTTGATGGTGGGGATGGTGTTCTTGGGGTCATAGGCAGCATTCCTCCTCCTCCAAACACGGCGAGTTGAGCTGTTGCCAAATAGCTTGATTTTGGTCTCATCTGACCACAACACTTTCACCCACTTCTCCTCTGAATCATTCAGATGTTCATTGGCAAACTTCAGACGGGCCTGTACATGTGCTTTTTTTGAGCACGGGGACCTTGTGGGTGCTGCAGCATTTCAGTCCTTCACGGTGTAGTGTGTTACCAATTGTTTACTTGGTGACTATGGTCCCAGCTTCCTTGAGATCATTAACAAGAACTTCCTGTGTAGTTTTGGGCTGATTCCTCACTGTTCTCATGATCATTGAAACTCCACGAGGTGAGATCTTGCATGGAGCACCAGACCGAGGAAGAATAACAGTTACTTTGTGTTTCTTCTATTTGTGAATAATCGCACCAACTGTTGTCACCTTCTCACCAAGCTGCTTTGTGATGGTCTTGTAGCCCATTCCAGTCTTATGTAGGTCTACAATATTGTCCCTGACATCCTTGGACAGCACTTTGGTCTTGGCCATGGTGGAGACTTTAGAATCTGATTGATTTATTGCTTTTGTGGATAGGTGTGTTTTATACAAGGAACGAGCTGAGATTAGGAGCACTCCCTTTAAGAGAGTGCTCCTAATCTCAGCTTGTTACCTGTATAGAAGACACATGGGAGCCAGAAATCTTCCTGATTGATAGGGGATCAAATACTTATTTCACTCATTGATATGCAAATCAATTTATAACTTTTTTGACATTTGTTTTTCTGGATTTTGTTTTGTTTTGTTATTCTGTCTCTCACTGTTAAAAGACACCTACCATTAAAATCATAGACTGATCATTTCTTTGTTAGTGGGCGAACATTAAAAATCAGCAGGGGATCAAATACTTTTTCCCTTCGCTGTATACTTAACCCCCTCCCCAGATAATAAAACTAATATGATGTGTATATATATATATATATGTATATATATATATATTTTTTTATTATTATTATTATTTTTTTTAGAAAGGACATAAATTCCCTTTTAGGGAAATAAAAACACACCTTTTTATCTGCCTATGTATTACTTTTATGCATCTCAATTAATCCCATTCTACAATAAATATAATGAATCATTGTTGTAGTGATTATAAAGCCTTGACAAAAACATCTTGTATTTTGCTTGTAAACTAATATAATAATGCTCACAGAGCTTTGCTCTAAAATGTGCTACAATAAACTTTGTAGCATCTACAAATAGAGTACAGAAGTGAGTGATTATTTTTCAGTACCTGTCTGGGAACAGGTGCATTGTTTGAAAATGTTACTTTCTATACGCTTTGTACTTGCCGGTGGGAGAATTGATGAAAATCATTAGATTTCTGTGCAGTCAGCATTTTGGACCCAAACACACCATACATATCTCAAACTCTCAATTAAGTACAAATGGTAAAAATAGTAAAGCCAACACAATGTGCTTTATAAGCCAAGTTTGTGAAATCTAATGAAGCATTATATGTGCACAGTGTGTACATAAATCAGTATTATTTTTCTTGCCTAAAATTAGTAGGTTTACAAAATTGTAATCACAATTTATATTTATAAATCAAAAGTAAATAAAATAATAATGCAAGCTTTATTACTCAGTAACACAATGAACATGAACATGAAAATAGGTCATATTCTAACACGGATCTGCTAATGTTGGCTAATTGTCTCCTCCGGGGCAGAAGCATAACCTATTTTTGTTTTGTGTTGTTTTTTTTGTTTTTTTTAAACAATGGTTGCTTACCTGGTGTAGAAAGTGGAAGAACATCAGAAAATGTCCACATTGTTCTTTTTTTAATTTTTTTTATTTAATGAACGTTGATTGTTCATGATGTGGGAATTCTGTAATTGGTGCATATTTTGAAATACCAAGCATATATTTATACAAAAGAAAACAAGGGAGCATAGTCCATATTTTTTAGCACCCCAGTAAATACGGTAAGCATCAGGACATTGAAAGAAACAGACACACATGCCCTTGGCAGTATTATTACTTGAAAAAGTTTACATGTTTATTTTCTCATGTTACATAGTTACATAGGCTGAAATAAGTCTTGTGTCCCTCTAGTTCAGTCTATATGTATTGTAAAATGTTGTATTTTATAATTGGTTTGGTTCTTTGTTAAAGGGACACTATAGTCACCAGTGCAACTACATGTATTCCTGACCCTATAGTGTTAACATGACCATCTAGCCTCCCCTGGGCCCCTCATACCTCCATAAATATAGTAAAAATCTTACTGTATTCAAGCCAGAAGCTGTAAATCTGCATGCTGTTAGACTCAGGAAAAACAAGCAGTCTGCTGACATGTGATAGCCTGATCCAATCAACTGCGCTGAGACTGACAAGGAGGCAGATCAGTGGCAGAGCCAGCATGATTCAAACACAGCCCTGGCCAATCAGCATCTCCTCATAGAGATTAATCGAATCAGTGAATCTCTATGATGAAAGTTCAGTGTCTGCATGCAGTGGAAGGAGATACTGAATCACAGGATGCTCGTGCACAGCAGATCTGAGTGGATGGAGGCATGTTATGCCTCCATCAACTCAGAAGTCCCTCTGGATCACTCTGAGTGACTGCAACTGGAGGTGTTCCTAGCTTTCAATGTAAACACTGTATTTTCTTAGAAAATACAGTGTTTACATGAGAAAGGCTGCAGGGAGCTATAGTTCTCACCTGAACAACCTCATTAAGCTGAAGTTGTTCAGGTCCCTTTAACATTGTACAAAAGTGCTGATATCACAACGTTAATATGTATGTTGTATTTCACACAGGGTTTTGAATAAACAGAGAATTGTTGGGAATGAAAAAGAAATTCAAAGTTCATTTTTAATAAGGCCAAAATAGCCAAGCTGGAAAAATTCCCCAATTCCCACAGGCCGCAAATGTACTATTTAGCAGCCAAAACTTTTTAATGTTTAAAAATGCTATGTCACAGCACTATTTGATGGTTCTATTTGACTCTCAGATATGAAGACCACGCCCCAAATTTACTATTTAGCAGTTTAGCACCAAAACAATTAGAATTTTTACAACTGCGCTGTAACTGCAGTATTTGATGCTTCTATTTGACTCTCAGATATGAAGAGTACACCCCAAATTTACTATTAAGCAGATGAGCACCCAGAAAATAAGAATTTTTACAATTGCACTGTAAGCGCACTATTTGACGCTTCTATTTGACTCTCAGATATGAAGTGCACCCCACTAATGTACTATTTATCAGATTAGCACCCAGAAAATAAGAATGTTTACAATTGCACTGTAATCGCAGTATTTGACGCTTCTATTCGACTCTCAGATATGAAGAGCACGCCCCAAATTTGCTATTAAGCAGATTAGCACCCAGAAAATAAGAATTTTTTTCAACTGCGCTGTAAGCGCACTACTTGATGCTTCTATTTGAATCTCAGATATGAAGAGCACGCCCAAAATGTACTATTTAGCAGTTTAGCAGCAAAACAATTAGAATGTTTACAACTGCGCTGTAACCGCACTATTTGATGCTTCTATTTGACTCTCAGATATGAAGCATGCCCCAAAATGTACTATTTAGCAGATTAGCGCTCAGAAAATAAAAATTTTTACAATTGCGCTGTAACCACACTATTTGACGCATCTATTTGACTCTCAGATATGAAGAGTACGCCCAATATGTACTATTTAGCAGTTTAGCAGCAAAACAATTAGAATTTTTACAACTGCGCTGTAAGCACACTATTTGACGCTTCTATTTGACTCTCAGAAATGAAGTGCACCCCACTAAAATACTATTTAGCAGTTTAGCACCAAAACAATAAGAATGTTTACAATTCCGCTGTAACCGCAGTATTTGACGCTTCTATTTGACTCTCAGATATGAAGTGCACCCCACTAATGTACTATTTAGCAGATTAGCACCCAGAAAATAAGAATGTTTGCTATTTGACGCTTCTATTTGACTCTCAGATATGAAGAGCACCCCACTAATGTACTTTTTAACGCCCAAATTTTTTTAATTTTTAAAACTGCAATGTGACAGCAGTATTTGACGCTTCTATTTGACTCTCAGATATGAAGTGCACCCCACTAATGTACTATTTAGCACCAAACGAAATTTACTTTTTAATACTCCGATGTAACCGCAGTATTTGACGCTTCTATTTGACTCTCAGATATGAAGTGCACCGCACTAATGTACTAGTTTGCAGAATTCTTTCCTAATCTGTCCCTGAAAGCGGCAGCATCCTCTCCCTACACTAATAAGAGCTCATGTGACTTGCGCCGCTACGTGACTCCAGCTTATATATAGAGGCTGGGTCACATGCTGCACTGGCCAATCACAGCCATGCCATTAGTAGGCATGGCTGTGATGGCTTCTAAGGGCACACAGGTCAAACGCTTGTTGATTGGCTGCCCTGCCATTAAATCGCAGAACACCGAACTCCAAACCGAACATACAGTGATATGTCCGTGTTCGGGTCCGGGGTCCAAAAAACCTAATGTTCGGTACGAACCCGAACTTTACAGTCCGGGTTCGCTCAAATCTAAGCCTGAGCATCACTAGTTTACTCATGCTTGTGTACATCTGTTTTTCTGACCTTGGCTTGTTTTCTCATTTACATTTTCCTCTATTACTGTGTTCAGCCCAGCTAATTCTAAAGACCAGTTATACGCTCTGCCCTACTTTCCTATGTTCTGATCCGGGGTTTGTGTGGTGTGGTATAATGATTCTTGACAAAAGCATACCATTCCAAAAATTATTCGTTTTTCAGGTGTTTATAAGTTCCAAAATAGCTTCAAATATATGGAGTAATTTTGTGCTAAAAAGATAAGTGAATGCAGGCATAGTTCATTCGGTTTCCAACTAATTACATTTTGTCCAAATTGTGGCCAATGGGTGGGTCCTCTGAACTCTGTAACTGCCATATGAACATGTCACAAAAATACTACACAGGCTAAAGAGATGATATAATGTTAGTGGACAGCCACTTAGTCAAATAAATAAATAAATAAATAATAAAGAAATAAACCTGGAATAAGCCAGACTTAAACACTTAAAACACGCAACCATATGATCAAAAGTAACAGAATGCTAAAAACAGAAAAAACGCAAATATTAATTAAAATCGGATCAAATTTGAATGGTAAATACCATTCTATTTGGCGGGAATTTGTTCAAAATTCAGTTGGAATTCACTTATTAGCACTATAGAATTTAAAATGATTCTGCTACTTTTATATTTTGTTTTTAAGTTACCATTTTTAGAAGAGCTCTTTTGTGAGTGTTAGGGGCAGCAAAAATTCTAGACAGATATCTTTGGGACTGCATCATACTATTAATAGTAATAATGTATTTGATATGTGTATTATTACTTGTATGAGTATTATGTTTGATGAGATTTATGTAAAGTGTTCATATTTATCTAAAATGTAGTAATAAATATTTTTGTGGATTGAAGAACTCTTGGAGGAGGTAGGCACCACTACACTGTTACCATCCCTAAACATATTAAATTACTGGCACATAAAGAATAAAATCACAAAGCAAAAAAGCACCATATAAATAAAATGCAAGGGCTATGGAGAATATATTTCATTGAGGTTCCCTAGCTGCCCACCGCCAAGCTCCCACTGGAAATATTTTAATGCAGAGATCACACTCTTCCATATAACCAGACTAATTCATACCAGCAAAGGATGACTGAGATAGGCTGAAATTAGTTACTCTCAGTAAATTACTGACACGCAATGCTGCCTATTCTTTCTTAGCCTGAGTAGCAAAGAGGGGATTGGCTGCCGAGGACTCTTTTTAACATGAACTATTAAAAAAGTTTTAACGCTGAATGGAATGATGGCATCAGCAGACTCCAGACATTATAACCACTTTAATTTTCAGTTTATAAACTATGTTTGCCAAGATCCATGGTATGATATAGAGCTTAAAATGGTTCTATCTCATAATTTCATAGCTTTTTGTTTGCATTTTCAGATTGCATGTTATAAATAATATATAAATAATATCATTATATTATATTATATTATATATTATATATTTTTGGCTTACCTTTAAAATGATTTATTATTAAAATTATGTTATGATTTTAATATATTTCAAACACAGATTTTTAAAATATATATTATATATATTTTAATATTTATGTTTTATTTTTTAAAGTTTAGCTAAAAATATAAAATTATCTGAAATGCTAATCCAAAAATAATATATCTAGGCCTATGATTCCATTATCTAGGCTACAATAATACTCATAATAATGTTTACTTAGACAAAGAATCTTCGTTATTCCTATTTGAGTGAGTTTTGATCATCATCGTCAACATCATCATCATCATCATGAATTTGTAATGAATGCAATCACTGCTGTCTCTCTCAAGGAGTGATTACATTATTTGGTGGCGTTCTTTGACAAAAATCCAGATTCTTTCAACCTTTAAATAATACTTACCAGCTAATTCTCACAGCTATTTATTCTGCTGCACCAAATAGCAGCATCTGATAGTTGGCATATAGAATCCAGACATTAGTTCTGGAGTTAAAACTGTGAGTGGATCACTAGAGATTTGAACTCTGGCAAACAAGCTCCTCTAAAGGATTTTGGAAAAAGCTTATAAACTCACTGCCAATCTGCAAGTTAGACTTAAGATAAAAAATTAGCTATAAATGGCAAAGAATTAAATAACTATGCGTCCTTTGCTATTTGCGACTGATTATAAAAGCACACACAGCTCTTTAAAATAGAACCTATGTAAATTAAGGACATCGTTTTGTAAGATGAACTTAAAAATTATGAAAATGAATTTAAGCAGCACATAGAAATGAACTTGAAATGGTTTAAGATTGCTTTATCAGGTCTCTGGGCCCAATTGAACATGTACTTTGTTGCCAACATTCCAGATTTAATTTTAGAATAGAACATTAAGCGTACCTTAAAGAACACATACATACGTACTTTGTTATATATAAGTATAATTGTTTTGTTCATTCTATAACAAGGTAAAAACAAATTGATAAGAAATTGCAATTATTTAGAAAGCATTAAAGTTGGAAAAATTTACTCTGAGCAGAACTTCTTAGACACATGTCTAAACAATTTATCGGGATCAGGTGCATCAAATCGTCAACAGATAATTATGTGAATTTTAGGTCAGGGGTTAACAGGCTTTAAATAATTACTGGGCGAAATGAGCTTATGCATAGAAAACGAGGGAACTGCTATAAAACTTGCGTTGCTAAGTAGAAAATCTTACAGTGAAAACTTTGAGGACAGATGTGCTGGCTCTAAAACAACTTTAAAAACCTTTTGCGTCCGATAACTCAGCTCATAACTCTCTCACATGTGCACACACTGCTTGCACAACTTGGAGGAAAACTAATATAAGACCTGACTGATACAAAGAAAACAAACCATGAACCCAATGCACTGGACAGACCGCACAAAGAAGTGACACTTACTTGAATTAAAAATGATACAATACAGTTTCCTCTAATCATATAAACATTAACCCCATAAGGACGGAGGTAATCGTCCAAGATCTGAATCAAAACAAAACCTTGAATTTAAAGTATTTGTCTGTTGAAACATAATTTACCTCTTAAGTGCACCCACACTTATTATAAATCATTTTATTCAGGAGAAATAGGGCTTTCATTTCACATTATTTTTTATATGAAACATAATTTAATATGAATAAAATCTAAAAACTCCTGAGAAATTAAGAAAATGTTATTTTCCAATTTTTGCATGGCATTTTAAATTGTGAATATTATAGTGCTGTTGACTTTTACTGCAATAAAATATATTTGTATGCAGTATGCTGTATTTGTATGTCCCACACGTGCAGCAATGCCCCCATGTACAGGTTTCATAGTGTTTGGAAAATTACAGGGTCAAACAAAGAGCTTGCCCATTTCAGTTTTTACACATTGAAATTTGCCAGATTGGTTTGCTGGGACCATGTTGCATTTGAGACCGCATGGCAGTCCAGGAATAAAATCACCCCCATCATGGCATATAATTTTCAAAAAGTAGACAACTCAGAGAATTCAAAATGTCTAGTCCTTTTAGTAGCCACTGTTCAGTAAAATCTCATGAGTACATCAGTACCCCCCATGTACAGGTTTTATGGGGTTTTGCAAAGTTATAGGGTCAAATATATAATTAATAAAATAGTATAATTATTTATTAATGGATATATATATATATATATATATATATATATATATACATATATATATATATATATATATATATATATATACACTACTTTATATATATACATATATATACATATATATCTTTATATATTTTTTATATATATATATATATATATATATATTACTTTATATATATATATATATCATTCACTAAACAACGATTTCAAAGCTCACAGAAAACACCTAATCTATGCAAAAACAATGGTGGATTAGTTGCAGTATATGATCACACATTTGCATAAACCTGCCACACCGTCAATATACCCCATTTTTGGAAGGTCCTGTTCTAGAAACCTAATGCCTGCTCTTCTGAGATTAACCTACTTACTTTGTAAAAAACTTCATCCTGGGGGTCTCTTCACTGTAAGTTTAAATAGGGCCCTGGAATGAGGCAACAGTTACAGGGAGGGGTGCAAAACCATGGAGTTGGCCTGGCCAAATATATTTGGCCAGGCCAAAATCAAAAGGGCTCCACTCACCTGAACATGCATACACAATACAGATTGTAATATTTTTTTTAGAAACACCTAATCTAGGCAAAAACAATGGGGGGTTTGGTTAGAGTGTATAATTTCTAATTGCATTTTGATATTAATACACTCAGAATGAATATATATATATATATATATATATATATATATAACTGTTTTATACTGATCAGCTACAACAATAAAACCACCTGCCTTATATTGTGTAGGTCCCTCTTGTGCTGCCAAAACAGTTCCAATGCATCTAGACATGGACTCCACAAGACCTCTGAATGTGTACTATGTTATATGGCACCAGTGCATTAGCGGAAGATTCCTGCAAGTTATATTGGATTTCTTGTTCAAGTGCATCCCACAGATACTCAACATGATCGTGATCTAGGGAATTTGGAGGTCAAGGCAACACCTTAAACTCTTTGTCATGTTCCTCAAACCATTTCTAAACAATGTTTGCACTATCGTCGGCAAGAGGTTACGAAGTGTAAACTCCTTTGAAAATAACATTTATAAACTTCTAATATGACAGAAAATCACAACCAGCACAGTATTTTATCACCGCCTGGTTCCCCTAGCAGTCACGCACTCCATTCTTCTCTAAATAGGTTGTTTTGCAGCACACTGGTCCTCAATCTGTGTAGAAACTTACTTCTGCATATGCAAGAATGGGCTACCTTATTTTGTGAGTGCCTGATTGGCTGTTATGAGGGACTGAGTTTTTTGTGTTTTTTTTTTCTGCCAGTTCTAATCCACTCCTAAAGCTGTATGGATGCAACGTTCTCATGCACTTTCAATTTTGAAAATAGTCTGCTCTTCCTTAACAGACAGACAGGTATCCACATAAGGTATCTGTATTTTAGTGGAATTCCTATTCTCCCTCAGTATGGAGCAATCAATTCAGGCAGGAGAGGATTTCTTACTGTTCAACAAAGGATTGGACAGGCCCAGCATCTCAGTTTCTTGCAACTCCTGAGTGGCAGTGGTCTTGTTTGTCCTTGGCAGCGTCTGTTAAGTCAAAGTTGTCTTTTGAGTCCCAGTTCTGTAGTATAGCGGTTCCTGCAATTGCTTTCGGTTGTACGGCCTGGCATCACCAGGGCTGTACTCGGTAGGAGCTTTTCTCTATTCCTTTACCCACAAGAGGGTGTGGCACATAGACCGAGATGCAGAGATGGAGATTTGAAGTATCACAGATGTGTGGTTAGGTTGCTTTCCCCTGCAATGATGGCCTAATGATATTCCTTTCCAGAGCATCTCGATGTGGAGCTGTGGCTGGAGATCTCACCTGTGGTCCATTATGCCTCAGCTTAAATGTAAGCAATAGGAGCTCTGCTGCAGTCTAGGTGGGAGCCACATCCTCTTGTGGTTAAGTCCTGAGTGTTGCCACGTTATTTAATAGTTATTTATTCTTTATTGTCGGTTACACATTTTGGATGCATTTAATTGCCAGTAAAGCAACCAGTGATGGGATTTCCTTTCCACCCTGTTGTCAGTGCCCTCCTTATTCACCCTAGGAATTCTTTTGTTTTCGGGGGAAGGGTTTGTTATGGGCTGGGGCTGGACAGGTTTAGTTATTTAGCTACAAGTAGGGACCATGGGAGATCTACCCATTATGAGTTATTCAGGTTCTGGAATTTAAAGTGTGTCTTATATGTTGCAACATTTTGGGGAGGAGCAACCAAATACACTTTCGTGAATACACTTAAGGGCAGTGTATTAAATTAGAGTGTTGCTAGTGGGGGCAGTGTGTTAAATTGGGGCAGGGGACAGTGTATTAATGTGGTGAGAGGGGGCAGTGTATTAAATTTGGGGGAGGGCAGTGTATTCAATTAGAGTGGAGGGAGGAGGGGCAGTGTATTAGATTAAGGGGCAGTGTATTAGATTGGGTGGAGGGGGCAGTGTATTAGATTGGGACTGCATGGAGGCGCTGAACGTTCCCCATGGAGTTGCTGATTGGACGCTGAGCTTTTTGCCACCCATGCACAATAGCCTCCCAAGGCTTTCATATGGGAAAGCATTGGATTGGCTGAGATCATCAAGTTTGATGATCTCAGCCAAAGTGAAGAACACACTCATATGACCTCAAAATCAACAAGATAACGTCATTTGTTTTTTTACAGCTGTGCAACAGCATACATTCACCATTTCAGTCCCATTACCAAACTTTTTTTAATATATCAAGATAGTTTGACTGAAACATTGGTTATACATCTCCTTAAAATAAATCCCCTCTTTTGTTTACTTTGAAGCCTTACGAGCGTGAGGACGTAAGGCGACTTTTTTTTATACTACACTTTTCTAAATAAACCTATGTTTCTATGAACCTTGTTTATTTGGCCTATGTTAGCCTTTGAGTTTGATATGCTTGGATTAGATGACCATGTTTTTGGTGGCTGATATAGCACTCAAGACAGAGGGAACAATACCTAAAATCTGTTTAATAAGTACAGCAAGTAAAAAAAATCAACTAACTCAATGAAGGGTAACAATCCCTAACACGCCCAATGTGTTTTTTGACTTTCACTGGCATTTATTTGTAAGCGTGAAATTTTATTCAGAACTGTGATATCATTAAGCAATTTTTTTGGATCAATTCCTTAGATATTTGCAAAGTAGCATCGCTTTGCATCTTAACTCTGCACTGAAGGCTTTATTATACATGACCCGTATGCATTGTCATTTCTAACTCACTTTGAAAGCGAAAATACTTTGATATATGAAATCTGGACACTTACAAAACAGTAATTACTATGAAAATTATACTATGATCAGGTTCAATTAAACATGTAAGATGGTGCACAAAAAATCATTTCTAAAGAATAATTTTAATATGGAAAAAAGTATTAATTTATTTTTATTCTTTCAAACAAAGAAAGAAATGAAAAGACTTGACTCTGTAATATAGTTGCCCTATAAGCTTTAAATTAGTTGAACAAAGATTTTTAAAATTGTTCAATTGGTTTCATTAGGAAGAGTGTACTAGAATAATAAAGTAAAACAAATGATATAAAGCAGGCTGGCTAATTAGCTCTACATGATTGATATAGCTTTGGACTAGGCATTTGATCTCAAACAAAATGCAGTTCCTTGTTAAGGGGATTTTAATTGATGTGCAGAGAGGTATTAGTTGATGTTGGGAAATAATTACTCAAAATCTATTCGTGCATTTGGCTGAATATAACAAATGAAGTTTGGGCACTGGATCTGGCGGAGTGGACGCATGCTAATTAATAAAAAAAAAAAAAAAGTACATGAATCTTGCAGAACATTTTTAACCCAATACTCTACAAATCATTACTTTATAATATAATATCAGGAAAGGAATGCTGTCATGCATAATATGATGGAGTACCATTTTAATCTTCTAATTATTTCAGCACAAAATAATTCTAGAACAGATTGCAAATGATGCTGGACTGGGCACATGCAACATATGTGACAGCCAGACCTGGTAGTGCAAGAGATATGAAAATATTATTTCTTACATGCCCGCTAAGCTGATAGCTTCTTAACCCTAGCATTTTAACTTTGAGAGGGTGTATGTATTGTTACCTGGCACCAGGTAAATAGTTATAATAGTATGAACGTGTACTGTCTTATTTTCTGTTACTATTCAGCTCTACTAAATGGTGGAGGTGGAGAAAGCCTTTTACAACAAAGATATGGTAGGACCGTACAGCTAGATAATAGGTTCAACATAACTGGCAGCAACCAAAGCAGGAACTCATTCTTCTGTTCCTTAAGTAGGTCACTCTTGGTCAAGCACCAGCACTGTTTCCTTATTCAAGGTAGTGATTTGGTGCTACTGGGCCAGAGACACCACTTGAAACTCAAAATAAACCATGTGTGGAGTACTGCTTCAGGGTAGGATGAACACATTCATATGGATAACCCATGGATTATAAACACCACAAAAAGGACAAGTATTTTACGCATGGATATATTGACTACAGACACTAAATCAGAGCTGCAAAAAAGGTATATTCCCAAATGTTGTAAAACTACAGCTTCCATGATGCTTTGTCATTTGAAAGGCATTCTACAGGCATGCAAACATAGTGGGAGTTGTAGTTCTACAACGTCTAGGGATCTGCCATATGGACAACCAAACACAACATGGTTACCTGGCTTTTTGCATCCAAACTGGGGTTTTAGCCATCCCTTGGATTTGTAGTTGGTAGTAGATTACAACGGGACTGTGGTCCTTCTCTGCCATCATCCCATGGTGTAATATGACCAGCACATACAGAGCCTGTCCTTTGATTATGTGCATATATTGAAATCTATCATACATGTGTGTTTAGATACCTGACCCAGGATTTCTGAGTTTTGACAGACCAATAAATGTAGAGTCTATGCTTGGGAAGAATAGAGGGCAGATAGTCATGTTCCCTCCACCAACTCAAGCTGGACATATTTATTGCTTCCTTCTCCAAAACAAATGTATGTTCTGTCTATTACCTGGTTAAATGGCCTCTGGGAACACTCATTTTATAACTATATCTTCTCTAATGTAGGGGCCTGTGTCCCTTTAGAAAATTGCATCATAACTGCTAATGTCAAAGTTTCAGTGATTGCTAACAAAGCAGATGCTCATACTATTGAGACAGACTTTTACTACTGAACTGAAATGTTGTTATTGGCCTAGAACTCCAGTAATCAATGGCAGTCATAACAATGGGAGTTGTAGTCAACATTTAGGAGGGTGCCTTTTGATACACCAGCTTTAGGCCTTAAAGGACCACTATAGTGCCAGGAAAACAAACTAGTTTCCCTGGCACTACAGTGCCCCCACCCTCAGGGTCCCACTCCCGACGGGCTGAATGGAGAGGAAGAGGGTTAAACACTTACCTTTCTCCAGCGCTGGGCTCCCTCGGCGCTGGGGACTATCCTCCTCCTTTGGCCGTCATCGGCTGAATGCACATCTTGCCGCGCGCGCATTCAGCCAGTCCATAGGAAAGCATTCTCAATGCTTTCCTATGGACGCTGGTGTCTTCTCACTGTGAAAATCACAGTGAGAAGCGCAGAAGCGCCTCTATCGTCTGTCAATGAGACAGCCACTAGAGGCTGGATTAACCCTAAAGTAGGCATAGCAGTTTCTATGAAACTGCTATGTTTACAGCAGGCAGGGTTAATCCTAGATGGACCTGGCACTCAGACCACTTCATTAAGCTGAAGTGGTCTGGGTGCCTATAGTGGTCCTTTAAGCATAATAATATAGTTTATATGGTTTAAACTGACAGTTTGGTGAACTTTCACTGGCCTGCTGTTGCTCTTACTAGAAGATTAAGGACACTCTAGGCCTCTAAAGCACTTTATGTGTGAAGAGTGTGTCCTCTTTTTTTTTCATTTTACAAAAAATGCAGATTTCAGCAGAAAACGGCACTATTATAATTTAACCTTCTCCCTTCAGCTGTCAATCAGGCAACTGACCCTGTTATTTTCTGCTTTAGTTGGCTCAGTGGAGCTAAACTCAAGAGACGGGGAATTGCCTAGAGTACCTGCCTTGAATTGGGAAGTCTGTGATTTGACAGCCACAGAAAGTCTGGGTGGGGTTAGAAGAGGAGGGTCTGCCAAGGCAGCAGACAAGATAATTGCAAGTTTTGCAAGCTGATTTTAGATATGCTCCCCCCCCAAAAAAATGTATGCTTAAATACATACAAGTTTTCATTATCCTAATTCTCCTTGACCTGTCTGCGGCTTTTGACACTGTTGATCATCAACAGCTTCTTTTCATCCTCTGCAATATCGGCCTACAAGATATTGCTCTCTCTTGGTGCTCCTCCTACCTCTCCCAGCGCTCTTTCAGTGTTTCTTTCTGCTTCTTCTCCCCAACTCCTCTCTGTTGGTGTCCCCAAGGTTCAGTCCTTGGTTCCCTACTGTTCTCCATCTATACTCAATCCTTTCCTATGGACGCTGGCGTCTTCTCACTGTGAAAATCACAGTGAGAAGCGCGGAAGCGCCTCTAGCGGCTGTCAATGAGACAGCCACTAGAGGCTGGATTAAGTATAAAGTAGGCATAGGTAAACTCATTAGCTCCTTTGGCTTCCAATATAATTTCTATGCAGATGACACACAAATCTACCTGTCCCCTTGGTAAACTCATTAGCTCCTTTGGCTTCCAATATAATTTTTATGCAGATGACATGCAAATCTACCTGTCCTCTTCTGATCTCTCCCCGTCCCTCTTGACTAGTGTCTTTGACTGCCTCTCTGCTGTTTCTAACTGGATGGCTGCCCACTTCCTTAAACTAAACTTAACCAAAACTGAAATTCTGGTCTTTCCTCCCTCAAGTGTTGTTACTCCTGTGTCTGTCTCCCTCCATGTCAACGGTGCTACCATCAGCTCCACCATGCAGGCTCGCTGCATAGGTGTTCTCTTTGACTCCGACCTCTCCTTCAAGCCTTATGTTCAATCTATCACCAAATCCTGTCATTTCCATCTCAAAAACATTACGCGCATCCGCCCCTACTTAATGCCAGATGCGACTAAGGTGTTGGTCCATTCCACTGTCCTTTCTCGCCTTGACTACTGTAATCCGCTTCTCAGTGGTCTTACGTGCTCCCAAATTGCGCCGTTACAGTCCCTAATGAATGCGGCAGCGAGGCTCATCTTCCTGTCTGCCCGCACTTCCCATGCCTCACCCTTCTGTCAGTCCCTACATTGGCTTCCTATAAAATATTGAGCTCAATTTAAAATTCTGGTTCTTGCTTTCAAATCTCTACATAATGCTGCTCCCACCTATCTATCCTCCCTTTTTACACACGTATGTCCCGTCTAGGCCCTTATGATGTGCTGAAGACTTACGTCTATCTTCGGTCCGTACTCCCACCTCTGATGCTCGCCTTCAAGATTTCTCGAGGGCTGCACCGTTCCTGTGGAACTTGCTTCCCTCCTCCGTTAGATGCTCACCCAGTCTCCACTCCTTCAAAAAATCGTTAAAAACCCACTTATTCATAAAAGCGTATCAATTAAACTGTTAATAGCTCCCGACTGATTCCTCTTCTGCAACTTCCTCTTCTGTCATTAGTCTAATACTACCCTTACCTTTTTGTGTCACTTTACCCTACTCCCTCTAGCATGTAAGCTCATTGAGCAGGGCCCTCAACCCCTCTGTTCCTGTGTGTCCAACTTGTCTGGTTACAACTCCATGTCTGTTCGGCCACCCATTGTAAAGCATTGCTGAATTTGAAGGCGCTATATAAATAACATAATAATAATAATAATAATAATAATAATAATAATAATAATTTGGGTATATTTACTAAACAGCGATTTATTTGTATGTGTCCCTTTAAGTGGGAGACTTATAGGGTACATTCACACTTACAGAGTTATTCACTAAACTCCAAATTTCAATTTAATCAAATGGCAAAACCGATGCAATATTTTATTTTGCTGTGACATAGACTCAATAATTTTTTGGAGTTTATTGAATAACATTGAAATTAAAATCTAAAAGTCCTTTCTTAGTGGCTCATTATATACCTCTGAGTAGTGCTCATCAAGGCACACCTAACAGTCCAGGATTTAGTAATTACCTGGGTGTGTCTAATGTGTTTATAAAAAAAAAAAAACACCATAAAGTCTATGTTTTTTTTTTAAAACACCTTAGGTGTTAAGTGTGCCTTGAGGAGAGAGTTAAGGAGCACTGCCTCTGATTAGATAATAATAACAAAGTAATTAGGCAGGAAAGGTACATTTGGATTACTCTGATTTTCAAGTACATCCTGGGGACATTACCTTAGCCCAACATCCAGGGATTGTTTCTATTACCCAATTTGACCTAACTCAGGAGGAAGAATCAATGCTGCCAGGATTTGAACCTGCAACCCAATTGTTGAATAGATTCTACTGATGATGCATGAGCCCACTGAGCTGAATTGTTTATGGCTATATGTGATAGAATGTTCTTCACATAAAGGCAGCTAATCACACATGAGCTATATATTAATTAAGGCAAACAAGAAATAAGTATTTTGTTATACATACAGATGTAACCATTTTAGGATAATTTGCTGAATTTCAAATTTAAAGCCAGAGTAGGTAAATAGAAAGGATAGCTAAGATAATTTGTTGGCCTTAAATCTGAATTTCCGTGTGATTTCTCATTTATTTAATAATTCTATTCAATAAATGTATATCAGCAGCTTTACAAAGATTTTATAAAAATACACTAATTTATGCTTAATTACTTATGTGCCGTTATTTTTCTATATAAATCAAGTGGTCTAGTCCCTGTTGTAAACACTTTAGCAAGTTGCTGTTTTTTTTTTTCCACCTGATAAGGCAGCTGATATATTCTATGGATATTGGAAGGTGGAAGCCAATAAGCATTAAATAAGCATGGGAAGTATACATCTATAAATGTATTCATATAAAGGTTTCTCTTCTAAACAGCTAGATCAAAGCAAAAGTTAGTAAAAGTTTTCATATTACAATTTAAAAAAAATATATATATATTTCCGCTTGTTAGCTTTGGGAATTGGCACATTTTCTTATTACAATAGTTCACACAACTCCCTGTTTATTGAATTCAGCCAACAGAGTTCTGTTTTCCATTTAACTATTTTATACAAATTACGTAGGCTATGAAAAGAAGGTGTTTTCGAAGTACCCCCCTTCAGTGTACAGCATGGAAGCTAAAAAAATTTCTAATTATATAATTGCTTTCTATAATCATAATTACTATAATTTGCCAGGAATCTGCACATTGTACACAAACTGTATATGTATACACAATAACTATAAACAGAAAATACTTTAATTTTAATTAGAAACCTACAAAACCATATTAGCATAGAGGATAATTACTTAAAGCAAAATTCAGCAAAATCTTTTAGAACAATTCAGAAGATGAACATGAAATGTAGGTCACAAATTGTGTCATATGGTGTAATGGAACAGGGAGACAATTTCACTCATCTACAATGTTTAAAGGGGTCATGGGGTCCCTCGTACAATATTTAATTCCTGCATTACTGACTGCACATTAAATGGTAAAGAGAAACTTCCTAGATCACTACAAGTTATTAAAGGGTTCTGGATAGCCTAATTTCAGTTTTATTTATAATTTTTTCATGTTTTGACCACCAGCAGCTTATATAGTCAGAAGGTCTATGTAACTGTGAGTGTAAGTGTGTTTGTGTATGATGTTTAAATATATATATATATATATATATATATATATATATATATATATATATATATACACATACCAAGAGAGTTGTGGTGGAGAAAAAGTGTGGATGAAAATCCCTTCCACCTGAAGTAAGTGGATAGTTAATACATTGCTAAACACAAATACACACACCAGTCAAGCCATGAGACGTGCTTTTCCCACAGAAATCTCGCTTTAACAGTGCTCTCACTATTGCAAGGGATTCTGGGTAGAGGAGCAAAGCCAGCGAACCATGGACAGCTGTTAATGTAACTCATGAGTGGTTCACTGGCTTTGCTCCTCCTTCTGAATTGTGTTTCAAAGCTGTTGTATGCAGCAGACACATACTCCAAGGAATCCATGTATAAAGTGGAATTATGAGGCGAAAATTGGTTCTTTGTTGAGCTCATTTGCATACGCTTACCCAGAATCCCTTGCAGTAGTGAGAGCACTGTTAAAGTGAGATTTCTGTGGTAAAAGCAAGTCTTATAGCTTGACTGGTGTGTGTGTGTTTGTGTTTAGCAATGTATTAACTAGCAGTATTGCTTCATACCTGAAAATTCTCTAAGGCTTGTCTTTTAAATATTATGTTAGTCCAATAAAAATGGTATCATTGCATACTGCAATATTCTGGTATTTTGGCATCTTCTCTACTGAACTAATATGGCTAATCCAATCTAAAAAATTTTCCCCATGTAAGGGGATTATCTTATAAGAGAGGACATTAGGTTGTTAGAGTAGGACCTGCCAAAGATGGGGTACATTGACATTGTGGCAAGCGCTTATGCAATGTATGATCATATACTGGAACTAAAACCCCATTTTTTAGATTAGGTGTTTAAAAAAAAAAACTAATAAAATCATTGAGCTTTGAAGTTGCTGTTTAGGCAATGAGTGAGTGTGCTGGATCTTGTGTGTGTGTGTGTGTGTGTGTGTATATATATATATATATATATATATATATATACATACATTTTAGGAACAAGTTTTTTTTGCAATTCATTCAGTCTCATTTGCTGTTTATTTTACTACTAGAACTAATGTAGCCAAACACTGGAAGAACAAAACTCTTCTTCCGATGAACCCGCTGCTTTCCTCCTTACAACACACTCTAGACACTGAGGAGTTGGCATACAAACTCCTTGGCCACCACAATTCTACATGATCATCTCTCTTTGGCCTTATGGACTACTGCCCCTACCTTTCCTCTGCCAATCCTCTCCCTCACACTTTTTTCTCTCCTCTTTAATTTTCTTCCTTGAGTTTTGTTTTATTTTTTATTATTATTATTGTCTCCCCTTGAGTTTTTCTTGTTTTTCTTCTTTGTAAAACTTTTGGCAAAATGCTACTTGGGATTAGTACTTCATTTGACTTATTTTGTGCACTGTACTCCTGCTATGATGTATTATATATCCTGTTTTTATATACTATATACGTGTATGTTTTATTTTGTTCTTTTTTAACATAAACATTGGGAAAAAAAACTCTCTATAGAAATCATATATCTTCCTTGGGGAAATCAAAATATAAGTAAGAGCCATTTCATAGATTCTGAAGTTAAACAGTATTTAAAGACCACACATTGACCATCATGTTCACATCATTCTGTTTGAACCAGCAGATGGGAATGTGATGTTCTGCATCAAACAGCAGTATGCTAACATTATATCTACATTCCATGCCAAGAGTAGATAAATTGCTTAGCTCACTTGGCAGGTCAGGTATGCCTTTACATTTGCTCTCAACAGAGGATAAAGGTAGCTCCCATTACAGGAGCAGACTGCACGCTACACCAGATTGTACATAAAGCTCTAGCCATGAGAGTTTAAAGAGAAAGCCCAGATTTTTAAGAGTGCATCTTTTATTTTACATATATGTTTATATATATTCGAAAATATTATTTGAAAGTATTTAGCGGGTGTAACGGATCGCCTGGCACCCCGACTGGGTACCTCCGTTAAAGGATGCTCCTAGCGCTTCCTGAGGACTCCAAGCACTGCAGCAGACACCACAATCACCGAACCGGAGAAGCGTATACCTTCTCTCAAGCATATGAATGCTGTAGACAGTTGAATAGGAACCATACGAATAGGTTTACTCTCCTAGCAGTCAAACTGGAACAGCATACAATGAATCCTTCCCCAATAATGAGACGACACTTCACTTTGAGGGTTAAAACAGGAACTCCCTGTACTGTCACATACAGTCTCTTTTATTCCCAATCCACAAACATAGTACAGCCCACAGGGCGTTACAAAACAACCAATCAATCCGTACAATACACCCAGACACTCCCACACAAAATCCTCCCCTCTGCAGGTGATATGATTACTGAACACAATGGGTAATCTCATTATCACCGGCAGAGGAATACAGTTTTTACACAATATTTATAACTTCTAAAATATACATGTCACAAACATAAAACATACATTTTCATAATCAATCCATTCAGGGGAACAACATATTAAAAAATGGCACGAATCAGACCA
Source organism: Pelobates cultripes (assembly GCA_933207985.1). Lineage (NCBI taxonomy): Eukaryota > Metazoa > Chordata > Amphibia > Anura > Pelobatidae > Pelobates > Pelobates cultripes. The sequence continues at coordinate 276,715,569 of OW240916.1, forward strand.
GGGGTTCAAAAGTTAAGGGAAAGTCCTTTGTGACTAAATGAAGCATGGCTTTCTGGCCCAAACCAGTTTCAGAGTCTTCTATCCTGGAGAGTAATTCAATTATCTCCCAGGATAGACACAAGACTCCATTAAGCACATGGTTGCAAAAAGACACAAAACACTTTAAAATACATAAAGTCACATTTACACATAACACACAGACATTTCACATATCCCCAGATAGCTGGGATCTGAGTGCACATTATTAGATGAATGGCACTCAGATCACACAAATAAGCCTTTCTGCAGGGGAAATAAACGGTTTAACCTGCAGGGCCATAGTCCAAAGGGAGCAGGCGAGCAACCAGGCTTCTCCAGTTCACAGTGGCGAGGTTGGTTTCGCCACAGCGGGCAAACACTGCTGATAGATGGGTAGATGGGTAGATAGCTAGATCGATAGAAAAATAGAAAAATAGATGGATGGATGGATAGAATATTGTAAAGCGCTACGGAATCTGTTGGCGCTATATAAATGGCAATAATAATAATAATAGATGGATAGATGGATATATGGATGGATGGATGGATGGATAGATAGAAAGAAAAATGCATAGCTAGGTAGATGGGTAGATAGATATGTAGATAGATAGGTGGGTAGATGGGTAGATAGGTGGGTAGATGGGTAAATAGATAGATGGGTAGATGGGTAGATAGGTGGGTAGATGGGTAAATAGATAGATGGGTAGATGGGTAGATAGGTGGGTAGATGGGTAGATAGGTGGGTAGATGGGTAGATAGGTGGGTAGATGGGTAGATAGATGGATACATAGATGGGCAGATAGATAGACAGACAGATACATAGATGGGTAGATAGATGGATACATAGATGGACAGATAGATAGACAGACAGATACATAGATGGGTGGGTAGATAGATAGATATAGAGATATAGTTTAGTTCCTTCATCTCAAAGGTCTGTCTTATTCATGTTGTCCATGACTGTGTCTTGTGGATGATGACAAGTGTACATTTAATTGTTACTATGTATAAAGAGTGCTCTGGGGAGGATACAACCTGCACTCTTAGCCTATCAGTGCTACCCCGGGGCGGACAGAATTCATACCGATAATGTACTAGTGTACACTCATTATTATCAAGATAGTTGAAGATAGTGAAGGCTATGGTTACCATGGGGTGCACTGTTTTTGACAATCTACCCCCAAACAGTTTGATTAAAAAACAAAAGTGAAAGAAAAAACTGTGTCCGTAGATTTTTTTGTAAGGAAATCATGATTGTGAGCTTTACAGTTTGCCCCTTTCCAAACAAACAGTTAATATTACCCTTAATCTATAGTATGCTATTACACTACTAAGCCATTCATCATCTCAGCTCAGACTCTACTGCTTCCATATAGTTGCTTTACATGGGGCTTGTATATGGACAAATTGAAAAATAGAGAGTTACGCAGGGAGAGCGTGTCAGGTTGCTCATGAGGTTCGGGGGTAACCCCTATATATAAATACAGAAATAGTAAGAGAACTAGAGGGGAGACTAGGAGAAGGTAAATTGTCCGCACCTCTCAAGTCTTCTCCAGGAGAAGAGCCAGCACTTGGTGAAACACGTGTCGGGAATCATTGGCAGAGGCTTTGGCAATTATATTAGGGATGTTATATTGGTACCTGCATCAGATTACGCTAGCCACCTCGCCATTACATTTACTTAGCTAAATCTTATTTTTATTTTTATTTTTCTCTGTTCTATTATTTGTTATGTGTTGTTGAGGGTGTTTAGAAGCAGAACTTTCCTTTGTTTCAATTAGGAAGTCCCTCAGGGGGGCTGTGGGAGGAAGACTGAGCCTTAGATTTTTGTTAAGGGGTGCCCTCGAAGGCACGATAGGGCACTAGCTGGTTAGGATTGGTGGACTCGTACCTGGCTCTCCTATTTCCCACTATTCCGTTAGTGACTATTAGATATGCGGATCCCTACCTTTACATTTGTTTTCATTATTCTTTGTTTAGCTTTCCTCCCATAGCTATAGTTTTTATGTCTTATACCTGCATACTAACACTGTGAACCAGTATGCATTAAGATCCATTTGACAATTTCAACTTTTTCCACATCCCTGTTTTGGGTATTTTAACTCCTTAAGGACACATGACATTTATTTTTTAAATCTTTTATTCAAGAAGTTTGGTCCTTAAGGGGTTAAAATAATTAATTAAAAGTGGCATTTTAAACTTATACTAAGGGTTGCTGTCCCGCTTCCTCCAGAGGGAAGACTTGAGAGGTGTGGACATTGTAACTGCATAATATTCACACAAGGCAATTAAAAATGAATAAAAAAAAAACATCATAAACCACAATGTATGCATTTATACATATTGTACATTCACTAACTTTTCTTGGAGTATTTTCTTAGTTGTTTTTATTTATCCTCATTCCAGTGACACAGGTGATCAACATGATCCAATTATAAAGAGTATACCTAGATGATGATCTCAGCCAATCCGCACTGACACAGGAAGCACCTCTAGTGACCGTTTGAGTGTCTGTCACTAGCAAGCAATGTAAACACTGCCTTTTCTCTAAAAAGTCAGTGTTTACATTGAAAAGCCTGCAGGGACAGGCTATAGACACCAGAGCCAATCCATTAAGCTGTGTGTGTGTGCGCGCCTGCTAGTGAGTGGGCTTGCGTGTTTGTTTGTGTGTGTGTGTGCCTGCTACTGAGTGAGCTTGTGTTTTTATGTCAATGACCTTATGTATATCAGTGAGATTGTTTGTCTATGAGGCTGTGTATCAATCAGCTTGTGTCAGTGAGATTGTCTGTGTCTGCATGTGAGTATGCTTACTGTATAATTAAAAATTTTACTCTGAAAGGACCAATATTTTATACTGGAAAAAGATATATCTCTATACATATATATATATAATCATCTAGGGTGGCAAGACATAGCCTTACATATTACATGCGACAATATATGGCGCAATGACTTATGGGGCTGGCATAGATTTTTTTTTCCAGGGCTGCTTTGGAATCCCCAGTCCGGCCCTGTATAAGTCCTTACCTCATACATCACTCTGTGTCATTGGCACTTACATATATGACACACAAAAGCATATGTTTAATCATAGGTTGTCTAAGCAGTTGTTTCTCCAGATAGTTTTAAACTCACAACAAAGTACTGGTTAGTGAATAACCCCCTTTCCTTTCCCATTGCTAATGATGACTGTAGATATTCTAATTCCGTAATGTAGTTACAAATAGAAGAGCCAAGCAGATTACTGAGAATATTACACTGGTACTGATGCATATGCTATAAAAATACTGTAACATTGTTTGTTCTATGCATTACTACTTTTACTGTGATTAAACTAAAGCTTTCTGTATCACGTAATCTGTTTGATCTAAGCTATCCGAGAAGAAACAACATTAAATGAAATGTTAAAGGAATTAGAAATTGTTCTACAGATTACCTCTGGAGTGGATCTGTAATTTATTTATTTTTTTAAACGGAATCATCCTTATATGCTTTATTTTTTTAGATCCAAGTGTTACAGTTTAAATTATTATTATTAATAATAATAAATAATACATTTGGAAGGGTAGGCTTTTATTTTTGTTCAAAGTTCTACTTTTCCAGTACTTTATTGGAACAGTTCATTGATTTTGTGCTATTCTTTAACTCCTCCATTTTACATATAAAGAAATAAATGATACATAAATTGGACACTTTTTTATCTTAATTATATAACATTAAATACTATCTGTTTGTGTGTCTGTCCAGTTTGTGCACTCTTTAGGGTCAGTATAGTGGTAGGGGTAGTGTAAGGGCTAGGGTTTATGTTAGTTACCGTTAATGCTTTCTGGGTGCTTCTTGTCAGTGGTATGTGTTGAGCTCCTCTAAGCTTAGTCCTCTAGTGCCCACAAGGCTGTTCTCGCCCTGCCCCCATCCCCTCCCCTCTGAAACAGGAGTTCTTGGCATTTACTGCAATTTATTACTCAGTAACTATGGAAAAGACATGTTTCTAACTATGAGCCAGGGGCATCAATCCCCGTGGTCCCAGGTCTGTTCTTTTTTCAACTACAACAGGAAATGCCAAATCCTTTGGTTATTAGTCTCAACACTGTATATGGGCAGTGATGACAAGAGTTCCCCGTTCTTTGGCCATGTAGAGTATAAACAGTCCCATCCCCTCTCTTACTACTTATCTTGAGTGGAAGTCTATCAAATCATGTAGAGCTGTGCTAAAGGTGCAATTAAGAACAAAAAGGTAGCAAAAGGATATCCTACTGTACATGAATGAGATTCTTTAGGCATGTCAACTTGTATCTAGACTAATTTCTCTCTAGAAGGATTCTAGAAGGATTAGAATGTTGGAGAAGCTACAGACAAGATATTACTACCTCCAAACTCGTATTTGTATAGCCGATGTACTCTGTATGATCAGAGGTTTTGTGCTTTACGTTTTGAGTTTCCCAGAGTCTATTTTCATTCATATTACAAGAAAACGTCCATGTTCATAGTATTATTGTATTTTTTTAAATAATATTTAATGCTATAATAATGATTTTGGTTAAAAATATACCTGTTGCATAAGGGCAATAAAAATACTAAAATCCATAATAAAATTGTACAGTTATCTATAATTACAAGCTTGTTCAGTGGAATTTGTGAAGCCCCTTTCTCCAGATGGATCATGATTTCATATAAATATTTAATTGTAGAAAAAAAGCAAAAATGTATTTATTTACACATCTTTTTTTAGAAGGGAGGATTCTGAATGAAATGATTGTGCTAAAAAAACCAACATTTTCATAATTCACTATGAAAACATGAACTGTGCTCCATTTAAAATATTTTGATAAAAATTGAAAGTTGCATGTGTTGTGAGATAGTTTTCACCCTGAAGGTTTAACATCACGTCTTGGCTGATTCCCTAAATGACATTGGCATCTGCTTTGTTAGAAGTTGAGTAATTCACACTAGCTGAAGGCAAGGTGCCATAATGAGGTCTGCCAGCAACACTGAAAACAGGAAGATGAATGAAAGAGAAATTACACACTGTGTTTATTCTGCATAGTCCTCTAAGTTCTTTTGAAATTTTCCAAAAACAATTTACGTATGTATAAAACTCAATAATATCTGCTGCATTGAACTAGGTACCTGAAATTTAGAGAGTTTTACTGAAAACCATGTAACTTATTTTTTCAAAATGTTTGCAAATTAACATTATTTCGATGGGTAGCCAAGATGATTCTAAGCAGAAGCAAATACGTAGGGATGTATACATTCCGACCAAATTGGGAAATCTAGAATGTACATATGAAACCTAAATGGTGAGTATATGTAACTCCTTAAGAGAGTTTATACAATATTTATACACCCATCAGATGTTCAGGACTTTTCATATATCACTCGTGTAAGCTGGCTTTCTATGTGTTTTTACAGTATTTTTTTTCTATAGTGCTTTCTCCAATTCTAATATTTTTCGATTTTCACATGTGATGATCCTGCACTGGGAAAGGTTCAAAAGAAGCCTTACCGGCAACTCGAATTTCTTCATCAATTGTAGAAAAGTATATTTAATTTCATGCTAATAATTTATAAATATATTTGATTTTTTTTGAGTCAGTTGGGGCTTGCAGATATGTTGTTGACAGTAAAATTATTTTATGTTTTTCTTTTCATGATTTTATTGGATATTTTTGTCTCAATTTTTAGATCACTATAGAAGATGGACACGTCTTTTTGACATTCACTTTCAATTCACTATGAAATCTCACTTTGAATAACCCTGTGAATGTTATTTTTGCTTACCAAGTCATTATATTGGCAGCGCACACTTGTGAGCAAAGCTATGAACAGTGCACAATGCATGCTGGACAGGTTGTAATAATATAGATGGTAAATTCATCAGCACCAAAACCATTTGTCTATCTACAGGGATAAGCAACCTTCGCAACCCCAGATGTTGTGGACTACATCTCCTTTCATGCTTTGCCAACATTATGGCTGTAAGAGCATTATGGGAGATATAGTCCAAAATATCTGGAGTGCCAAAGGTTGCCTACTCCTGGTCTATCAGATACTTAGAGAGTTATCTAAATAAATGTGAATTATCAGGAATTCAAAGTGAATTTTTATTTTTTTATTTTCTCGATAAATTCATTTATTTATTCAATGAACATTCTTTATATTATGTCCCTACCGTGGCACTTTGCATTTATTTATAATGAAAGGAACCAATTAATAACTCAATAACACATTAATAATTAAAGGAACAAATTAATAATTTGCTAACACAATCACAGGGTACATGATCCATTGCAATATTACACAAATCAAACATGTAGGGGTTGATGTACTAATCTCTGAACTGAAAAATGAAATGGAAAAAAAACTGTGTTGAAAGCTGAGTTGCAGATTGAAACGAAAAGAAAAGAAAGCAGAGGATGCAATGTCTGGTCCTGCAATGATGGAATGCTAAAGAATAATATTATAATAAAACTTAACTTTTAATAAAAACTAATCAATAAAAAGTCCATCTACTTTATAGTGTGGACCAGCCTTTGCTATTTTATGTAGATTTTTAATAGTACTATTAGTTTTGTGTTGTAGTTGGTCTCTTTTGTCTTTTGAGACCTTTTAGTGATTAGTTTTTATTAAAAATTCAGTTTTATTTTTTTTATTTTATTTTTCTTTAGCATTCCATCATTGGAGTACCAGACATTGCATCTTCTGCTTTCTTTTCTTTTAGTTTCATTCTATCACAGGGGTAACGGCCGGTTAAGAGGCATGCTTAGGCATTTATTATAATTTTTCTTTCTTTCTTTTTCTTTCTAAAAGCTGAGTTGCAGATTGTTTTAAAAATTAGTTGTTAATTTGGAATTTTGGTTACATTTTGAAATATGGTTTTCAATTCACTACTAATGATTGTTTAGTGAATTAACACCTTAAAATCAAGTATGTCCAACTGGGTTGGTTTAATAGTGGAATAATTAGTGAGCCTTTTGTTTATACTTTTACAAACCACGAACCAAATAAGCTTTTTTTTTTTAATATATAAATCTTTATTAATTTAAATATATATATATATATATATTATGCATTCATCTTGTTACATAAAAAATAGACATATCACCATCATTCATATCTATAAAAACATAAACAAAAATCACAATACTAAACAGAAAAAATAATAAGAACCTTAGAGGTCATCCAGAGGGTTTGGTCGTCTACTCTGTTTCTTAGTTCTCTTACTTAAAGAAGGTAATTGTATTTTAGTTCCTTCTATAAAAATTCACAGGGTATTATTATAGGTTGTATACCAGCGTGCCCACATTTCATCATCTATCTTATATTTATATTTATCGCTTTTAAAGAAATATCTTTCTGATGAAGCTTGATATGTATTTGTGCCTTAATTTCTGGCCAGAGTGGTATCTCTGTGTTTTTTTCCAGTATCTAGCAATGTATATCTTATTAGCGAAAAATTTGTTAATACAAGGATATATACTTATTCATTGCTGGAAAATCTATATGCAATAAAAATGTTTGGGGCAATAGCTCATAATTTTGATTTAGTATATCAATCATTAATTTTGATAGCTGTTTTTTTTTTTTATAATTCTTTATTTTGTCAATGACAGATATAATTATGCAATGCAATTTTGTGGCTTGCGCAGAAGCCGCGATATCATTCAGGCAGCTTACATGTTATTTCTGTTACATCGTTTGTGATATACACCTGTCTGTCATCGTTTTTCAACAATACAGTAAGAACAACACTTAGATAACTTATAACTTAAGAAGTAACTCTTAACTGGGCCTTTAAGTTGCCGTCACGTTGCAGCGGCTTTGCTGTGTTGAACTTATAAGTCGGGTTACCGGTAGGCCCGACCTTGTATTAGGGAAAGGGTAGATTAACCTGAAAAGGGAAGGGGGGGGGGGTGGTCTTGGACGTTTCTAGTGGTCTGCTAGTCATCTGTGTAGTTATCCCATGGTTCCCACACCTTCGTGAATGCTTTCATAGAGCCTCGTATTTGGGCCGTCAATTTGTCCATGAGGTGACACTCTTTGATCTTGTTGAGTACTGCGGTCATTTGGGGGGGGGTTTGGTTGCAACCATGTTTGGGCTAGGGCTTTTCTAGCTGCTAATGCTATCTTGTTAAGCAATTGTTGTTCTGGTCTGGGTAGATCGTCGAGGGGTCTGGCCAGCAGGAATGTCCATGGGTTTGGGTCTATTGGTCTATGTAGGATTTGCGCTATTATCTTCTGCATGTTTTCCCAGAAAAGTTTAATTATGGGGCAGTACCACCACATATGTGCGTATGTCCCTTTTTCTCCGCAGTTACGCTAACAGAGGTCCGTGGGTGTTTTTTTCATGTGGTATAGTTGGACCGGCGTAACGTACCAGCGTAGCATCGTTTTATACGCTTGTTCCTGCATCGTGACACAAATGTAGGTTCTGGAATTGGCTTCCCATATTTCCTGCCAGTCCATTCCCTCTAGGGTTTCCCCTAAGTCTGTTTCCCATTTGTCTGTGTATTGCAGGTCCCCCCAGTCCCGTGTGGTGGAACAGAGGTGGGAGTAGAGCTGGGTGATCATGCCCTTATGGTATTGTTCCGCTAGGCAGATGCACTCAAAGAAAGTTGGAGTGGTTTTGGCGGCGGTTTTTACCGTCGTTTGGGCCGCGTAATGTTTTAGTTGCAAATACCGAAAAAAGTCGGCTGGTTTCAGGGTTGCTCTAGATTGTAGGTCTGGAAAGGAGACTATTGTGTCGCCCATGTATAGGTGGCACGCTCTCTGGAGACCAGCGTGCTCTAGCCCTTTGAAGTCCCAGGGTTGCATACCTGGTGTGAAAGCCTTGTTTCGGTATATGGGGGTGAGGGGGGAGGTCTTAGTGGTTAGGTCGTATTTGAGGGCGTAGGTGTCCCATAATTGGATTGAGTTGGTGATGGCTGGGCACGCCGTTCTCGGTAGTGCTCTGTGCTCTTTTGGTGTCCAGATGTAGAATTGTGGGAGGTCTGATCTCATTAATGCTGATTCTAGATCTACCCACCTTCTAGTTTCTGGGGGAGTATGCCATAGGGCTATTTGTGTCATCTGTGCAGCTAGGTAGTAGAAGTGTAGGTGGGGTAGACCCAGGCCTCCTCTCGTTCTGGGGCGATATAGTATGTTGCGGGCTACTCTGTGCCTTTTATCCTGCCAAATAAATCTGTCTATCGCCTGCTGCAGGGGGATGAGATTGTGTTTCGTGATAGGGATGGGTATGGCCTGAAAGAGGAACAGAATTCGGGGCAGGATGTTCATCTTGATTGAGTGTATTCTCCCTATCCAGGAAATGGGTTTGTCCGCCCAGGTCTCCAAGTCCGAGATGAGTTTGTCTATCATGGGTGTGTAGTTCAGCCTGTGGAGCTCGTCAGTGTCTGCCGGTAGTTTGATGCCCAGGTATGTGAGGAAGGTTGGGGTAACTCGTATGTGGTAGTCTGAGGTAATTTTGTTTGTGTCCGTCTGTGTGAGGTTTATTGGGAGTGCGCTGGATTTTTCTACATTAACTTTGTATCCTGAGATTTCACCGTATTTGGTCAGGAGTGGGAGCAATGCCTGTAGTGTGGGAATGGGTTCAGTTAAAGTCAGCAGGACATCGTCTGCGTATCCTGAGACTAGGTATCCTTGATCATCTATTTTGACCCCTTTGATTTGTGGATGTTCCCTTATGGCTTGGAGGAGAGGTTCCAGTGTCAGCACAAAGAGTAAGGGGGATAGGGGGCATCCCTGACGGGTACCGTTGGATATATTAAATGATGGGCTAGTTGTCCCGGTTATCTTTATTTGTGCCGAAACGGAAGTGTATAGTGCGCGAATAGCTGTTATATATGAGGGGGGTATGTTCAGATGTTCTAGGAGGGTGAACACGTAGGGCCATTTCACGCGGTCAAATGCTTTCTCAGCATCCAGGGAAAGCGCTAGGGATGGTGTTTTTTTGTTGGCTAGCATCCATATTATGTCTATGTTACGTCTCGTATTTTCGAATAGTTGTCGCCCAGGTATGAATCCTACTTGGTCGGCGTGCACTAGGTTTGTCAGGTATGGGTTCAGTCTTCCTGCTAAGATTTTGGCAAAGATTTTGCTGTCATGGTTTATGAGTGAGATAGGTCGATATGCTTCTGGTTGTGTGTGGTCTTTCCCCGGCTTTGGTAGCAGAATAATGTTTGCCCGTGTCATGTCCCTGTCTGGCAGGGTTCCCGTCATAAGTTCTTGGAATAAGGATTCTAAGTGTGGGATGAGTGTTTCTCTAAAGGTTTTGTAGTAGCTGCCCTCGAAACCGTCTGGGCCAGGGGCTTTATTGCTTTTAAGAGAGGAGATAGCTATGTTGATTTCATCTTTGGTGATTGGTGCTGCTAGTTCCGTTGTGGCTGCAGTGTGTAGTTTTGGTATATTTAGTTGGGTGAGGAAGTCGGTTGTTTTCTGTTTCGTCGCGGTGATTGATGTATCGTCTTGGGGGGAATGGTTGTACAGTGTGGAATAAAAGGTTGAGAAAGTTTGTGCTATTTCAGTTGGGGATGTTTTCAGTGAGCCGTCTGGGGCTCTTATCTTGGTGATGTGTGGGTGTTGGGTTCTGGGTCTTAGTGTGCAGGCTAATAGTGTGTCCATTTTGTTGGATTTATCATAGTATGTTCTTTTCGTCCAAGTGAGAGCTCGGGCCGTGTCGTCTATAAGTAGTTGTCTGAGATTGATGCGGGCGGTTTGGAGGTGTTGTAGCGTGTGGGGGGTTGGGTCGGTTTTGTGGCGTTGCTCCGTTGTGCGGAGGGTTTCTAACAGTTGGGTAAGTTTCTGCGTTTTTTGTTTCTTTTTGTAGGTTGCTATTTTGATAAGGGAGCCACGAATCACTGCTTTGTGGGCCGCCCATACTTTGGTCATGGGGAGTTCTGGTGTTAGGTTTTCTGCAAAGTATGTGGTTAGCTGTTTCTGTATGTCCTCTACAACTTGGGGGTCTTTAAGGAGGGATGTGTTCAGCCTCCACGTCCATGGGGTAGGGCACTGGATGCCTTGGAGATGGATCGCGATGTCCGCATGGTCTGACCATGCGATGGTTCCTATCTCCGTTTTTTGTGTTTTTGTGTAGCCTGCGTGATTAGTTAAGAACATGTCTATGCGTGAGTATGTGTCGTGGGGTGGCGAGTAATACGTGTAGTCCTTAACAGAGGGGTGTTGAGCCCTCCATGCGTCTATGAGGCCTGTCTTGCGGATAAAGTGGTGTAGTAGCTTGTCTTGTGCGCCCATGCCGTGAGACCTAATTAGTCCTGGGCGTGCACTTCTATCTATTGCTGGAGCTGGTGTTGCGTTCAGGTCTCCCCCCAGGAGGATTATCCCGGAGGGGAGCGCAAGGACTACGTCTGACATCTGGTTCCAGAATTGGGGTGTAGGTGTGTTGGGGGCATAGATGTTGATTAAGTGGATTGGTTGGGAATGGATCCTGCCTGTGGCTAGGATGTATCTACCGTCTGGGTCTGAAGTCACTCGGGCTATATGAATTGGGCATCATTTATGTGTAAGAATCGCCACTCCATTCTGTTTGCGAAAGGTTCGTGCCTCTGCGGCTAAGCGGTATGTGTTGTCTCGGAGGGAGACCTGGGCGGACCGAGACAGGTGGGTCTCCTGTATGAAGGCTATGTCAGGGTTTAATCTTTTTAGCTCCTTGAACAGTGTTCTTCTCTTGCGAGGAGCATTGAGGCCTTTTACATTGAGCGAGGATACCTTAAGAGCCATAATCTGGGGGTTTCGGTGAGCGTTTTTTGTCCTTCCGGACGGTCGGGTGGCTGTGGTGATGGGTGTGGGGTCGACTCCCACCTCTGTTCCTTTGAGTTGTTGAGTGGGTGTGGGATTGGGGATGTAAGCGTAGCGCCTCTATCTTCGTCCAAGACCTATGTGGGTCTGGGGTAGGTGGGGAGCATGGGGGGGCAGGTGGGTGGAGGAGGGAGAGTGTCGAAGGAGTTTTGGGGAGGGTGTGTTACGGCGTTGCCATACTTGTCTGGTCTTATTCTGTGCCAGACCGTTGGGGGGTGCATGTACCCTGGTCTTCTCAGAGACTGCGTCAGTCTGGGAGTGTTGGGTCATGAACCTATTTTCGGTGTGGCCCCCTGTTGCCATATATCGTTTATCTGTTGCAACTTTAGTGTGCAGCGTACTAGCTGATGGTCCAGTGGGCGATTCGGCTTCCCTGCCCCTGGTTATTGGGGTTTGAGTTGCTTAAGTGTGTTAGGGGAGCGGGGAGCTCTTAAGAGTTGCCGCTTAGCGGTGTTATCCACGAAATGGGGGGGGGAGGGGTTAAAGGCAGTTGTAACCCGTTTAGGTGACCTTTCCTGGTCTACGATGGTTCTCCTGTTTGTAGGCACCATTGTGCCGGGGTAAGTTTTTATTTTTTTTCCTTTTGCTGATTTTTAGGTGTGTCCCCTGTCATTGGAGTGTGGGGGGCTGTGCTAAAGTCGGCCACCAGTCTATTGAGTGGGCCCGACGGGGAAGGAGGGGGAGGAGGAGGAGGGGAGGGGCAGTGCGGGGGGGGGCGGGGGAGGGGCCAGCCAGGGCGGCCGCACAGGACAACACATAGCAATACAAATCAATGCAAGTCAGAAACACTACAACACAGCTTCCTCCACAACCTTTGCTATTATATCACCCTCTTTTGGTCGTCCCCGTGCCCCCAAGTGCCAGTGCCCCACACCCCGCCCAGCCCCCCACCCCCCCAGCCCAGCACCCATCCACCCACGGCCCGTGAACTCCTGTTGTCTGTGTGTGTGCTTTCTCTGCGTGTGGTGTAGTCCCTGTCTTGAAGCTTGGTCTCTATGTGGTGTGGTTGTGTAGCGGGTTTGTGTCTAGAGCAGTGAGTTGTATTTGTCGTGGTGTGTGTGCCCTGGGTGATTGTTATGTGACTTTACATGAGAGTCCCACATATACTTTACATTCCCAGCTAGTGACTTAGTTACGATATCTTTGCATTGGTACTTGCTGTGATGTCAAGATGCTAGCAATAGTCTCTGGACAATTCCATAGTGTGGGTTATCTTTGATGCTGTTGGCGGGGTGGATGCCGTGTGTGCCGCGGAGGTCCTTGGTGCTCCTGAGTCATGTTTTGGTCGTGGGCAAGGGGAAGGGTCCGTTGAGCTGTGTATACAGCAGGGGTAACTTCGGAGCAGGAGTCCATCATAGTGAGGGGCATCTTCACTGGGCGTTGTTGTTTCAATCCGCTTAGTGGGTTGAGAGTCTTTGTAGTTCTGTTGCCTGGAGGTCTGTTTCAGGTGGGTGCTGAGGGTGGGTAGGGTGTTGTGGTGTTGCTGGATGAGGCCCGGTGAATCTGTTCCTGGGAGGTTGGGTCTGCCTTAGTTGTGGGTGGCCGTCTGCAGACTATTTACTCCGCGGCGGTGTACCAATCGCGCGGTAGGGGTTGTAGGGCCGGGAGGGCAGTGTTGGGCAGCGAGAAGTTCTCTGGAATTGAGATGCCCAATGCGCGGAGGAAGGGTATGGGGTCCGTGCCTGGCGTGAGGATATGGGGTCTGCCTTGCTTAAAGACCAGTAATTTAAAGGGATGCCCCCAGGCGTACCTTATTGCGTTGGTCTTGAGTAGTTCTGTGACTGGCTTCCACTCCCTTCTACGTTGGAGGGTGATGGGGGCCAAGTCTTGGAAAAGGGAGATTTCCACGTTCTTATATTTTATGGGGCTTTCTCTAGCTTTCCTCAGTACCGCTTCCTTTGTCTGGAAGTGGAGAAAGCGGACTATAATGTCCCTGGGTCTTGTGTTGTCGTCTCTCCGGGCGCGTAAGGCCCTGTGGGCCCGATCAATGTGCCACTGCTCGTCCGGTATCTCTGGTGAGAGAGGTCGTAGGAGTGCGAGGAGCATGGGGGCGATTGGGCCTTCGTCCTGTTGCTCTGGTAGGCCGCGCACGCAGATGTTATTGCGGCGCAACCTATTTGCCAGGTCCTCGAGCGCCGCCTCCGAGGCTTCCAGTCTGGCGGTGAGGGTGTTCACATGTGCGGCCACCGTGTTGTGGGCCACTGCGGTCGTTTCCATGCGCTGCTCTAAGTCGGCAGTACGCTCCCCCAGCTTGTGTATTTCTGACATCACTGCCTTAGAGCTCCGATCGATCTCCCGGGCGAGGTAACTTTTTACCGCTGCCAGCTCTGTCAGTATGTGGGCTGTTTCTGATGCGGTGGAGCCTTGGGTCTGAGGTGGGCTCGAATTTGCTGGTGAGCTAGGGGCTCGCGGGCTGTATCCGCCGCCATCTTGTGTGTCCTGGCGCGGTGTGCGGGAGGCCGCGAAAAGTTCAGGTACCGTGGCGGCCGTGTCTGCGTGTTTTTTGGCCGGTTTTCTCGGCAGGCGCTTGTCCATGGTGGGTTAGGAGTCGGGATGGGTAGGTTTTTTCGTGGTTTTTTTTCGTTTGTGAGCGTTTGGAACAGGGGTTCAGCGAGGAGCTCTAGGCTTGCACGTCCAGCTCGGTTCCCGGTCAAGCCACGCCCCCCGATAGCTGGTTTTTAATACGGAAAAGTTTATCACATTCCCACCATGTATGGATTAGGGTGCCTTCCTTTTTATAACATCTCCAGCATAATTTTGATGTTTTCTGATCAAATTTTGCAATTTTTCTGAGGGTCATATACCACCTATGTGCAAGTTTATAATACTGTTTTTGAAGATTTAAGGCCCAAACATAGCTAGTGAAGATTAGTTCTTTTCAATAAATGTGCGGGAGTTCTCATAGGAATTGATCTAAAAAGGTATAGCACCTTTTGGAATTACGTAAGCTTTTAGGATATTAATATGTCCCATCCAAGATATTTCCAAATTTTTCCAACGATTCAGTTTTATTTTTAGGTCATTAGTCAGGAGTTCAAAATAATGAGATATGGTATTTCTATATTGGAACATATTTGTATCCCTAGATAATCAATAACATTATTATACCAGTCCATATTGATCATTTCACTTACGTCTACCCGATAAGAATGTGGTAAGTACACGGAGATAGCTTGTGTCTTTAAAATATTTCATTTACATAGTTACATAATTACATAGCTGAAAAGAGACTTGCGTCCATCAAGCTCAGCCTTCCTCACATATGTTTTTGCTGTTGATCCAAAAGAAGGCAAAAAACCTAGTCTGAAGCCCTTCCAATTTTGCAACAAACTAGGAAAAAATTCCCTCTTGACTCCAAAATAGCAGTCAGATGTCTCCTTGGATCAAGCAGCTATTACCCCACTAATTAGAAATTATATCCCTGTATGTTATGTTTTTGCAAGTATTTATCCAATTGCAGTTTAAACATCTGTATGGACTCTGACAAAACCACCTCTTCAGGCAGAGAATTCCATATCCTTATTGCTCTTACTGTAAAAAAACACATTTTCTTTGACTTAGATGAAATCTCCTTTCTTCCAGCCTAAATGTGTGACCTTGTGTCCTATGTATTTATTTATTTATTTATTATTGCTATTTATAAAGCGCACACAGATTCCGTATAGCCCTGTTTATGAATAGATTTCCAGATAAAGGTTTGTACTGGCCCCAAATATATTTGTATAATGTTATCATATCCCCTCTCAGGCGCCGTTTTTCCAAACTAAACAGATTCAATTTTTTTAACCTTTCTTCATAACTAAAATGCTCTATTCCTTTTATCAATTTTGTAGCTCGTCTCTGCACTTTCTCTAGTGCCATGATACCTTTCTTTAAAACAGGTGCCCAAAATTGCACAGCATATTCAAGGTGTTGTCTTACCAGCGATTTATAAAGAGGCAAACTTATATTTTCATCCCGGGAATTTATGCCCCTGTTTATACATGAAAAAACCTTACTGGCCTTAGCAACTGCAGATTGACATTGCATATTGCTGCCTAATTTGTTGTCTATAACAATTCCCAAATCCTTCTCGTGTGTGGTTATCCCTAGTTCACCACCATTTAGGGTGTAAATTGCTTGTGCATTCTTAACCCCAAAGTGCATAACTTTGCATTTCTCTACATTAAATTTCAGCTGCCATTTAAGTGCCTAGTCCCCCAATACATCCAAATCCCTCTGCAGCAAAGCAATATCCTGCTCACATTTTATTACTTTACAAAGTTTTGTGTCATCTGCAAACACTGATACATGGCTTTCAATACCTATTTCAAGATCATTTATAAATATGTTAAATAGAAGCGGTCCCAAAACAGAACCCTGAGGGACACCACTTACCACATTTGTCCAGCCTGAAAATTTACCATTAATGACCACTCGTTGTACTCTATCCTTAAGCCAATGTTCTACCCAAGAACAAGAATATTCATGTAGACCAATTTCTTTTAGTTTGAAGACTAACCTATTGTGAGGAATAGTTGGAGAATTCACCACATTTCTCTACACCTTCTAATAGTTTTGGTATCGATGTTTTGGTGAATGATAGCGTTGATAGTATGTTGTCAGCATATAAAGTGAATACATGTTCTTTATGATCAATTGATAAGCCGCGAATTTCGGGTGACCCTCTAATATAAGCTGCCAATTGTTCA
The DNA here is from genome assembly GCA_933207985.1 of Pelobates cultripes. Lineage (NCBI taxonomy): Eukaryota > Metazoa > Chordata > Amphibia > Anura > Pelobatidae > Pelobates > Pelobates cultripes. The sequence goes on from OW240916.1 coordinate 276,732,092, forward strand.
ACAGAGTAAATGGGCCAAGGGACAACCCTGACAAGTTCCATTTTTTATGTAAAAAAAATCTGATGTTATTAATGGGCCCTTAATCTTAACTGTAGAGGTAGAATATAATAACATTGTAAGTTCCAGGAAGATACCTGTTAAGCCAAACACTCTCATAGTCTCCCGTAAAAATCTCCAATTTACTCTGTCGAATGCCTTTTTGGCATCTAAGGCCATAATCACAGAGGGATTTTTTTGTATGTGTATTTCTTCTAGAATACACTTTGTGAGTGTTATCACACCCGGATCTTCCCTTCATAAAACCTCCCTGGTCTACATGAATCAGATCTGATATAACCGAATTCAACCTATTAGCTAACAGTTTAGGGTAAACTTTAATATCTAAATTGATTAATGAAATTGGTCTATAATTATTGACATAGCTAGGATCTTTATCCTGCTTCGGGATAGGAGAAATAGTTTCTTCCAACATTTCTGGGGGAAAATAGGATGTTGTACCCATTTGTTCAAAAAGGCAGACTAATAACGGAGCGATTACCAGCTCTAATATTGTATAAAACTTAGCCGAAAAGCTGTCTGGGCCAAGAGCTTTGCCTTTTTTTAAATCTTGGATTGTTTTTGAGATTTCAGTTATTGTGAAGGGTTGATTTATATCTTCCTTTTTTTCTGCTGAGAGTCTCGGGAGATGAAGGTCATTAAGGAACTGGCGAATCTCAGTATCTGACCTATCTGGTTCTGGTAAATTATATAGGGACCCATAGTAATTTTTAAATTTATTACCAATCTGTATTGGTGATAAATGAATTTGTCTATTATAATTAATATGTTTAATTCTATTAGATTTATTTTGTATTTGTAATTTATTTGTCATAGATTTAGAGGCTCTGTTGTTACTGTAGAACCATTGTTGTCTTGGTCGCATTAAAACATTATCAGCCCTCTTCTTCAATTTTTCCCTATTCAAGTCCTGGATGACCCCAATCTCACTAATTCCCTCAGCAGCCGGGTTTTGTTTATTTATGTTTTCTAACTGAGTCAGGCCAATATATAATTCCAACAGGTCTTCCTTTTTTCTTTTTTGAGCCACGAACCCATTTTATGAGGTGGCCCCTCAAAAAACAGATACATCATGTATCTGTAACCTTGTTTTTACCATTCTGTTCAAGAAACAATTTAGCTTGATTTAATAGCTCTTGTTTACTGTTTTCTGTGTCCAGAATCGCCTCATTCAGCTTCCAATTTGCACGGGTCTTATACTGCTTATTATTCTTGATCTTAATCTTCACTTGTGCATGGTTAGACCATGTGATATTACTAATATCTGATACCATGCAGCTCTTCAGTGTTGTCCCACATATTAAAAAGAAATCTATACATGAGTAAGACCTGTGTGAATTGGAATAAAAAAATATAATCCTTATCAATTGGGTGCTAAACTCTCCATACATCATATAAATTATGTTTGGCCAAACATGTAGAAAAGGATTCAGGCTATTTTTTAATCTATGATCAATTCTGCCTCCATTCATTAGTGTTTTTTGTCCATATCTTAATTACGTATAGAATTCATTTCTCCCCCTTCAAATTTTTTCAATAGTTGAGTTTAAAAAACCTTATTGTATATTCTGAGGGTGCATAAACATTCAGCAGCGTATATAAAATATCATTTGTCCGGCATATTAGTGCTATATATCTCCCTTCTTGGTCATTCTCGTGGTGTATATATTCAACTTTATGTCTCTTTGTTATAATTAAAGCTACTCCCCTTTTGTTTTATCTTTTACAGAAGACACAAAAATATGTGGATATTTACAATATTTCCACATTTTTTCCTGTTCACATTTCCAATGTGTCTCCTGTATAAAGGCTACATCTACGTTATCTTCTATCAATACGTCATATAGGTAAGATAATTATTCACCCTGTGACTTTAGGGTGATCATCTTAAGGGACATTTGTCACCCTCTTCTCATTAGACGAGACAAGCAAAACCTCTGGATGAAACTCTTTACATAACAAACATTGACGTCATCATAAAATCACATTCAACAGTCACAAATCCCATCTTACGTGAAAGGATATCTAATCCAATATTGTATAGATGAAAAAAATCACCCCAATCCACTGGGAAGTATAAACACAATTTCAACTTCCAGAGGCGGAAGGATGGGGAGAGAAGTGGAAGAACAAAAAAAATAAAAATAATTCCTCTTTTGGGAGGGGTGGAAGGGCCAGGTTTCTTTTCCAGTATATACAAAAATATTCTATTTTGTTTTCCAATATAAAAATATCAATCAGAGGATTTTCTTAAATTTAGAAAAAAATCTTAGTGCCCATGTGTTAAATATATTTATCCATGGTTAGGAAGAGGGGAGGAGAGAAGGTAGTTTTTCTTCCTTTTTTCCCTTTATTTTTCTTCCCTTTACTCCTCTTTATAAATAGCTTAGATGATATTCAAGATACTAATAATTATCTTGTTTCCATATTACCTTTAAATAGTTTAGTTCATAATACAGGCTTCGAGTATTCAGTAATTTCCCATCATTTAAAATGATGTCAGCCATAAGAGAGATAGAAAAAGGGAGGAGATCTATATCATAAAGAGATACATTTCTCACATACTAACATATAATATCTAGAATTGTTACGCTGTCTATTATACTATATTTGTGTATTATCCATTTCACTATTTTAAGATTTACTTTGTCTAATAACACATATTATAAGTTCTTCAATTTAGAATTAGGAAAAAAAATAGAATATCTAAGTATTAAAGTACACATTTAATTAATCATATTACTCTGTCATTTAGTCCTGTCATCTATAAACAAGTAGAGAAAAAAAGAACATTTTATACATATTGTTCTACTTTGTGTGCGTGTGCTTTTTGGTTAATACCATGTGAATTAATCTCATTAGTTCCCTTTTACTTATGAAACAGTGCTTTAATTCTTTAAATCCCTTTAATCTTCTCCTTTTCCCTTCTCTTTTCAAAGCTTTTACTTCCCTATCAGTTCTTATATACTCCCTTTATTCTAAAATAGTATAGTTAAAAAAATATATCAGTGAGGGTGCCACTATCACAAATATAATTACCATTCAGATGGTTAATTTTGGCATGTAATTGAAACATAAGAGAAAATATACATAGTGAAGTATTTAATGACAAAAGAAAAAAAAAACAATGGATACACTCACAAAAAGAGTGGCACAAAGATAAATATATCTGTTTGTGCTAGAGAACTTGTCATCCACCAATGGGCTAAGTCCCAATATAGTTGATATCAGCCGTTGGTACCTCAGGATGTCAGTCACACACTGTATTCACCAGTCTTCAAACGAATGTATAGAAAGCTGAATGTTGTCCTGTAGATCTGACATGTATTGGCTTATAGGCTTTAGTCCTTGGGAATACTCCAAACTGCTCACTGCTTGACGTGTTTCATCTTGTGACTTTATCAAGAGCTATTTACTCCCTTTGCCTTCCCTTTTTTTGTTGCTCAGCGTCTCTCACACGCCTTCCAATATTTCCACGTATTTCTTCTTGAGTCCAAACATAGATCTTCTGACCTTGACAAAATCTTCTGACCTTATTTGCGGAGTTCCTGCCACCTCCTTATGTCTGGAAACTCGTGTGTTCTAAGTACACAAGGTCCTTGGTATCACTGCTGTTCTTCTCGCTATTCATCCCGTTCTTGCGGCTTGCTTCCCCTCACGCTGGCTCATTCCTCCCTTCTCTCCACCTCCTTAATTTTCATCGCGGCTTGCGCTCACGTGCTCACGTTACGTCTCAACAGCCTCGCCTGCAACCAGATCCAAACTGTGAATTTGTATTTTAAGGCCAAAATAACCAGATTGGAAAAGTTCCCCAATTTAGCGAAAAAATTCACTGTGAATTCCCTTCAATTCCTACCTTAGTAAATTCTAGTTATATTAGACTAGACAATCTGTACATGACTAGGGTAATTGGGGTAATATAGTAAGAGCTAAATAACTTATTTAAATATCTGCAAGCAAAAGCATTAGGTGGAAAAAAGTAATTTTTTATTGACATGCATTTAATCCTTTGAGTGCCAATGAATTGGACCAAATGTCATGTATATGCAGATGGATGGACTTTTGACCTAGCACCTATTTCCTCTTCCATGTTGGCTTTTCTGCAAACAGTTTTTAGCACTCTATCACCTGTCTTATGATGATTATGGTACTCTCTGTTATCCCAATACATGGAAATCTATTCATGTACCTTCTTTTGGGGAGTGTGGGACCAGCATGGGGAAATTGCAATCACTCTAGGACTTCAATCTTCTTGGAAAAGTGTGTACACATAGACTCATTGGATTCTCTATACCTTATCTGAAGAGCTCAGGTCCCATGTAGAATAAGCCATTTTTTTTAACTTTTCTCATGTGTCTCTTCTCTGCCCTCCTTCCTTACTTTTACCCTTCCTGCTTCTTTTCATATCTCCCCATCCACCAGATTTAAAAAAAAAAAGATTTCCTTTACTGCTGGATGACAGATGGTTCCTCGCTGTACTTCATACTCAGACTCTGGATAAACCCAGTCTGTTCAGAGCTTTTTGCAAGATTTACCTTCCAACCTCAACAGAGTTTGCATAGAAGATGAGGTTCACATGTACATGGCTGAGCTATGTTCTCCTCAGGTAAGTCAAATATCTGTAAAACATTCTTTCCCTTGTCATACTGCAGGCCAATAAACCCATTTTTCCAGTCTTGATCTAGGATTTCATTCCATGCTTGTTTTTTTTAACAATTAATAAGGTTTATGTCATCAAATTCCATTCTCCCCAAACTGGTCATGGCTCACATACATGCATGAGTTTTCCAGTGCATAATTCTGATTTGTTCTAAAGTGGCTTCACTATTACAAATTCAGACTTGCTACATGTATGTTTATTTATTTTTATTGTATAGCTATTTTTAATATGTCATTTATTTCTACATGTGGATCATGATGTATAGTTAATTGATTTGTGATTTATGCTTGATACTTTTGAACAGTTATTGTTCAATATCTTCCACATGTTTTTTTTTCCCATATGAAATTTTAGATAATTTTTATTACTGGACCAGCCTATGTTGTTTCACATTCAACATATTTGCTTACATTATTTTTTAGACATGGACTATTATTGCTGAGATGCATGGCCTGGTTCTCTCTGTAATGGCTCAAGCTGAGCTAAAACCAGCTTGAGAACTGAGCAGGGATCCACCAAAGGCATTCTCTTGCGACTTGTTTTTTGCTCTCCCTAAGTTTAAAGGATCATCCAGAAGTGGACCGCTTGCTCACTGTGCCTAGAGAAATATTGGCTATACCTCACTGATGATGCCTAACAAGGTTGAAATGATCTGGGGTTGCTGTTTCTCTCATGCAGAGAGTTTAGCTGAGCTAAAACAAGCTTGAGAACTGAGCGGGGACCCACCGAAACGCAGACTAATTGAGCTGTTGTCCGTTCTCAGTTCTCTTGCGACTTTTTTTTTGCTCTGAACTATTATTGCATTTTACTGTTTTCTCCTTCCTTTTTATCTTACTGTTGCATCAGATAAAAAGGAGGTTCTTCCTGTTTTGTGGGGACTTATATGATGAGCTCTTTGTTTTGATTGGTTATTCTGTTGCTGCAATGTAATTGCTGCCATAGAGGTGCAGTAAAAAAGGCAAACAAAATATTCGCCTTTGGTCATTATTAAAGGACCACTAAAGTAACGCAGGCCACTTCCATTCAATGTCCTGTCTATTTAATAATGTAAGGTAAGGCATTGTGATTTAGCAGGAACAGGAACATTTACATTGAAGGGTCATACATTAGACTTGGGCATTTGTTTTCGGATGAATACATTTTCAACCAAATTTTAGCAAATTCTTCCATTCTTCTGAAAGACTAATGGATGAAGGCAAATAACAACAAACTAATTGAAGAACAAAGTGCTTGTTAGATAAAATTCTGTCCATGCAATTAGTTTGTTCATTCGTTTTTTTTATAAGGACATCCAAATACTTTTTTTTAATAAAGATAATCTGAGCACACCGTCGCTATTAAAATTGTGTCATGTTTTATGGACCTTGCAACAATATCACTTAAGAGTGGTTTGGATTTAGAAAGGTTCAAAAGTCTATATCTGGAGTCCTTTCCACTGACCAATCACAATTGTAAAATGTAAACAAAAAATGCCAAACTGAACTCTGTTGCTCATTCTTTTTAAATCTTCTCTTTTGTCCTAATTTTTACAGGTTAATCATATGGATTGGTGGACATGGGATGCACCAGCATGCTTATGATATCTGCTTGTTAATAATTTAGCATTTCTTAAATTTGTAACTAAGCCATAAATCACAAAAGAAATGAAGAATGTGACATAACCAGAGTTGGTCTAAATATCCCAACTTTAATGATTTTAGATTGTAAGCTCATTTGAGTTGGACCCCCTTTCCTTTTTCTCATCTATTTTTGTTCACCTAACTCCTCATTTTTTTTCTTTGCTTCTTCGTATTGTACAGTGCTATTGAGTTTGTTGGTTATATTGATTTAATAATATTAATAATTATATGGCAAACCAATATTTCAATGAAAACAAACAGCTGATTAAACAAAAATGTTGCTGCTATTACCTTGCACCATTTTACTTCACATGTCAAACACCCATATATAATAAAAAGAAATTGTAACTTGATTACAAGCATACAGCATAGAATTAAACAGTGCATGAAATTTGCAGAAGCTCTGTTCCAGATTAGGAGACAAATACAGCATTTAAAGCATCCATCAGCGAGACTTCTCTTAATCACCAGCTTCCCTAGGGGTTATTTGAGACAGGTGCAAGTGTTCTCTACTCTATTATTTTAAAGGGAGAAGCCATTGTAAAAAATAGCATTGTATATAAGGATGATCAAAAATTAAAGTTATTCAAGAATTAGATGGGTGTATACTACTTGCAAATAGACATATACATAATTTATTATCAGGTGATGTGTAAAGTCCCACAAGGGGAAACCAACATCAGGAGAGCTCCACTGTATAAGAAATGAGGAAGGGAGGCCCTACTCAGCAATCACATAAGGGACATAGGACATTCCACGATTTGATGCATAGCATCGTATGATGCAGGCTGGTCTAACATGATGAATACGCTTAAAAGATTTTGGCCAATACTCACTTCGGATCCCCATATTAAGAAGGTTATAACACCATTCCCCTCAGTGACAGCACGCAGGTGCAGAAATTTGAAAGTCATGCTAGTTCCTAGCTATTTGGCCTCCTTAAATAAACCCCTCAAACCATATCTACCCAGGGGTACATACAAGTGTGGCCACTGTAGTGCATTTCCCCATATTGCTAAACAGACCAAGTCTTTCACAGACAGCAGTGAAAGTGATGAATTTTTAGCAAAATCTATCTTTAACTGCCGTAAGGGCTAGTGTATCTCCTGTTATGTTCATATGGTTTGAAGTACGTAGGCAAAACGTTTCGCCCCTTCAAGCTTCGCATAAGAGAACACGTTAATTCCGTAAGGAGACCATTAGAGACACCAATTTCACGACATCTAAAAACTCACCATTCTAATTCTGCTAGTAAAATTAGATTCATGGGTATTGAATCAGTCCCCCAACCTCCACGTAATTGAAATTGGGACCGAAAACTATGGGAAAGAGAATCATATTGGATTTGCAAACTAAATACGTTATCCCCAGCAGGGTTAAATGAGGGATTCTCTTTTTCAGCTTTTTTGTAATACTCTCTCTATTAAGGGGACTTAAACAACACTGAGGAACTCTTCCTTTCTAAGCTCCCTACCATACTATCTGTACATTTGTAGATATGTAAATATGACACTTTTTATATGAACATGAATGGCCACTTTATTTTCACCTTGTTCATTTTGCCATTCGAGCCAAGATACTGTCTGCCTTATTTTATACATCCTGATTAGGGTTTACTTCCCCTGATTGGATGTTTATTTCTATATGTTTATAGGCATTATTCAATCCATAAGACAGGTCCCTTTACTGTACATTTAATGTACCCTGATCTGACTGGCATATGTGAGATCTTGTGTGGCAATTTTTTGACTGTACAATCAATGGGACAGCCTATGCAATAGATGCCCATACCGGATGGGACTCAGCGCAGCTCTCACAAAGTTGTGAGCACTGCCAAGATGCTATTCCCTGCACACTTTCAGTCAGTTCCACTCCATAATACAGTGGATGTTCCAGTCACACTATGAGGTGCGCTTTGGGAATACTTTAAGCCCACCTCACATATTCAGCCATCACGTCCAAATTACGCCCCGCCTGGCTCCACTCTATAGGTCAGGACAGGGGTTAAAAGAATAATAATAACATGTATTTATGTGGCACCTTTCCCCTAGTGGGACTCAGGACATTCTTCAGCTCTCGGAGCTGACCAGTAGTATATGTTAATGTTTCCCCATTTATGGAGCTTGTTTTGCCGACCTCGGACTGATGGTGTGTTGGGTTGGCCCTGCTGGGATTTGAACCTGCAGCCTTGCTTTTTTCAGCAGGCTTTGTGGTCAGGTATTTTGCCAGCTAAGATATGTCATTGGCAGGGTGTGTCTTCACTATGTTTCTGAGATGTAGAATATGTGACGACATGCCACACCCCTGGTAGACTGCAGAATAGAGTTTAGATACTCCGCCCCTCAGGAACTCCCACATTGAACAGCTGATGGCCATGTTTCATCAGCAATAGGTATTTAAATGGAACAACAAGCTGCTCATGTTCACAGGCTCCTGACGACGGCGTTTTGACCACGCCGAAACACGTGTTGAGTGTTTTCTTTTTCTTTAATCTCTGCACTTGGTAGCACTTTTTTATTTTTGTTACCACTATGGTTATTAATTTTTAGGTGTTTTTTTGTTTATTTATAACTTTAATAGGGAGAGTTGGTTCAGGTAGACACTAGTGGTTAGACCACGGTGTCAAGGTAACATTTAGGGTGAATTGAGAGATTTCATCTGTGTTTAGACCTGATTACCCGGTCCCTTGTTCTCTCTCTTGTGCCTCTTCTCTCTCCCTAACCTCGTTTACACTACCTTCCTGTCAGTCGGACACTAGAGGAACTGGAACTTAGATGCTAGCTAGTACTCCAGACAATTGATCCCCTGGGCACCGTTTAGTAGATCTCCCTTTTTTTCAAGTTATACTTTTTGTTTGCATATCCCTTTTAATCCTTAGATTGATTAAAGGTAGGGCCTCCCTTCTTAATTTCTTATACAGTGGAGCTCTCCTGATGTTGGTTTCCCCTTGTGGGACTCTACACATCACCTATTACTTACATATTTTGGAGGGTTACACCCTCATTGGAGCTTCCTATTAGGTGGTTACAGTGGTGCAGCGCATGAGCCCTTGACTTGTATCCGGACTCCTGACCTGCACTCTGTTTACTTTATTTCTCCATTTTGTGTTTCATAATTTATTATTATTCCTCAATTGAAAAATATCTGCAGATCTAACCCTCTCCTAAAAAGAAAAATGAAGATACCAAATAAATAGCAAACTGATGCATTTAAATAAAAATTAATTAAAATAATAACAAAACAAAACTGAGTTTAGTCAGGCTACATGTAAAAAATGATTCAGGTTATATTTTAGACAGTACATTTCCAACTACAAACAAAAAGCGTTTGGAATTATAATGGAAATTATCCACTAACATCTGTAGTTTGACAGTGTTAGTAGCAATTATGGTATGACCTGTTGGGGTTCTAGTGAGTTCACTTTATCCAGGATTTAATTGGAAAGGGGTGACATTTTGTCACTCTCTGAGATTTATTTTCTTTGTGAGTGCCACCTACCCATACAGTACCAGTAGAGCCTTTTGGTGCTGTGGCATCACCAACTATTCATTTATCCCCTTGAAGGAACACACTAAATACATTAAAAAAAACAAATGTGTCTTAATGAAGGGGTTATGGTGTATAGATCATGCTCCTTCAGTCCCACCCAGTGGTGGCTTGTGAAGTTTGGATTTTTTTTTGCCCCCCTGACTTTTTGGACTCTACCCACTTAACACCATAACATGTCAAGTCCTGTTCAAAACCAGCTGCATCTTCATTCATCAAAAAAGCAGAACCAGATTTATGGTTGTTTACCCCCAAAAATCTGAATAATTCCTATAAGAAGTTGTGGAAATCACCCTCATTTGCAGTCTGACAGCCATCTGTTGCTCCCAAGGCCTCATCTTTGGATAGCAAGTATGCTGCCCTAAAAGACAAGGCTGCCTAATAGGCTGAACTCCACCTCCTCTCTGTAGCCTCCATGCCTGCTGCGTTGAATACATCCCTGCACTTTCTCTCCTGCAGCTCTGATAAACCTTCCCTGGATCGATGCTTTGAGTTCCACCCTCCCACTCTCTCCTGCCAGTCTTATCTAGGCAGGAACTGAAAGCACTATTCCTCAGACAGGTAGGATGTTGTCAGAAACTCTGCATGTAGAAAACAAAACTATTTAGTAGTGACCTCAAATAGTAATGTCTTACCTTTAGCACCCCAATTCTTGCTGACATTTCCCATGAGACTCAGCCAGTCATTCAGCTGGCTAAGTGTCTTGAGAATTATAATGAACTTGAACTGTTGAGTTATTAATAAAGCATAAAAATATTTTTTTTTTATAAAATATAAAACACAAACCAAATTGGCCACTAGTTAAAACTGTAAGTAATTATCTTAATATAGTATTGATAGAATATGGATATTTCACAAAAATTGGGCAAAATCCAACCAGTTAAAGAAAAGTTTACCTGGAGGCCAGAATCAAATTGTAGCCTGTGTAGCATCCCGCAATCTAAGAACTTCACCAGCTGTCACTGTGTTTAACCCAGTTGACAAAGCACATTTTGCATATTCCATTTCCTTGGAATATTTGTGAACAAGGTGCAGGATTGTTTTGATTTAATAATAATCTATGGTGAGTTTGTACAAGTGCTCATTTACTGTTGCTAGACTTTCCCTTTTGTTCTTAAAGGAGCACACAAGCCCTATAATTACAAAAGTGTGCCTGGAAGTCTCCCCCAGAGCTCTGTCTGAGCTATTCCCAGTGATGTTCATTGTCTGAGTGTGAACTGAAGTTTTTGGTTCTCCAAAGTGCAGAGTCGTGGAGAGAGGAACTCTGCAGACCCCAGGTAAGAACTCAAACCACTTTAAAATAAAAAGTTGGGTCTACTGACAAGGAAAATGTAATATTTTAGATAGAAGTCAATTTCTTCACTTTCTATTTGGGTTGCCGCCCCTGAGTTGCTACCATCCATGTGGAGCATTATTTTTGGTAGTTGAGAACGCTTGCTGTGTTTAAATGTAGGAGGTGCCATGATGGCTAGTTGAGAGGAGAGAGTGGAGTTGTAGATTGAGGTTGCAGAGTTAGGGCAAGTGAGATTTGAGATGTGTAAAAGGAGAGTTTGGAGTTTGATGGAGAAATATTGGAGATCAAGGCAGTGGAGGATTCTGCAATATTGGAGAGTTGAGGGTGGTGAAATTTGGGCATGGGGTATGCCGATGTCAAAGGTCAGCAGATGGTGATCAGATAAAGGAAATGGAACAGTGCAGAGATTGGAGGTGGTACAGAGATTGGTGAAGATGAGGTCAAGAGTATTTCCTGCTGTATGAGTTGCTGAAGTAGACCACTGTGTGAGGCTGAAGCAGGAGGTTACAGAGAGCAGACAGTAGGCATCAGGGCAGTTGAGGTTGTTGATTGGGATGTTAAAGTCCCCAAATATGAGGGAAGGAGTGCTAAAGGAGAGAAAGTGGGGTAGCCAGGAAGAAAAGCGTCCAATGAATAGCCTAGGATGACCGGCGGGGGGTGGGGGAGGAGGTGGGGCGATATAAGACAATTCTTAAAGGAGTGGGCTTAAATATGCGGACAGTGTGAACTTCAAAGGAAGTAAAGGATAGGTCAGGGGCAGGGAGGATAGATTGAAAAGTACATTGAGAGGAGAGAAGGATGCCTACAATGCCGTCTTTACAGTTGAGTCTGGGAGTATTGTAGTCCACCGGACTGGAGTAGCGGTATCAGAGGGGGACAGTCAGGCCTCAGTGAGTGCAAGAAGTGTGAGGGAAGAGGTCATGTATGGCTCTTTTAGCCAGATAATGTCAGATTTCAATTTTCACAATCTATTGTGAGAATCAGATGTTGCTTAGTGTAACCAGCCATTGTATGTTAAGGTTTGTATCACAGAAACTGACCTGTTGGTAAATGTTTGTGGCAAACATAGAAACAAACCCATATTTAGAGGAAAGTGGTCAATGGAAATGTTAACGTTTGACGGAGACAAGAAAAGTCAGAAGAGACAAAGGCAGTATCATCAACAAGCTCATTGATGGACTGTAGCTTTTATAAACTTTGCTGACTATCAACAAGATTACATGACTCAGCTCTTGCAAGACGCGTTGGTGCCTTTGCCTTATAAGAGATACAATAATATTTGCAACTAAAATATGTCACTTTTTCCCCTGACATAACAGTATTTATTTTTATTTTTCTAGTATCCTATAACATCGTAATTTCATCGCAAATCCGTAAGGTGGACTTTTTATTTTTAATTTGTTAACTGAATTGAGACTTACAGTCATGGGAGGGTTTCTGTTTTTTATGCTTGTATAATTAAACCTTTTTAAATTTCATAAAGATGCCCAATGCAAATTAAGAAGGCAATAAAAGAGACATTACACTGCTGGATTACAATTGAGACAAATATTTGAGAAGCTGAAGCAGCATAGAGTAATAAATGTCTAAACCCTGATTAGGAAGTAATATTTATGATTATGGCATAAGAAAAGGGAAAGTACAGTAGTGAAGGAGAAAAATGTTATATAGAGAGATTGATCTTAAAGTTTATTGCTTTCATTGTGTTTATATATCTAATTTTTAACTCTGTGGTTACATTTCACTTTTATTTTATACTGTTACTTTAACAATGAGTGGCTTCTTATATTGCATTATCTACAATAAGGCTGTCTGTTCTGCAGTAGTAAGCAGATATAGAAGGGACATTAAAAATATATATTAATACCACTATTACATATCTTTTTTTTTTTCAATTTGGGAATTTTTATTGCTTTTGGGGTACAGAAGAGAAAAGGGGGAGGGGTGAAGAGGGGGAAGAAACACTTCCATTTGGATCATAGAATTGCTTAAGCGATACATGGAAATTATACATAAGGCAAATCTGTATACATAGTAGAGTTCCAAGAGAAATTTGTTCAGTACCTTGTGTGGGCATGTTTGCAAGGTTTAGGAGAGCCACCTGTCTTCTGCTGGCGGTTTGCTATGGGGAAGGGACATTTAACTAGTTTTCCTATGGTTATTATTTTGGTGCCAAATTTAGTATTTAAAGTATTGTGTGGTTAGGATAGTTGTGGGGAAAGAGGGGAGGGTAACCAAATTGGGGTGTGTCCTTCATGGTTCAGTCCTGTCCTTAGATTGATGTGATAAGGAGTACTCTGGAAGTTATAGGCCTGTGTGTCACAAGCACCCTACCTAGTTTTCCCTAGCGTTATTTCGGTTTTTGTGGGTGGACCCTGTTCATCCTGTGGAAGTTTTTCCTACTTTGTTGGTAGAGACTTGAGATGTGTTGAGTTGTGTTAGGTCTGATGGAGTCTGTATTTACCCCACATTTCCCATGCTGTGGGCCAGTATTTGGCTTGTGGTAGCGTCTTTCTTGCCATTATCTCATATTGTTTGTTTGTTTGTTTGTTTGTTTCTATGGCTGTGGTGCATTGGTTGATCGTAGGTGAGGAGGTCTGCTTCCACTGTCTGCTGATGACCTTGAGAGCCGCAATGATTATATGATATAGTAGATATCTTTGGCTTTTTTTGTACTCATTTTGGCAGCAACAGAAGTAGGAAGGTATCAGGTAAGAAAGGCAGCTCTATATTGGTACAGCTTTTGGCCATGGTCGCCACATCTTGCCAGTACTTTTTGAGCCCAGGACAATGCCACCATGTGTATATCATATTTCCTTTGTCTGCCTGGCATCTTCAACAGACATTGGATGTGTTGGGGAAGCTATGTTTGAGGTGTATGGGGACCAGGTACCATCTGTAGAGCAGTGAGACATGCATAGCGTCAGTTGTTTATGGGCTAGGAAAATGTCTTGCCATTGTGCATCCTTGAGTGGATGTTTGATGTCTTTTTCCGATGCTAATTGGAAGATAAGGGTATTCATGTTAATTTGGATATGTTCAGTGGCGTAAATCGTGGAGATTAGTTTTTTGGGTGGTTTAAGTTTCAAGCAGATTTTTTCTGCCTCCAGTAGCTGTGATTCTTGGGAGTGTATAGTGGATGTTTTGGGTTGTAAGTTTATCCAAGATTGTAATTGCCTATGAGAGAAGGTAGCTGTGGTGGGTAGTGTAAATTGGGTAGTGTAAAGTGGGTAGTGAGAACTTTTTAAGGCTTGGGCCTTGCAGTAATTGTGACATGTTGAGCACGCCGCGCCTATTCCAAATCCTGTAGTTGAAATTGGGGATAAGTAACTGTAGGACTTCCAGTTGAATGACTGGGGAGATTTGCGTAATTGGGAGCCATTTTTGTTTGGTAGTTGTCCCAAATGGTAAGGGTGAACTCGGTCGTAGGTAGTAGGTTGGCATGTTTCGGCCTACGAGATTTCGGTAGCCATGCCAGTACTTTTAAGGGTAGTCCATTTGCGCAGGTCCTCTCTATTTCTGTCCAAGTAAGTTGCTTATGGTGGTGAAATGTGGACAGCTCGGTAATATCCTAGTATATGTGGCATTCCCATCTCTCCATGAGAGAATAGCCGATAGAATGTAGTTTTTGATACTTTAGGTCTGATGTTTCCCCATATGTAAGTATTAAGAAATCTTTGTACATCCAATAAATATTTTGTGGGAAGTTTAAGTGGGAGTGTTCTGAAGAAGTATTGGATTTTCGGTAGAATTATCATCTTTATTGCTGCGATTCTTCCAGCCCAGGAGAGGTATTTATCCTTCAACGCTTGGGTGATATTTTTCATTTCATTAAGTAGTTTTGTGTAGTTTGCCTTGAACAGAGTTTGTTGTGGGTGTGAAGTTAATCCCTAAGAATTTTATATAGTCATGTCTCCAGTCATAATTAAAATGTTTGTTTTAGGGTTATCATACCTTGTGCTGGGATGTCTACTCCTAATGCTAATGTTTTTGCAATGTTGAGTTGATAATAGGAACATTTGCTGTACTGGGTCAGGACCCTGTGGAAGTTTGGTAGGGAGATGTGCGGTTGTTCTAAGGTCAGATGGATGTCGTCTGCAAATAAGGACAGTTTGTATTCTTGTCCCTTGAATTAAACACCATATATATTTGGGTTGTCTCGTATCATTTGAGTTCTAACACTAATATGAAGAGTATCAGGGAAAGCGGACACCCCTGTCTGGAGTCATTTGAGATGGTAAAGTTTTGGGATATGAAACCTCCATTCACTACTCATGCCGTTGGGGAAGAATATAGTGCAGTGACAAGTGATAAGAAGTGAGGCAGAAACTCGAACCTCCGAAGTACCGCTAGGAGGAAGGGCCAGTGGAGTCTATGAAAGGCTTTTCAGCATCTAGAGACAGCAGTACACTTGGGACCCTCCCTCCCTGCGTCCCGTATAGGAGGTCTAAGACCTTCCGAGTGCCATCTGCCCCCTGTCTTCCTCACACAAAGCCCACCTGATCTTCCCTGATTAGGGTCAGGATGATGGGTGTTAATCTATTTGAAATTTTTTTTTCCATGAGCTTGACATCTGTGTTTAATAGAGATATTGGCCTTAGGTTTTGGCTTCTGTCTGTTTTTTTTTCCTGGTTTTGGGAGGGTGGTAACATGTGCCATTAGCATCTCCGATAGTATGTTCCCTGTTTGGGTAATGTGGTTGAATATTTTTTCTAGGTAGGGAGTTAAGATGGGTGCAAATTGCTTATAGTATGTATTATTGAAGCAGTCCGGGCCAGGTGACTTCCCCTGAGGGAGTGAACGGATAGTGTCCAGTATTTCTTGTGTTGTTATCGGGCTTTGTATGGTGAGTTTGTGTGCAGTTGATAACGTTAGCAATATCGTCTGTTTTAGGAAGTCTTCTATCTCCTGTTCAGTTGGTTGGTACAAAGAGACATCTTCTTTAAGGTTGTAGAGCGTATGGTAGTATTTAATGTTTATTTCTTGCAGGTTGTGTATCTTCTTCCCTGTTTTTGCAAATAGGTAGGGGATTTTGGAGTTAGCTTGTTTCTATCAGAGTATTGCTGCTAAGTGTTTCCCTGCTTTATTTCCTTGGGTGTACGCTTTCAGTTTCAATTTAGTAAATATATGTGTTGTCTTAGTGAGGGCCATGGCATTGATTTAGTTGGTGATAGCCGCTATGGTCCTAGCATATGCTTCCAATGGCTGCAAAAGGTGGGCACTTGTCATGTCCCGAGGTTTCCGCAGAAGGTCAAGGTGTTCTCGCTGTTACTTTCAGAGATAGGATGCGCAGCTTATTAGTAATCCTCTTATTACTGGTTTATGAGCTTGCCAGATGTACAGGGTTGGTACATCTGGGGTGTCGTTGAGCATAAAGTACGTTTGGATGCTATCTGACAGCTGTTCTATAAATAGAAGGCCATGCAGGAGTGTGTTGTTGAGGCACCATGGTGACTTGACTCTGTGTTGGCTCTGTCAGTCATGGTTATACCATACTATGTTCCCCATAGTGCATTGAGTTATCGTCGGGAGAAGGGAACCAGAGATTAGAATGTGGTGTATTCTACAGTAGGTTTTGTGTACCTGTGAGAAGAGCGAATATTCTCTATCATTTGGATGGTGTGTCCTCCAAGTATTATATAGCCCATGTTTTAGGATTGGTTTTGTGAGTGCTTTGTTTGTGGATTTTAGTTTAAGGTGTCTATCAGAGGTGGCAGGAATTGTGGAGTCTATGCGGGAGTTCAGTGTGTGGTTGAAATCACCACATATGATCAGTGGGCCATTCATGTTGGTTGGTATTTTTGCCAGCACTTTCTGAAGGAAGTTCCGCTGTTGTTCATTTGGGCTGTATAGGCAGACTAGCATGTATGGAAGATTATTTATTATTATGCAATATAAGATAACTTATCTACCTTGGTTGTCTTTTTTAATGTGGAGAAGTTCCACTGTGAGTGAGCTGTGCAATAGAATGGATACCCCTCTAGCTTTGGAGGAGTAGGTTGATATTGGGGAGGGTAAAATTTGAGACCAAATTTGGGTACTCTGTTTGTGACAAAATGTGTTTTTTGTACGCATACAATATCTGCTCTGATGCGTTTTAGATCGTCCAGCAACATGAGCCATTTGTGAGGTGTATTTAACCCCCTAGTGTTGTGTGAGTAGACTTTCATGGTTAGGATAATAAGGGAAGATTAGGATAGCGGTGCCTTAGAATGTTCAGTCATGTCAGACCGTCACCTGGTCGAGTTGGGTTATGGATGGGAGCAAGGGTAGGGTTTTGGTATATAGGGGAAGGTGATCTGGACAGGGATCAAATAACGTACATACAGTTGACCTCTATCGGTCGGGTACACGGGATGTACCATGGGGGAAAGGAGAGAAACTTCCTAAAGGGTGGCTTTTGGGCTCCAGTGTGGATTGTGTGTCAAAGCAAAAACAGTTTTGATCAAAACAACAGAAATCAATACACATGTAACATATAGGGCAGCAATGGGTTTGATGGCAATGGTAGCTTGGGTGTACATAAATCATGCCTTACAGGTAGCCCCGCACGGTCTACGTAATTTACTCCCTCCTGACCATGATGAGACCCTGTCAGGGTCAGATCCATTTTAGCACCCCAGTGGTATTAATGGGAAGGTGCATGCCTATCTAACCTATTGGGCAGATGAGTCCCGCCTGGGGGAAGGGTATCGCCCATGGTCTAATGTGAGCAGTTGGGTGTCCAATAGCGGGGTCCTCGCAACCTGCTATCAGAATTTGGGCTATTCGATTCAGAAGATTCTGGCTCTGCAACAGTTACTAGCGATGCAGTTCAGTCTCCAGGTTAGTGCTAGGTACTGTTGGTAAGCAGCGTTCAGTCTGCCAGCGCTTTCCCTAAACAATAAAACCATAATACCTAGATTGTCTGTCAGGGTGCGGAGGTTGTACTGTGTACAATGTTTAGCACAGGACACCCATATAGGTATCCTATAGCCACTCTGAGGTCGCCTGTCAGGTCATTGCTAAAATAATGAAGAAGGCAGAATATGTATGTGGACCATAAAATGGTTGGAGATCAAACACATCCCGCCAGACTCACCCAAGCATTGCAATTAGAGTTTGTGACTGTAACTGCGTTAACATGCTGTTTATGTGGAGTGTTCCATCTGGCATGTTATGTGATGTTGAGGCTATGATCAAGTCGTGCAACACCTTTAGTATGCTGTGTGCTGTACCTTGTGTGCCCTCTCGGCTATGGTAATGCCCCGTCATATTTTAATCTTCCTCTTGCCCCATTGGTGTGAGTAGGTGACTTTTAGTTCATCTAGCTAGTGGGCGAATGTGTCCCATGCCGTATGGCCTGTTATACTGGTGCGGGTGCTCCAGAGGAGTCACCCCGCATTGACATCAGGCCTTATGATTCTGATCCTATAGGGTTGAGCCCCGCAGTGGTTATCAATGGGTTTCACCCACTCGTTGGGCTGGCACAAAGACCCTAGCTATAGTGAATAGCAGGGTTAGTATTTTAGCACGTGTCCAAACATTAAAACCATAATACACTTAAAAAATGAAAAAAAAAAAAAATATGGTCAGCATTGAACCAACGTCTGCATTAGGATACTTGTGACTGGAATTTGCCTCGACACGGCACAGTTCATAATTTTATTCCATGTCAGTCCTGCGGCTTTGATGGGGAGGCGTAGAGGAGGCACCTTCAGGTCTCTTGGTGCGTGGGCCCCATTCTGCGAGTACTTTCATGCCCTCCTCCAGGGTAGTGATGAATTTTGTTTCTCCATTTTTGGTGAGTATCAACTTCGTGGGGAAGCCCCACCTGTAACGGATTCCCTGGTTTCTCAGCTCTGACGTAACTTGTTGGAAGTCTTCGCTGCGCCTTAGAGTTGCTGCTGACAGGTCCACCATGATGCGTACGGTGGGGTATTCTTTGTGTGGGTCAGACTTTCTGCGGCAGGCTCAGAGAATAAGTTCCTTAACATGAAAATAATGTGACTTGAGCAGCACATTGCGGGGTGCAGAGTCCAGTAAGTATTTTGGTTTGGTGACTCTTTGAACCCAGTCGACTAATAGCATGTCTGCGGGTATTCCTGGGGCATAGGCATGCATAAGGCCCCAGACATATACTGGGAGGTCTCCGCGGAGCACAGATTCTGGAATTCCACGCAGACGCAAGTTATTTCTGCGTGCCCTGTCTTCATAATAAACCATGCGGGTTTCCATTATCTCCATCTTGTGCTCTAGGGCCTGTACATAGTCTGCCATGTCATTGTGGGCGGAGGCTAATTCCTTACACTTCTTCTCTGTGTGAGACGTTCTGGTGGATAGGTCAAGGGCCTCTTTTCTGAGTTGGTCTGCCGTTGATTGCCAGGTATGTATGAGCTTTGTCGACATGGCTTCGAGAGCTCTCTTGAAATAATCTCTTGTGAGGCATTCAGTGGGTTTTAACTCGTCCGGAATTCCAGTGTGATTACTGGCGTCGGAATCTTCAGCGCAACCTTGTAGAGCAGCCCGCGTGGCCTCAGACGCGGAGGACGACTTCTGGCCCCAAAAATTTAGCTTTTCAGCTCTTGAGGTACATTTATTTGTCTTGGGTTGAGACATAGTTGGTTGGGGTAGTTTGAGTGTTTCTGCAAGCGTAATTTTCAATGGTATTTGAGCCATATGCTGGAGCACGTTTATAAGCAGCCATCTTGCTCGGCAGTCAGCCATACCCCCCCGTTACATATATTTTGATGGTACGATAGGGAAATCCCAGATGCTTTTCTTCCATTCCCGGATTCATTGCAGTTGAGTAGGGGTTGTTGGAGTTTAGTGTTTTAGTGTTATTTAAGGAGATTTAATTGATCCTCTTCACCTGTTGAGTTCCACTCTGTTACATATGGTGCTGAGATAAGATGTCAACAAAGGAAGCCAGGTCTGTCCATCCAAGGACATTAGAGAATAGTTGCTGATCTGTCCATCCAATGACCTAAAAGAACAGGGACTGATCTGTCTGTCCAAAGATATAATTCCACTCATTACAAGGCCAGATACATCCTTTGTAATCTGTGGCCTGGTTCAACCCATGCGGCCCATATTATTACATCCCTGCCTGTAATAAGCTAGAGGCTTGATACTATAACCTTGTTGTGAATACCTTAAAGAAACCAATCTCTTTATAAATCAGTATATATCTATCTATCTGTATATCTTTCTATCTATCTAATGCTTTCATTCAGTTATATGTAGATAACAATAATATATCATATTTCAATCATGGCTTATCTGTTTCAAACACTATTCAGGATGCGTTTACACTTTCATTCATTTTGTATTATGACTATTATGGTAATAGAAATAAATTTTAATTGTTTGCACCTTGTATATCTGCATTTTTATTCTATTCTATTACCTGACAAATGCCAAGTGAAACCATTAATTGCTTGCCCAACAATCATCAAATTGGGTTTCTATAGTAACATAACAAGATTTACATATATGCCTTTTGTCATTGAAATAGTTACGTGGCAATCATATATTGGGTTTAAAGAGAAAATACATTACTGGAGTGTTAGTTATTTGTTAGCTCTCAAAACATATTAGATTGCTAAATCTTACCATAAAAAAAATAATTAAGCGGGATTACTCACTAAAAACAAAGGGCATTCAGAAAGAAGGTCCACAGAGGAAATTAGTCCTTATAGTTACATTAAAATGACTTAAAACTGGGTAGAATTAGAAATAAATTTTAGACAGAATTTTGATGGATGAATGATATAATGCTAAAAAACAAAACAAAACAAAAAGCATGGTTAAGCAGGTTCATAATACTACATAAATACACACTCTGTTTCCAATATAGGACAGATACAAAATGTACACAATACATGGAACTTGAAATAAACATGGGTAAAGGAGTTCAGAAATGGGGAGATGTGGACATGGTTAAGAAGGATAAGACAGGGACGAGATGCATGGGTATTGTAAAAGCAGAAATCTGAAGAGTATTGTAGAGGACAATCAAGAGCAATAAGCGATATGAGTACATTTTGGTGACGAATAACATTTAGATCTGTTAGCTAAGGGACAGCGTGGCTATGAAGAAAAAGAAATTACTCCACTCACATAGTGACGTTACCTGAGAGGATTGTCAATATTGTGCTCTTAACGGGGTTGGCTGGCTTCTTGGTACCAAGTTAAATATATTTATTTTAGACATACACACAGGAAAAAAGGCTTTTTAGTTCATAATGTTTTCATACAATTGGAGACATTAATTTATTTAAAACTCAGAGTTAAAAGTGTGAAATAGTCGTTTGGGTTCACAGGAGAGTGTGGTTATGAGGGTATTGAAGTAATTTACTTTTGCAGAGGAAAGAGCCAAGCTGTAAGAGCGCAGCATAAATATATAGTGAAGAAAGTCAGATGTGGAGTGAGACTTTCTCCACCAGCGTTCAGCAGTTCTGGAGCATTTTTGGAGGTATCAAGGCAGCTTGTAGTTGGGGGTGCTTGCTGCGTTTAAGTGTAGGAGGTGCCATGATGTCTAGTTGAGAGTAGAGGGTGGAATTGTAGAAGGAGATTGCAGACTTGGGCAGGTGAGGTTTGAGATAGGTAAAAGGAGAGTTTGGAGGTTAGTGGAGACGCGCTCTAGGTCAAGACATTGGAGTTTTCTGTGATATTGATGTGTCAAGGGTGATGTCAGTTAGGTCTTGGGTGTGCTGATGTCAAAAGTCAGCAGATGGTAGTCAGATAGAAGAAAAGGAATATTGGAGAGATTAGAGGTGGTACATCCACATGATTCTTAACTATAAATGTATTTTAGCATGATTTCACTTTGCCAAAAACTTCTATATGTAGAGTGTGAATGGTGTGTGATGCCTTACATTAGATGCCACCTTCAATCAATCATTTATATGTTTAATATGGTTATGGATCAAAGGGACATGTATTTATTTTGAATTTGTCTACTTTTCAATTTTGCCATAAGGAGTAGTATAATCATTTTCTTGACTAGATATTTTCTGAGCTACCAAAATTTTAGGGGAAATTGTACCCAGTGAGATGGAATAGAATGCGAGAAGTAAAGTAAACTTCTCATGGTCCATCTTCCATCACATTTATTCTTGACGGCTGGAATGTTCTCAGTTCTGTTTCACTGGTTCTCTTTGGATATTATGTTCTTGGTTCTATTACAGGGTGCCGGTTGGATCATAGGACAGGTATGGTTTTCTTTCTTACTGTCTACTGTTATTTTACTGTCAAGCTTGAAGGAAAACAATAGCTGGGTGAATATATGCAGAATGTGTTAGAATGAATTGATGTTTGTAATATTACTTCAATTTTATTGTATAAAAACGCAAGACTGAAATCAGACAAACTCACAGCCTAAAGAGATGCTCAATCAAGTATTACCAGTATGTTTTTCTATGTGTAATTACCTCCTAGGTAGCATCACAGTAGGGTTGTACATAACTAGTATGAATACAAATCAGACAAATGAAAAGGAAACCTGGGAAAATCATGAACTAGAGAAAACAACCACAAGTATACAACACTAACTAACTGAACTGAAAACCCAGGCAGCAACACGGTCGCACATTGTTTCACAGAGTCACCCATAACTTGTCTAGTTTGAAAATAGCTTTAAAAAGACTCTACATGCTTAAAGAGACAATCTAAATGAAGTAGTTATGGTGCCAGGAGGCCCCATGGAGGCACTCTTACCTCAAGTGGTTAAACCTTTTTCAAACAGTTTGACTCCAATGTTGCCTCCAGTAGCGATGTCCACTCCCTCCTACCCTCCCCCCACCCCCAAACCTCTAGGTGGCATCCAGCTTCTGAACCATTATTTCTATGACATTATAGAGTGTCCAATGCTAAATTTATATAGGTAGCTAAAAATAAATAAAAACACCTTAAGGCAATACAAATATAAGCACAATATCAGAGTCTATATAAGGGTTCTCCTACTCTCCCCAGTCACTCAGATGTGTTAATACAGGTCTATGCCATAAGCATAGCCTTTCCTGACACAAACTGATTCTCATGTAAGTAGATAGACCATATTTTTAAATATATTCTTCTTAATATCTGTACATACAGCCATTTGTAAATTGCACATACTGTCTTTATAAAATCTTAGAACACACTGTGAAAAATGTATGGCAAGCTATTACCCATAGGCAGGACCAGAACCCTTGTAGATCTCAATTCATGTCCAACATAAATCACTCCTATGCTATTCAGTTGTATAGTTTTATTAGACATATCATTGGGATTAATATCATCTACCTGAGTAGGTTGTCATTTAACTTTGTTTATTGCACAGTGGTAAGCCCGGCCACCTCTACAAATGGTAATACTCCGATAGCCTCTTTTCCTATCCTCATATACAGAGTAGGAATTAGGCATAGCCCTTTGCATACAGAGGTCATCACAAACCTGACCCCAACATGACACGAGGTATGCATAGGAAAATATGAAGAGTTGAATGCTGAAATTAATAATATTATTATCAAATAAGTTAGATTCAAAAAAACATTATGTGCTCTGTTAGTTTCCATTTTTTTCTCTTTTACAAACAAATTTGGTGGAAAATATTATTTATGAAAACACCAACGCATTTCGCAGTGCCAAATCCACCCTAGAGTCTCTTTTTTTAAAACTCTTAACAATGAAGGCACAATGAAGTGGAATAAAGTTGCCTGCCAAAGACCTATAAATGTGACATGTGTCCGGTTTACTGAGATGCCAGATTAAATACCATGCAAATTATAGATCCCAGCAAGATGACAAAGCCTTGTTTTCTTTTTGTTCAACAATTTTTACAACTTGGAACAGAAGTCATGCAATGCTATTCTGCCATCATACCGCAGTTTACTGATCATCACACAGTATTCTGCATATTGCACATAACATTGATATATTTGTATATCAAACAGTCTTTTTTTCCGCACACCTGTGTTTTTTGGCTCTAAATAAGTTTAAGGATTTTTCTAAATTCTTTTTCAATATGACAGTAATATCTCTCTAAGTGTTTGTAAGAACACTCTACATCCATCTGTTATTTACATTATTCACTTTGCTGAGGTGTCTCCAACAAACCCTGGCTGGATACACTGTATTTGTAATTAATATAACAGCTGTAAAAATATTACCCATACGCTATTAATTGCTAGTCCGGATTGGAAGTCAGCTTTATCCTTAGATGGATGGAGAAACACACAGTGGGGGCTTTTATCCAGCTTTTATACTGACCTTAGCCTGTCAGCTGCTATATACTCTTTGAATGTTCACAGTCTAAAGCTCAACTTGTAAAGTAAATATTTGCAAGTATTTATGTTCCATGAAAATCTGAATGTTGCTTTCGTTCAGTTTAACCTACCACTAGTCACAATATTATAACAATTAAATAAATAAATAAATACACAATTTTTTTTATATACAGTTATGCTCAAAAGTTTGCATACCCTTGGACAACTGGAAATATATGTGATATCAAGAAAACATGAGTGAGCAGGCAAAACACATTTCTTTTATTTCTTATGGGATTCATATTCAACTGTAGGTTATAACAGAATGTTATATTTAAAAAACAAAACATGGTAACAAGGAAAGAAAATGAAATGATCCCTGTTCAAAAGTCTGCATACTCTTAGTTCCTATTACTGTGTATTGCCCCCTTGAGAATCAATGATAGGGTGCAGTCTTTTGTAATAGTTGTCTATGAGGGCCCCTAATTCTTGAAGGTGGCATATCTGCCCACTTGTCTTGGAAAAATGCCACCAGGTCATTCAAAGTCTTTGGTCGTCTAGCATGAGCTGCATGTTTGAGATCTTCCCAGAGTGGCTCGATGATCTTAAGATCTTGAGACTGTGACTCCAGAACCTTAATCTTTTTTCCTGCTGTAACCACTGGAGGGTTAACCTGGCCTTGTGCTTAGGGTCATTGTCATGCTGGAAAGTGCAAAAGCGTCACATGTGCAGCCTTCGTGCTGAAAAATGAAAATTGTCTGCCACTATTTTCTGATAACATGCTGTATTAATCTTGCCATTTGGCAACTCCACCAGGCAGCTCATTTTTGTTCAAGTATCATCGCATTATGCTCATTGAAACAACCACACCTTCTTTTTCCAGAGCAGCCTGTATTTCTCCTGAAAAATAAAAAAAATGAGGGCAGCACAAACAATTGCAAATGTGCACATCAAGTGCTACAAATAAATTTATAAGGACATAAGATACAAACGCTTTTGGGTTATCCCCTTTATCAATACATGTATTTCTCCTGAGGTCGCCTGTTGGTTTTTCTTTGTATCCTGAACAATTCTTCTGGAATTTGTGGCAGAAATCGTTCTTGGTATACCTGACCTTGGATTGGTATCAAGCGATCCCCGAATTTTTCACTCCTTAATAAGTGTTTGAACAGTACTGACTGGCATTTTGAAGGCTTTGAGTATCTTTTTATCTCCTTTTCCATCTTTATAAAGTTACATTACCTTGTTACATAGGTCTTTTGACAGTGCTTTTCTGCTCCCCATGGCTCAGTATCTAGCCTGCTCAGTGCATCCACGTGACCCCAATAAGCACAGAGTGACTAAGACATACGAGGGGACTGAGAAACTTAGAAAATAAGTCCCCTATTAATCTGTCATAGTCCCCAACCCAAACTCAAACCAACACCTATTTGTCCTCATTATCACACATACTTTAAAACACTAAATCTGAAACTCTGTGTTTCCATCCCAGGTCAATTGCTGTCACATTTATTCCTCTTTGGAAGGAAAATAACACAGGAGGAGACACCAGACGGGTCAACTCCAAAATTAAACAGTACATCCAGCCCACAAAGTCCAGTATCAAATTGGTCCTTCAAGCAAATTGTCCATGCAAGAACAGCACTCACCCAGCCAACCTCTTCCTCTCCAGAAGCATATACCTTCGTTGGGGATATGTGACCACTGTCCCTTCTCTCTGGAGTCCTCTCAGCCACTGGAGAAAAGGCAGTGTGGCTGGGGACAGATTAAAGCACACCAACAAAATTCAACCAAACAGTACTAGTGGCAGAAAAAGACTTAAGTAATTCTCCATATTAAGATGTCAAAGAGGAGCGAAAGAAAAAAAGGCCAATATGCGGTTGAGAATGGAAGAAAATAAAAAATAAAGACCTATAGTCAAAACACATATTTCATGTTGTGAACATCAGGTGGTCATGCTAATCATTGAGGAACTCTAAATGTCACCTTAGTCAACATCGGTGGCGTACCACCCAGTCATCCAACTATAAGCTTCATGGTTTGGTGAAACTGGCAGTTTGGCATAATGCTGAGATGGAGAGTATAAGTGAAGGATGAAAAAAGTAAAACCTTAACAACCTATGTATTTGCATAGCATTTCCCTGGATGTTGTGCTAAGGCAACATCCCCAAGCCATATTTGAAAACCAGAGTAATCTGAATGTACCTTTCTTGGTTAAGTACTCTGTTATTATTATTATTTGCATTTTTTCACATATTTGTGTAGGCATGCAAGGAAAATCCAATAATAAAGAGTACATAGGCTCAAATGTACAGACACCAAAATATATGGTCTGTAAATGCAGAGAGGGTCTCTTTCGTAGTTAAGGTAGGTTGAATAGAGCACCAATCTGAGAGGTCAACCAAACTGAGGTGTGCACTCCATGATTGGGGTGTCCATCATATCAGGTTAGAAACCACTGTATGGATTTTGAGGTACTTTGATTCTGACAATTCTTGGGTGTTGGGAACCTCCAGCTGCTTCTTCCGACCCATTATGTGTTGAGACAGGTAGGTGAGTTGAGCTAATTATTGCTGATGGCCATTCTCCTCGGCTGCAGGAAACCCCCTTTTGCCATTCTTTGATTACTACTTTATTTGCTATTTTTTGATTACCACCTCTTTATGTGTTCCTAAAATATATTTTTAATGCATGATACAGTTAAAACTTAAAAAAAAAAAAAAAATAGGTAGATGAGATTATGAAGTGTATAAACTAATCTATTTCCCTCTCAAATTATAAATTAAATATAACAAAGACAGAAATGATTTCTCTCAACCTGACCAAAGCTCAACAAAACAACCTAGAAGGAAAAAATTCCTTTAAATGGGTAAGGAATGATTTTACTTACGTAGGTATTAACATTTCTAAAACACCTGAAGAATGGTTAGAAATCAGACTACTGCCACTGATAAAAGAAATGAACAGATCATTAAAAGAATGGAAAATATTTGAAAGATCATGGTGGGGCGAAATAAATACCATTAAATCCTTTGTATTACCAAGATTCACTTATATATTGAGAATGGTACCTTTTAAAGTACCAATACCATGGCTAATTATGATCCAATTGGCTTTTATGGGGTTCATATGGGCTGGCAAAAAAATTATACTATCAAAACAAGTTGAGTTGGATTGCAGTAATTTTTGTGGTAAGTCTCATGGATCTTCCCTTATCCACTAAAAGATAAGAAATACAATGAATTATTTTAAGATATTAAAATAGCAATATCTAAAAAAAACGAAAAAAAAAACATAATTTGCTTACCTAAGATATCTCATTGTTTCTTCAGTTAGAGCAAGAGGTGCCATCTTATAAAAATATTTTAATTTCCTTATACTTCCACATGCCAACTAAATTACTTAGGAACAAGTTGGATAATTTTAGCAGTCGAGATTGGTGTGACGATGTCATGTTGTGTTTTTTTATGTTTTTGTTAATATGCTAGGTGGTAAAGCAGAAACGAAGATATTTTTACAGAATGTGATAACATTATTTTAAATTGTTATTATTGTTTGTTTATGGATGTATTGTATCTTGTTTTGTATCGAATTGCCATTGTACTAGCACTGTAACCTCTTAACCAATCATTCTGTTACTTTAATTACATGTATAAGAAACAAAGTGGCATTTAATTGAAAATCTCTATGTATACACCGGCATAGTAGTTTGAGGCTTTAGTAAATTGAGTATGGATTCCAATCATGAAAGCTATGGTATTTCACCACATCTTGATTGAACAGGAAGGATATTTCAAGATGGCTGGAGTGAATATCCTATTTGATCACTTCATTCTTTATTTTCAGTTGACTGTAGGTGCATGCAACAGGTGTCTGGTAACTATGATGTGCTCAAGTATACCCTAAAACAGTTCCAGATTGTATTCCTTCTTCCCTATTTACGTTTGTCTAATTTTGGGATAGCTTGTTGAAGGAGCTGAATAGGTAAAAAAAAAATGTATATCCCTTCCCCCCATCCAACAAAAAGCATACGGTCACTAAATACTATTTCCCCTAAATAGTGTAAAAATGAGCTTTAGAAGTACCTTACTTTACTTTGACCATATTTTCTGTGCCTCCTCTGATTGCATGTAATTCCCCCCTTTGCTTTTTCCTTGCTTCCTGTTTTTCAGCTGGACCTTTCACCAATCATCATGCTCCAGTGATTCTCTATGAGAATCTGTAATGACACACTTATGTGAGCCGGAGCTCTATGCCGGAGCTTCGTGATGTAATTTGCATCACTCAACACATGCCCATAATGCCTGTCCAGTAAGTTACACTACAAATACAGCATTCAGATACTGTGATACAGTGAGGGAAAAAAGTATTTGATCCCCTGCTGATTTTGAACGTTTGTCCACTGACAAAGAAATGATCAGTCTATAATTTTAATGGTGGGTGAGAGACAGAATAACAAAAGAAAAAAAATTCATGTCAAAAAATGTATACATTGATTTGCATGTCAATGAGTGAAATGAATATTTGATCCCCTATCAATCAGCAAGATTTCTAGCTCCCTGGTGTCTTTTATACAGGTAACGAGCTGAGATTAGTGGGAGTGCTCGTAATCTCAGCTCGTTACCTGTATAAAAGATACCTGTACACAGAAGCAATCATTTAGATTCCAAACTCTCCACCATGGCCAAGACAAAAGAGCTGTCCAAGGATGTCAGGGAAAGATTGTAGACCTACACAAGGCTGGAATGGGCTACAAGACCATCGCCAAGCAGCTTGGTGAGAAGGTGACAACAGTTGGTGCGATTATTCGCATATGGAAGAAACACAAAATAACTGGCAGTCTTCCTCGGTCTGGTGCTCCATGCAAGATCTCACATCATGGAGTTTCAATGATCATGAGATCATGAGAATGAGGAATCAGCCCAGAACTACACGGGAGAATCTTGTTAATGATCTCAAGCCAGCTGGGACCATAGTCGCCAAGAAAACAATTGGTAACACACTATGCCGTGAAGGACTGAAATCCCCCTGCTCAAGAAAGCACATGTACAAGCCCGTCTGAAGTTTGCCAATGAACAACTGAATGATTCAGAGGAGAAATATGTAAAAGTGTTTATGGTAAGATGAGACCAAAATTGAGCTCTTTGGCATCAACTCAACTCGTCGTGTTTGGAGGTGGAGGAATGCTGTCTACGACCCCAAGATCACTATCACCACCTTCAAACATGGAGTTTTGGGAGTGTTTTTCTGCTAAGGGAACATGACAACTGCACCACATCAAATGGATGATGGACAGGGCCTGGCTGGGTTACACTGCTGAAACAGCAAACCATTTCATAGCACTGCAGAAAAACTACACAGAATTGAAAGGAAAGAAACTAGGCACAAGTATTTGAGCTTATTAGCTGTAATTCAATCTTAACTTATTTAGCTGCGTGTAGTGTTCCTTTAACTTGGCACACGACAAACTTCCATTAGATGAATTATATTCATATAAGTGTATACTTATATCAGTAGACAAAAATATGCTTAAATTTTTAGTTAGTATTTTCAGGCAATGGTTAGATTGTAATTAAACATAAATTATGTATATATTATTTTTTTATGAGTATAAAAATGTTTTATGACCGTTGTTTTAGATAATACTTTATACATTCCATTGAGCAATGGATAACATGCAATATCTAATGAAAAAGGGAGAGAATTTGTTATATCTTATATGATATAAAAAGTTTTGAGTGGAGCTTTGTGAGGTGTTGCCCTAGCCCTTACCCAGGACATACTTGAAAACGAGAGAAATCTCAATGTATCCATCCTGGTAAAATATTTTATAAATAAATAAATATTCACCAAACACTAAACGGATAAAAACCAGATGTGTCCTACTTTGGTTTAGCAGCTGTCGTTGGACTACATTTTGCTAAATGATACCCAATTGGTTAAATGGATACACAGAGAGAACGAAAGTAGTGTTGTATTTCCTGGTATTTTTTAACTTAAAATTTCCCCACACTATAATAGCTGGATTTAATTGCATCAAAATTCAGATGTGAAAATGTAACACTTTTTTTATGATTATCCCTTTGGCATATAATATTGACTACAAATTCCCCACTTTGTTTATTGCTTTTTTAGTCTATACAGCACGGAAAAGTTTGACTCACACTGATATTCTCTTGTAGTCAACAAGCACATTAAATTTTAATTTCCTTTGTCAGTTTACCTGTGGCTAGCTGTTGTTGCATCCTCTGCTTATATATAATTGTTTCGCAATGTTAAGCTTTATTAAACAGCTGCCCTATGCATTTTATCCATGCTTTTTCCTTACAACTATAAATCGACAAACAGTACTCGTGATCAAATAGACACAACATTGCATTGGCATACTGACCAAGTTTTAAGTGCAATCCAATCTAATGGAGCTCTAATATGTTGCTGGTAACTCATTCTTTGTTCTGTACTTATAAAAAGTTCTGTTTGATTTACAGAACTCAATTTAAAATTATGTCTGCCTTTCAAAATACAGGACTGACAAAAGAAAATTAAGAAATAAGAAAATGAAAGCGAGGACTCCCGCAGCTGAAAATTCAAATCAGAAACGGCATGTTATAACAATTTATGTATACCCTATTAAAGAGAATATACTTTGAAAAGTAATATGTGATGCTCATACAGAAGCAAAAGTTCTTTTTAACATTCCACTTGAATTCTGAAAAGTAGCTTATATTTTTCAGCTTACACAATACCGTTTTCGTAATAGGCCCAGTTTGTTTAAAGAAACAATCAGAAAAAGGATTCTAACTACCGCACTTCAAGTACTTTACCAAATTAAAGTTGAAAACATCATAGCCAAACTAAACTTCATCTAATGCCAACTTTAGACCTATCACTAACTTACATTTGCGATCATATAAAAAGATCTTCTGCTAGATGATATTGCATTTTTCCTATAAGATGTGTATGTATCTTTATGTACCCTGGACCAAAGGGCAGTTATCATTCATGCAAAGGAAGCATGGAGCCCCAGAGGGCTCTCATTAAAGTGGATCGCAAAATATCCCCAAGCAGAGACTGTCTGTGCCAAAGCTGTAGAGACTTGTAGAGTCCTATAAGCAACAGTGTTATCTTTACTATTTAACATGTCCTAAAGCCCTTACAGATACGAAAAGAGGTTGACTCTCACCCCGCTCTATAATATAGATTTAAATGTACTTATAAAAAAAGCAGACCCAATCCCAGTAGAATATGAAGACATCCTCAAATGTTGGACAGAAAACCTCTGTAAATATCATTAATGTTCAGTGGAGACGTACAAGTGATGATGGTGTCAAGAGTGTCCTGGCAGCCCCAATATGAAAACAAAATCAATGGTCAGTTATATTATGTAAGGCACAAAACATAAATCACAACAACAAGTGTGCCCCAAATGTAGAGTATGGTAGAACAAAGCAGTATGGAATTCATATAACAGTATAATATTCAAATTGTTTAATTGCTGAAATAGAGAAATATACTTTCGCAGTGTAGTACATTAAAACCACAAATCAAATATAATCAAAGTGATACACTTAGAAACAAAAACTAAAATAGCACTAAAAGAACTTGAAAGCTGCTTATGGCATCTGGACAAGGAACTAAGACAGTCAGATAGTATGAGTGGCTCTCGCAGGTCCGGACCCTACATTGTCTATCTGGACCATACATTGTTTACCATCTGAATTACCCTGCTTGGTTTATGAGATTGAGCACCTCGGCAGGCCACCAGTATTCTTAGGAAATGCTCCTACCATTACCTGTATATACCCCATAAATTAATTCCTAAATTAAAATTCTATAATACCGTGTCTGTCTGCCACCAAGAAAATGGCTTTTAGATCGCCTTGAAATTTTTTTTTTTAAATTGGCTTTTAGATCTACTTAAAAAATAAATTTTCAAAAGGTGTGTTAATATAAACATGCCAATTTTATTACAGTGGCACAAATTACATTTTAAAAATAAGCAGATAAAATACAATGTGTATGTAAAAATAAAACAAATTTGATTAATACCACATTTGAAAACGGCATGCGTTTATGGAGTAATTTAAATATTTGAGCAGCTGTAATTTCCCAAAATGCACCGAAGACCCATCTTCAATATGCCTTTTAAAACAATTTGTACTCAGGAGATTATCTGAGCACATTTTAGTTATTTTTCTTTTTTGCAGCAGCACATATCAAGTTTACAAAATACATCCCTAAAATGTAAAAAAAAAAACCAGCTAAAATAATATGTATAATAAACTTTGAAAGAAATTTGTGATGATGTTATGACATACCCCATGGTGGCTATTTGCACAAATAATATGTTTTATGGGGTAATTTGTTAATCTGTCCAACTGCTGGAATGGCTCATAACGTGGAATAGGCCCATCTAATTCATCAAAATCAATCAAAATTCTCAGTGTCATGGTCCATATGATACCAGTGACAAAGTCAGAGAAAAAATAAAGGTCCTACAGTAGAAAGGCAGCAGGAGATTAAGGAGGTTAAAGGACAGAGAGCTTGTTTTTTTTTTTTTTTTAGAGCACTGGGAAGATTTTACACATAAGTACAATCTTTATAGTCATGATGAATTGCACCAAAAGAGGATCTGCTGTACTGGAGGACAGGGTGTCTAGAAATTTGGAAGAGATTTAAGACTAGTGGTAGGGGATGAAGGACACCGATATCTACAAAATAAAGAGAGTACAGAAAGTAAATGGGATTTAGCTGAGCACAGGGGCTGTGGAGATGGGTGAGGACCAAGATCAGAACAGAGGATGTATGCAATAGAAATAAAAATGTAAATAATAAAATGGGGAAACTAGAGGCACTAGCGTACACTAAGCAATATGACATAATAGACATAACAAAAACATGGTGGGATGAGACACGTGACTGGGCAGTTAACTTAAATAGTTACACAATATTTAGGAAGGATAAAAAACAAACAGGAAAGGTGATGAATTATGTTTGTATGTCAACCATGAGTTAAAGTCATATCTTAAACAAGTGGAATATGACAAGGGAAATATGGAAGCTATATTGGTAGAGATCTGCTTGGGGAAAAAAGAAGGGGAAATCAATTATTGGTTGGGGTATGTTATAAACAACCTAATTTTAATATTGATGAGGGAGAACAGCTATTAGAACAAATTAGGAAAGGTGCACATCTAGGTATTACGGTAATTATTGGAGATTGTAATTATCCAGACATAAATTGGGGTAGAGGGTCTAGTAGTCCAGCAAGGGGGACTGGGTTTTTGAATGTATTAAATAAGACCTTCATGTCACAACTAGTACAAGCACCAACTAGAAAATACACTTGGCTGTATCTGGTTATAACAAATAATATTGATCTTTTGACCAACAGGGGAGCACTTGGAAAATAAACTCAAAAAAGCAAAAGCACGTAGGGTATACTAAAACATATACTTTTAAAAAGGCTGCTTTCAATATGTATAGGGCAGCTTTACAAAATATTGACTGGCATAAACTCTTTAGTGCAAAAAAGCATTAATGATAAATGGAATATATTAAAACAAATATTAGAAATGTTCATTTTTCAGTATGTACCATTGGATAATAAATATAAAAGAAACAATTTAAGTTAAGAGATGAAAAATAAGAAAATGACATTCACAGCATTTAAATCAGAGTTATCAGAGGCACCCTATATATATATATATATATATATATATATATATATATATATATAAGGAAGCCAATAATGCATACAAAAAAAAGGCAATTATTAGAGTGGCTAAACTAGAATACGAGAAAGTGATAGCCAAAGAGAGCAAAACCAACCCCAAAACATTTTTAAGAGCATACATTATATAAAAAAAGATAAATGTAAAAAAAATTAAAGTGCGGGTACACTTAAAACGGAGAAGGATCTGTTAGTTGATGAAGACCAGGAAAAAGGCAGAACTTTTATATAACTATCTTTCCTCAGTATATATTAAGGTGGATCCTTTTGCAAGAGATATGCAAATGATTGCTGAAAAAAAACTTGCAGAAACATTGTGATTGGATGACTCAAGACAAGGTGCTGCAAAAAGTAAATAAAGTTAATATAAACAAAGTTCTGGTGCCTGATGGTATTCACTCATGAGTACTTAAGGAGCTAAGTGTGGAAAGAAGTGAACCTGTTTTTAATCTTTCAATATTCTTTTTTTTCAGGAATTGTACCAGAGGATTAGAGGAAGGCAGATGTGGTTCCTATATTCAAAAAGGGATCAAAATTCTTGCCTGGAAATTATAGACCTGAGAGCTTAATGTCTGTGGCTGGGAAAGTATTTGAAGGTCTATTAATTGATAATGTTCAGAAGTTTATTGGGGAAAACATTGTTATTAGCAATATACGGCATGGCTTTATGAAACATAGGTCATGTCAAAGTAACCTAATTGCATTCTATGAAGAAGTAAGTAGAAGTGTAGTTCAGGGTGTTGCAGTTGATGTGATCTACTTGCATTTTACTAATACATTTGATACAGTTCCTCACAATAGGTTAGTGTGCAAACTAAAAGAAACTGGAGTAGATGAAACGTCTTCTTCTTAGGTGGAACATTGGCTTAAAGAAAGAGTACAGAGAGTTGTCATTAATGGTAATTTTAAGCTGGACACAACTGGTGTCTCTAAGGGTTTTGTTCTGGGATGCTTCTCTATAACAAATTTATAAATGATCTTGAAATAGGCATTAAAAGTCATGTTTCTGTGTTTGCAGATGACACAAATTTCTGTAAAGTAATACAATTTGGGGGGCCTGACTGTAATGGTGACTGGATGTGTTCTCTCTTTATGCGTGACAAATAGGATGTTTTATTTATGTACCTGACCTCCCTTGGCTGGTATACTTAACAGTTATCTACTCATGTATACCTAGCTTGTTTTCAAAATCACTATGTATGCATGCATATCACTGTTTCTTTTGTGGTTGTTTATTCATGCATATTAAGCCTGTTTTATTATTTTTATTATTATTTTAAAAAGAGGCTTTATTGTTATGTAGCTTGCATATACATGTCCTCTACTGTTCACCTCCTATTTGCTTGTATTGTAACTTTTACCTGCCTCAATAAAACACAGACTGACAAAAAAAAGTAATACAATGTGAGCAGTATATTACTTTGCTGCAGAGGGATTTAGATAGATTAGGGGGCTGGGCACCCAAATGGTAGATTAAATTGAATGTAGAAAAATGCAAAGTTATGCACTTTGGGGTAAAACATGCACAAGCAAATTACACCCTAAGTGCTAGTAAATTAGGGATAACAACAACATGGGGAAATGTTATAGACAACAAACTAGGCAACAATGTGTAGTGTATGTCATGACACTCCTTAGTTAATATGCCCTTGTGCAGTACTCACACTCACCACTGTTTCTGTTTGGCACTGTTTCTCATTCCTTTTCGTTAAGCACTTCACCTGGCCCTTGTTTAGCACCTATATAGTTTGGTTTATACCCTCACTCCTTGCCAGATCATTGTCTCTTGTCTCCTGTTTCCATGGTTCCTGGTTCCTGGTTCCCTGTGATTCTGGCTCCTTGATCCTACATACTGTTCCTTTGTCCTGTGTCCTGATCATCCTGGTCTTCTCCCTGTGTCCTCCTGGTCCTTCGTTCTTGTGCCCTCCGATCCTGTGTTCTGGTTCTGTGTTCTCTGCTTTATAACCAGTGATCCTAACCCTGCAGCCTTGTTAATTTATTCTGCTTCTGATCTTGCTTCCTGGTGTCAGTATATTAGTCTTGTGACTCTGGATCTGTGCCCTACCTGCTACTTGTGGTAACTGCACAATCCTGCCCTTATACCAAAGGACTGTTTAACATAGAAACATAGAATGTGACGGCAGATAAGAACCATTCGGCCCATCTAGTCTGCCAAATTTTCTAAATACCGTATATACTCGAGTATAAGCCGACCCGAATATAAGCCGAGGCCCCTAATTTTACCCCAAAAAACTGGGAAAACGTATTGACTCGAGTATAAGACTAGGGTGGGAAATGCAGCAGCTACTGGTAAATTTCTAAATAAAATTAGATCCTAAAAAAAATTATATTAATTGAATATTTATCTACAGTGTGTATATGATGAATGCAGTGTGTGTGTATGTGCACAGTGTGTGTATGAATGCAGTGTGTGTGTGTATGAGTGCTTGGTGTGTGTGTATGAGTGCCAGTGTGTGTGTGTGTATGAATGCAGTGTGTGTGTGTATGAGATGCAGTGTGTGTGTATGAGTGCAGTGTGTGTGTATGAGTGCAGTGCAGTGTGTATGAGTGCAGTGTGTGTGTATGAGTGCAGTGTGTGTATGAGTGTGTGTATGAATGCAGTGTGTGTGTATGAATGCAGTGTGTGTGTATGAGTGCAGTGTGTGTGTATGAGTGCAGTGTGTGTGTATGAGTGCAGTGTGGTTATGAGTGCAGTGTGTGTATGAATGCAGTGTTTGTGTATGAGTGCAGTGTGTGTATGAATGCAGTGTGTGTATGAATGCAGTGTGTGTGTGTGAGTGCAGTGTGTGTGTGTTGCAGAGCCTTGGTGGGGGGGTGGGCATTTTTATAAAAAAAAATATATATTATTATTTTAATTTTTTTTGTTATATTATTATTATTTTTTTAAATTATTTTTATTATTTATTATTAATGTATTTATTTTCGTCCCCCCTCCCTGCTTGATACATGGCAGGGAGGGGGGCTCTCCTTCCCTGGTGGTCCAGTGGCATTGGCAGTTCAGTGGGGGGAGGAGGGGGGCTGGCAGAGCTGTTACTTACCTCTCCTGCAGCTCCTGTCAGCTCTCTCCTCCTCCGCGCCGGTCCGTGCAGCTCTTCTCTCAGCTCACACTGTAAGTCTCGCGAGAGCCGCACTATGACCCCGCGGCTCTCGTGAGACTTACACTGGGAGCTGACCGAGGTGCTGACCGGACCAGCGCGGAGGAGGGAGGGAGCTGACAGGAGCTGCAGGAGAGGTAAGCGCTCGCTGCCAGCCCCCAGTCTGTATTATGGCAATGTAAATTGCCATAATACAGACTGACTCGAGTATAAGCCGAGTTGGGGTTTTCAGGACAAAAAATGTGCTGAAAAACTCGGCTTATACTCAGTATATACGGTACTTTCATTAGTCCCTAGCCTTATCTTATAGTTAGGATAGCCTTATCCCACGCATGCTTAAACTCCTTTACTGTGTTAACCTCTACCACTTTAGCTGGAAGGCTATTCCATGCATCCACTACCCTCTCAGTAAAGTAATACTTCCTGATATTATTTTTAAACCTTTGTCCCTCTAATTTAAGACTATGTCCTCTTGTTGTGGTAGTTTTTCTTCTTTTTAAATATAGTCTCCTCCTTTACTGTGTTGATTCCCTTTATATATTTAAATGTTTCTATCATATCCCCCCTGTCTCGTCTTTCCTCCAAGCTATACATGTTAAGATCCTTTAACCTTTCCTGGTAAGTTTTATCCCGCAATCCATGAACCAGTTTAGTAGCCCTTCTCTGAACCCTCTCTAAGGTATCAATATCCTTCTGAAGATACGGTCTCCAGTACTGTGTACAATACTCCAAGTGAGGTCTCACCAGTGTTCTGTACAATGGCATGAGCACTTCCCTCTTTCTACTGCTAATACCTCTCCCTATACAACCAAGCATTCTGCTAGCATTTCCTGCTGCTCTATTACATTGTCTGCCTACCTTTAAGTCATCAGAAATAATCACCCCTAAATCCCTTTCCTCATATGTTGAGGTTAGGACTCTATCAAATATTCTGTACTCTGCCCTTGGGTTTTTACGTCCAAGATGCATTATCTTGCACTTATCCACATTAAATGTCAGTTGCCACAATTCTGACCATTTTTCTAGTTTACCTAAATCATTTGCCATTTGGCTTATCCCTCCTGGAACATCAACCCTGTTACATATCTTAGTATCATCAGCAAAAAGACATACCTTACCATCAAGACCTTCTGCAATATCACTAATAAAAATATTAAAGAGAATGGGTCCAAGTACAGATCCCTGAGGTACCCCACTGGTGACAAGTCCAAGCTTTGAATATATTCCATTAACTACAACCCTCTGTTGCCTGTCACTCAGCCACTGCCTTACCCATTCAACAATATTGGAATCCAAACTTAAAGATTGCAGTTTATTGATAAGCCTTCTATGTGCAACAGTGTCAAAAGCCTTACTGAAATCTAGGTAAGCAATGTCTACTGCACCACCCTGATCTATAATTATAGTTAACCAATCAAAAAAATCAATAAGATTAGTTTGGCATGATCTCCTGAAGTAAACCCATGTTGTCTCTGATCTTGAAATCCATGTGTTTTTAGATGTTCAACAATCCCATCCTTTAACATGGTTTCCATCACTTTCCCTACTACTGAAGTAAGGCTTACTGGCCTATAGTTGCCCGACTCCTCCCTATTACCTTTCTTGTAAATGGGCACAACATTCGCTAACTTCCAATCTTCTGGGACTACTCCTGTTAACAATGATTGGTTAAATAAATCTGTTAATGGTTTTGCTAGTACACCACTAAGCTCTTTTAATAGCTTTGGGTGTATTCCATCAGGTCCCATTGACTTATTTGTCTTTACTTTTGACAGTTGAAATAGAACCTCTTCCTCTCTAAACTCACGTGTAATAAATGACTCATTTATCCTTTTTCTCAACTGAGGTCCCTTTCCCTCATTTTCATCTGTAAATACAGAACAAAAATATTCATTGAGGCAGTCAGCTAGACCTTTATCCTCTCCTACATACATTCCTTCTTTTGTTTTTAATCTAACTAATCCTTGTTTTACTTTTCTTTTCTCATTTATGTATCTAAAAATTGTTTTGTCCCCCTTTTTTACTGACTGTGCTATTTTCTCTTCTGTGTGTGATTTGGAAGCTCTTATAACTTGCTTAGCCTCTTTCTGCCTAATCTTAAAGATCATTTTGTCTTCCTCACTCTGGTTTTTTTTATAATTCCTAAATGCTAACTTTTTGTTTTTAACTATTTTGGCCACATCTGCGGAGTACCACAGTGGTTTCTTGAATTTTTTGCTTTTACTGACAAGCCTAATGCAATTTTCTGTTGCCTTCAATAGTGCAACTTTTAAATAATCCCATTTCTCTTGGACTCCAATAAAATTGCTCTAGTCTGATAATGACTCCTCTTCACATATTCTAATTTTAGAAAAGTCTGTTTTTCTAAAGTTTAAAACTTTTGTTTTTGTGTGGTGTGACTCAGTCACTGTTCTTATATTAAACCACACTGACTGATGATCACTGTATCCTAAACTTTCACCTACAGTAATATCTGATACCAAATCTCCATTTGTTAACACTAAATCTAGTATGGCCTCTTTACGAGTTGGCTCCACAACAACTTGTTTTAGAGACAATCCCAGTAGGGAGTTTAGAATATGTGTGCTCCTGGCACAAGTAGCTAATTTTGTTTTCCAATTTACATCAGGAAGATTAAAGTCACCCATGATGATAACTTCCCCCTTCATTGTCATTTTAGCTATTTCCTCAACTAGTAGATTATCTAACTCTTCAATTTGTCCTGGGGGCCTATAAATCACACCTACACGAGTTACTGTGTGATTACCAAATTCTAACATAACCCAAACGGACTCTACAGGGAGTGCAGAATTATTAGGCAAATGAGTATTTTGACCACATCATCCTCTTTATGTATGTTGTCTTACTCCAAGCTGTATAGGCTCGAAAGCCTACTACCAATTAAGCATATTAGGTGATGTGCATCTCTGTAATGAGAAGGGGTGTGGTCTAATGATATCAACACCCTATATCAGGTGTGCATAATTATTAGGCAACTTCCTTTCCTTTGGCAAAATGGGTCAAAAGAAGGACTTGACAGGCTCAGAAAAGTCAAAAATAGTGAGATATCTTGCAGAGGGATGCAGCACTCTTAAAATTGCAAAGCTTCTGAAGCGTGATCATCGAACAATCAAGCGTTTCATTCAAAATAGTCAACAGGGTCGCAAGAAGCGTGTGGAAAAACCAAGGCACAAAATAACTGCCCATGAACTGAGAAAAGTCAAGCGTGCAGCTGCCACGATGCCACTTGCCACCAGTTTGGCCATATTTCTGAGCTGCAACATCACTGGAGTGCCCAAAAGCACAAGGTGTGCAATACTCAGAGACATGGCCAAGGTAAGAAAGGCTGAAAGACGACCACCACTGAACAAGACACACAAGCTGAAGCGTCAAGACTGGGCCAAGAAATATCTCAAGACTGATTTTTCTAAGGTTTTATGGACTGATGAAATGAGAGTGAGTCTTGATGGGCCAGATGGATGGGCCCGTGGCTGGATTGGTAAAGGGCAGAGAGCTCCAGTCCGACTCAGGCGCCAGCAAGGTGGAGGTGGAGTACTGGTTTGGGCTGGTATCATCAAAGATGAGCTTGTGGGGCCTTTTCGGGTTGAGGATGGAGTCAAGCTCAACTCCCAGTCCTACTGCCAGTTCCTGGAAGACACCTTCTTCAAGCAGTGGTACGGGAAGAAGTCTGCATCCTTCAAGAAAAACATGATTTTCATGCAGGACAATGCTCCATCACACGCGTCCAAGTACTCCACAGCGTGGCTGGCAAGAAAGGGTATAAAAGAAGAAAATCTAATGACATGGCCTCCTTGTTCACCTGATCTGAACCCCATTGAGAACCTGTGGTCCATCATCAAATGTGAGATTTATAAGGAGGGAAAACAGTACACCTCTCTGAACAGTGTCTGGGAGGCTGTGGTTGCTGCTGCACGCAATGTTGATGGTGAACAGATCAAAACACTGACAGAATCCATGGATGGCAGGCTTTTGAGTGTCCTTACAAAGAAAGGTGGCTATATTGGTCACTGATTTGTTTTTGTTTTGTTTTTGAATGTCAGAAATGTATATTTGTGAATGTTGAGATGTTATATTGGTTTCACTGGTAATAATAAATAATTGAAATGGGTATATATTTGTTTTTTTGTTAAGTTGCCTAATAATTATGCACAGTAATAGTCATCTGCACACACAGATATCCCCCTAACATAGCTATAACTAAAAACAAACTAAAACTACTTCCAAAAATATTCAGCTTTGATATTAATGAGTTTTTTGGGTTCATTGAGAACATGGTTGTTGTTCAATAATAAAATTAATCCTCAAAAATACAACTTGCCTAATAATTCTGCACTCCCTGTATGTTTGCCTCACTAACTTTTATTAGGCTAGATTTTATGCTATCCTTCACATACAGGGCCACCCCTCCCCCTTTCTTGCCTTCCCTATCTTTTGTATATAAAGAGTACCCTGGTATTGTTATGTCCCAGTCATTTTTCTCATTATACCATGTCTCAGTAACAGCGACTAAATCTACACTATCAGTTGCCATTATTGCCACAAGTTCATGGATCCTTTTCCCTAAACTGCGAGCATTTGTAGACATGACTCTAAGCTTATCATTTTTTAACACACTTGCTACAGGCACCTTCAGTCCTTGTTTTGGGGGACAATTGGATTGATGTTTTATCACCCTTTTGCCCCCCACTCCTAGTTTAAATACATCCTAGCAAAACCTCTGAACTGCTCACTGAGGACATTTGTTCCCTTTTGAGAAAGATGCAAAACATCTTTTTTGTACAGTTTATTTCCATTCCAAACAGAGCTGCCATGAGAAATAAAGCCAAATCCTTGCTCCCTACACCATTCACTAAGCCACAAGTTAAAGTCCCTAATATGCATCCGCCTGTCATTCTGAGTGTTATGCACAGGCAGAACAGAGAATGACAGTGTGGAAGCAACCTGCTGTATATCATTGGCAAAAACACAAAACTTCCTTAACCTTTGAAACCTCATTGCAAGCCAAGTCATTTGTCCCTAGATGGACAAGTACATCCAATTCCCCTTCCTGCTTTGCTTGCTTAACAATATTACAGATGCGTCTCCTGTCTCTGTGAGCAGTAGCTCCGGGAAGACACCTCACAAGACCACCATTGTCCATCTCCACACCTCTTATAATGGAATCCCCCAACAACAACGGCTTTCTATTAGGTCTCACCATAGTCTCCAAGCCGGTCTCCACAACACCACTAACCTCAGTGCCTCTCTCCACAAAACCACTAGCCTCAGTGCCTCTCTCCACAACACCACTAGCCTCAGTGCCTCTCTCCACAACACCATTACACTCTGAAAGTGCAGAAAATGAATTATGTAGAGAAACAGACTGTGCAAAATGCCTTTTATCCACAATTCTAAGTCTACCAGATCCTACAGTAATCCATCTGCCATTTCTAGTATGTCTCTGCGGCAGTTGCTTTGCAGCAGTTCCAGTCTGAGTTTGTTCACC
Organism: Pelobates cultripes; assembly: GCA_933207985.1. Taxonomy (NCBI): domain Eukaryota; kingdom Metazoa; phylum Chordata; class Amphibia; order Anura; family Pelobatidae; genus Pelobates; species Pelobates cultripes. The sequence continues at coordinate 276,774,852 of OW240916.1, forward strand.
AGATAATTTACAAATCTCAGACTTCAAAAATACAATCTCCTGCCGCAAGATAGAGAACTGTCTACAGATTAGACAACAACCAAATCTCCAAAAAGTGGAACGTGAAACAAATGCATAGCAACTGTTACGGTACCTTCAGCATAAAATGTACAAGCCGCCGTTTAGTGAATGCTCCCCGTTCGCAATAATGTTGGCTGTAAGCGTATCCAATACAACCATGCGAACCGCCAGCAAGGGAACACTCCAAACTCCCGAATGGTATCCGTACGGTCACTTCCCTCCACGAGCCTCAAGCTCACGAACCGTCAATATCAGCCGGTATCTCCCAAGCGGCTGCTAATTTCAAATAGCAGTCTCTAGTCTCCGGTAAAAAAATCCCCCCAATAACGAGACCAAGCTCCGCATCGAGGGTAAAACACGAACTGAACTTACTGTGGGCTACCCGCCCGTATTTATGCAGGACTCCCACTTGGTGGACACACTAGGGGGAGACTGGAATAGCAGATGGACATATGGCATTTCAGGACATACAGTCACACAATATTCCCAGCATACATCATGGTTTCCTCCCCTCTGACCAGGAGATAATTTAGAAGTAATTCAATTATCTCCCAGAGCAGAGGCAAATCGCCATTTTAAATACAAATCATAAAACACATAAAAATATATAACTTTATAACTGCCGAACATTTCTCATTCGTGTAACACATCCCCAGATAGCTTGGATCTGAGTGCATATTATTGGGGAATAGCGCTCAGATCCCATACGCATAGTTCAGTCGCCATGGAGTCAAAGTCTATTACAGTTCTTCGGTATGCGTTTGACTCCATAGGAAGGCTATCTGGGGTAAGTCCATTTGTGCCTTTAAATCTCCCGAATAGCCGGTGTTCGCACACTTCTGTCGATTGGAGAAGGGAGGTCGACTGCATCAGCGGTGTTCGGTTGAAAAAGTGTCCGTTTTCATTCCATGAATTTAGTACCGAACACCACTGGTCTTTCGCATGGTTTAAAATGGCCACCGCCTCGTGGTCGACATACGAACGACGACCACCCTGTATTCGGTTTTAATTGAGAAGTGTCTGTGGTTAACCGCAACGTTCTAATTGGGATCAATAGGTTAACCAGCAGCACACTTCTCTTCTGGGTGGCCGTCCGTTCAACAGTTTTGTTCGGTAAAAAAGTCAATTCACTTAAATCCAGGCATACGAATGGGGGAATTCGTGAAACAAGCAAACAGACGAACCTGGCAATCTTAGTTCATACGGATGGGTCTGTCACAGCAACTATTACACTGAACTAAGTCTGCCATTCCAATGAGGAGAATAATTTAAATCAAACAAATCTAAACTTTTTATTTATCCTCCTGAATACCTCAGATTACCTCCAGTTTATCTCCAGAATATCTCCAACTACACACTTAGAAGCAACACTCTCCAGAATATCTCCAACTACAAACTTAGAAGCAACACTCTCCAGAATATCTCCAACTACACACGTAGAAGCAACACTCTCCAGAATATCTCCAACTACAAACTTAGAAGCAACACTCTCCAGAATATCTCCAACTACACACTTAGAAGCAACCCTTAGATGAAGCAACCAAGCTATATTAGCCAAGCTAATGACAACAACCTTTATATAACTCCTAAAATCACCACCCACTAGGAATGTTTAACACCTGGGTAGGCCTCTGCTTATTTGCAAACAATAGCTAATTTAAACAGCAATCAATAGCAAGTAACTAGCTTAATCAAATCAAATGCCTTATAATTACCAACAGGAATTCAAACCTTGTGCAATCAGTAACCTGTTCCTACAGATGAATCTTACCTGTAACAGTAGAAAAGAAAGCTCTTAGCACAACTCTTAGACAGTTGAAGCTTCTGTAAAACTCTCCAGAATATCTCCAACTACACACTTAGAAGCAACACTTAGATGAAGCAACCAAGCTTATATATATGCTGCCTGCACGATTCATGCTTATTCTGATTTATTGTATTTATTTTGTGGCATTGTATATATATTGTTTTGTTTTGTCTTTTGGTTCTCTGTAATATATATCTCTTGATTTAACCTATTCATTTGTGTCTTGGCATTTATTTCTTTGCTGTATTGGTTTCCACATTTAAAGTGACAGTGCTGTTCCAGGGCAGCACCCCTTCATGTCATTACATAATGATCTGGCCATTTGGAACTAGCAGAGAAAAATGTCTAGGATCATGATGAATAACACGGTTGGTAATAACACTGATTCCCAGCAAGATTATGACCTCATTAAGACTTGTTGTAATCAGTTAAGACAAATCCAGCGGCAGATAGAAAAGGCCTCTAATTTATGCTTGTCTACTATAGACGTCTCCTGTCAAATCCAGAAATCTGTGTTATGTGGACTTATCACTGAACTGCAAACTTATCACAAACAAATATATGACTCTTTGCTTTCTCAATTACCTGATAGCAGGGCCGCCATCAGAAATTTTGGGGCCCTTAACACAGCTCAAGGTCTGGGCCCGCCTCCAAATCCCACTCACAGGAATACACACACACTAACAGATACAAATACTAAAACAGACATACACACATGCATAGGGAGATACTGACACACACACACACACATATACATGCAGACATACATACTGACAAACATACATACGTACACATACTGCATACTGATATATACATACATACATACATACATACAGGCATTCATACATACACATACTGGCATATATACAGACACACACTGGTATACATACATACACACACTGGTATACATACATACATACACACATACACTGGCATACATACAGACACACTCTGGTATACATACATACACACTGGTATACATACATACATACATACACACATACATTGGCATACATACACACACACATACACTGGTATACATACATACACACATACACTGGCATACATACAGACACACACTGACATACATACATACACACACTGGTATACATACATACATCCACTGGCATACATCCATACATACAGAGGCATACATACACACATACACTGGCATACATACATACATACACAGGCATACATACACACATACACTGGCATACATACATACACTGGTGTACATACATACATACATACACTGGCATACATACACACACTGGCATACATACACACACTGGCATACATACATATACACACTGGTATACATACATACACATACACACACTGGTATACATACATACACATACATACACTGGCATACATACATACACACACACTGACATACATACATACATACATACATACATACATACACACACTGGTATACATACATACACTGGCATACATACATACATACATACACACACTGGTATACATACATACACTGGCATACATAAATACATACACTGGCATACATACACACACTGGCATACATTCATACATACACACACTGATATACATACATACACACACTGGCATACATACATACACACACTGGTATACATACATACATACATACACACACTAGTATACATACATACACACACTGGCATACATACATACATACATACACACACTGGTATACATACACACACTGGCATACATTCATACATACACTGGTATACATACATACATACACACACTAGTATACATACATACACACACTGGCATACATACATACATACATACATACATACACACACTGGTATACATACATCCATACATACACGCACTGGTATACATACATACATACATACATACATACACACACTGGCATACATACATACACACACTGGCATACATACATACACACACTGGTATACATACACACACTGGCATACATACATACATACACACACTGGTATACATACATACATACACACACTGGCATACACATACTCACAGACATATATACACACACCTCATTTTCAGCCTTACCATTTCGTCACAGGAGGGTGGCTGGGGATGATGTGAGTTTGCTGCCTCTCCTCGCGGCCTTTCTCTCCTCCTTCCCGCGTGGAGTAAACTGGGAGGAAGTGACCGGACGTCACTTCCTCTCAGCAGTACTTGCTTTCCGGCTGCATTTCATTTTTTTTAAAGGGGCCCGGTCGCGCTATTACAGTGCTGACCGGGCCCCTGAAGATAATAGGGCCCATTGGGTGGCCCTAAATGTTTGGGCCACCTGATGGGCCCCATCAGCGTGTGGGCCCCGGTGTAGATGCACCGGCGGCAGTTCCGCTGATATACGTTGTGGTGACAGTCTGTCATCAAACTAATATGGTGACCAGGGATCATGTGACCAAGCTCATGTATGCCTTTCTTACAGTGGGATAAGCTTTACCCTTTGATATGGTAATTGGGTAATTCAATACCTTTACAAGTCAGGAAAGAGGTAACCACTTCCCCCTATCTCCATTCCTCCCTGTTCCTTCTTGGCTGTGCTACTGAGCAGACCCTTAAGCAGACATGGCATAATTTCTATCATGGTGAACTGTGAGTGGGATCTGGTGATTTTATAAGATGTAGTTGTTCTTTTTAGTTAGGTTGTTGTTGCTGTTGTTGTTGGTGGTGGTATAGTTAGTTAGATTGTGTGTCATTATTTGTATGTTGTTGTTGTTGTTTTGTCTCTGAATAAATATTTGTTAAAGTAGACGGACCAGAGTTTATATTTGTATACGTACATAATAATTTATAGAGTTTGGTAATTTACCACACATGTGGGGCCCTGGCGGCCGGGCAGCCCAGGGCCGCCGGGCCCGTGACAACCGTCATGGTTGTCACCTCCTGATGGCGGCCTTGCCTGATTGTGATTGGTTGAGAAAGCCTCCTGTGATAAGAAGAGTTTATGAGCTTCTCCATGTGTCTCTTAAAGAAACATCACGTAAAAAAATCCTTGTCATATTTGCAGAAGCAGTTAAGAGTAATGTACAATAGTTACACTGCCTTGTTACCCGAAATTCATTTTCTTATTGATCTTGTACAAGAAAGAATGACTGTCTTTATGCCTGTTAATGATGATGGTATTCCCTTTTCTGATGTACATAGCATAACTAATCCTCCTGACTCTGACTTGGGCAAATGGCCTGTTGGTCCTACTCTGCCTAATGCAAGCTAAACCAACCAAAGAAAACACACATAGTACTTACCTGCAAGAAAGGGCAGAAGACTTGAGCAGGAACACTGCAGGAACACTGAAACAAAAATAATGATAGAAAACAAACGGGTGTGGCAACATAAAACAAACATTTAAATGAATCCAAGAGACTGGGAAATCCAGGGACGGAATATAGGAATGAACCCAGAAATCCCAGCATTAAGAAAACCAGACATAGAATAGAAAACCAAAAAAAAAAACAAGAAAAACTAAACAAGAATTGTAAAAAGAGTACTGGATACCAGAAGCCATTGCCAGAATGACCGGCATCTAGGAACAGAATGTGACAGTGTCAATCATCAGTTACTAAGGTCAGTAAGGTATTGTCATATATAAATAGGGGCATTAAGTTTGGGGATGAAAATATAAGTAGTGCTATTTATAAACCTTGAATATGCTGTGCAATTTTGGGCACCTTGGTTTAAAGAAGGATATTATGGCACTAGAAAAGTGCACAGACTGGCTACACAATTAAAAAAAAAGGAATGGAGCATTTTAGTTATGAAGAAGGGTTAACACATTTAAGTCTCTTTAGTTTAGAAAAAATGGCCCTTTAGAAGGTATATGATAGTATTATAGAAATATATTAGGGCCAATACAAACCATTGCTTTGAAATCTATTCATAAACAGGGCTATACATAGGATACAAGGTCACACATTTAGACTGGAAGAGAGAAGATTTAGTTTAAGGCAAAGCAAAGGTAAGAACAATAAGGGCGTGAAATTCTCTGCCTGAAAATGACATTTTATTTGAGTGCCCACATATGTTTAAACAGCAATTTGATAAAAAAAATTATATTATGGGGTGTAATTTATAATTAGAGGGATAATAGCTTCTTGATCCAATGAAATATCTGACTACCATTCTGGGGTCACGAAGGATTTTATTCCTAGTCGGTTGCAAAATTGGAAGCACTTCAAACTGGGTTTTTGACGGCTTTTGGATCAACAGCAAAAACAGATGTGAGATGCTGAGCTTGATTGACACATGTTTTCAACTATGTAACTATGTAACTATTTAACTATGCAACTGTAAAAACTGAAATATTCAGGTCTCTTATATGGCCCTGTAACTTCAAAAAGGCATACATTGGAGATATTGTTTCATTTATTCAGAAGCATTTGCTGAGCATGATGTGAAGGGTTAAACATGGTGGCACATATCAGATTTGCAAAATTCCCAGCCAAAATATAATGTGTATGTAAAAAAAATGCAAAATAAAAATGCTTTCTACTGCAAACATTACATAAGCTGGTAAAAAAAAAAAATTGCAACACATTAAGGCACCTTATACACTATATGAGATACACTGGAGTGTCAACTTTCACAAATAGTAAATCTATGTAGGGTAATTTGAACAGTCAAACTGCTATAATGCCCCAAAATTAGATATATGTCCATAAAATCTATTCAAATTTGAACTGTACAAACTGAAACGCTCATGTGTCTTACATGGCATTGTAGCTTCACATGGTAAAGCGACTGGGGGTATTGTTGTACTCAGAAGCAGAAAGGAGTTTTGTACAGGAGTAGGGCAGTTAAGGTTTAAGAAAAAGTTTGAAAATACATTTATACTCGTCTGTGAAGTCTACTTTATATTAATATATACTTTTGTTTGGCAATTCTGTTTTATATAATAATTGTAAAACTTGGAATTTTAACAGCTAAAATCATTCTACATTGAAATTGTACTCCTTGTATTTTGTGACCTGCAACTACCAAAACTAACTAAAACCCTAGACATGTAATGTAAAGAATTTATTTTAAATTACTTTTCTTAAGCTTCATATACACACACATTAATATTTCCAAAATTGTAAAACAATGTTTGTTTTGTTATTTTCTCACTTTTTTATAATAAACAAGAATTTTTATTTAATTTAAATCCCCTTTTGTTCTTTGAAAATTGTATATATGTGTTGATGCAATACAAGAGAAAGATGGAAATTGCAGTTGAACACACACATAGAAAAAAAAATCTTGCCTTGATCCTTAAATGGACACAATAACCACCAGAAAAGTAAAATCTTGATGTAGTTATTCAGGTGTGTATAGTATTTCCCTGAAGAGAAAAAACAATGTTTACATTACTGCCTAGTAACACCTCTGGTGGCACCTCAATGTTTACATTACTGCCTAGTAACACCTCTAGTCATTCAGAATGTGCATCACTGACTTTCAGCATCTCTACATTCTGCATGGAGACACTGAATGTTCCTCTATGAGGAGATATTGATTGGTGCAAAGTGGTGTTTTGCTGTGCAAGCACAATAGCCTCCCATTGATTCGCTGTGGGAAAGCATTGGGTTTGCTGAGATCATCAATTTTGATGATCTCAACCAAGGAGGTGGAGCGGTGGTGGAGCCAGCCACAAGGAGACCCACATGGTGCTGGAAAAAAAGGTGAGTAAACAACCCTTTTACCTTTCTAACAAGAGGCCTGACATCCTAAACGGCGCTATTATAACTATAGTGGCAGGATTACATGTTTGTATTCCTCACACTTAAGTGTTCCTTTAAAGCAGTGGTTTCCAACCCGGGAGCACTAGCAGTTCGACCCAGTTGCTGTCTGCTCTGCCGGGAGGTGAGGAAGGCAAGGAGCACTTTACATACTGTGCTCCTCCTGGAATCTCCCTCATGCACCCAGCAGTGACCCGGCCGCTGGGATATGGCATCATCCCGGCATTGGAATCACTGTTGGGCGCGTGAGGACCTGTGCAGGAAGAGCAGCGGCAACCACTAGCCACCAGGGACAGAGGATTCATTCCAGCCCTTTCCAGAGCAAAGTAGGGAGGCTGGGTGGTCCTCTTAGATACTAAATGTGTATGCATGTAATTGTTGTGTATGTTTTGGCAGTGATTGTGCGTGTGTATGTCTGTGATTGTGTGTGTGTGTGTGTGTGTGTGTGTGTGTGTGTGAATGTGACTGTGTGTATAGGTCTGTGATTGTGTGTATGTACATCTGTGATTATGTGTGTATGTATGTGACTATGTGATTAAGTGTGTGGATCTATGATTGTGTGTGTATATTTTTAATTGTGCATATAGGTCTTTGATTGTATGTGTATGTCTGTGATTATGTGTCTATAGGTCTGTAATTGTGTATGTATGTGATTGTATGTGTGTGGGGGTCTGTGATTGTAAGTGTGTGTGGATCTGTGATTGTGTATGTATGTGATTGTATATGTGTATGTGGGTCCATTATTGAGTATGTATGTGTCTGTAATTATGTGTGTATGTACGTGAAAGTATGTATAGGTCTGTGATTGTATGTGTGTGTCTTTGATTGTATATGTGTATAGGTCTTTGATTATGTGTGTAGGCCTGTAATTATGTGTGTATAGGTCTGTGATGGTGTATGTGGTTATGTGTGCATATGTAGTTGTTCTGGTGACACAGCAATTTACACCATTGAAAAAAAATTGAAAAACCAAATGCATTTACTATTTTTTCAAAGTAATTTTCCTACAAGTTCTTAGTTCTGTAACTAAATTGATTAAATTTTTAACCACCACAAATTTCCTTATTCATCCTGAGCAGTGTCCAATCAATGAACCTATTAGGTTGTTAACTTAAGCATTAAACTATGAGACTTCAGGGACTGATAAGGCACCAAAACTACTTCATAAAGCTAAAGTGGTTTTGATGCTTAGGGTGACCCTTTAACCTATGTAAAGTGATCTGGATAAAACAGCTATGCAAGAAAAGTTGCCCTTCAATTATTGTTTAATTTTACCCTACTTCCATTACACTGATCAGGGCACTCATCTCCTGCTTCTTGTATTTAAATATGTCACCTTTTACTTGTATGTCTTGTTATGAATTATTGAGGTCCATGGAACATGTTGGTTGGTGCTGTAAAAATAATTAAAAATTGCAATAAGTTGTATTTAATTTGCCCACAGGACTGCCATTCTCTAAATACTGCAAATCCTCATTCACACAAAAATGCTAAATTTTAGATTTCATTTGCATGATAAATGTTATACCTGTTATACCATAATACATTTTTTTTTTTTATAAATGATGGAAACATAAGAAAATTAAAAAAAAAATACATAGCAAATTATAGATTTTATTTAACCCCTTAAGGACACATGACGTGTGACATGTCATGATTCGCTTTTATTCCAGAAGTTTGTTCCTTAAGGGGTTAAATTAATAAACAGTGGTGACCTGCATACCAAATTGTAAAAAAATAAATAAAAAAAAATACTCAAGTTGTAAATTAAACCGGGTTGGCAAATCTTTGAAATTGTTCCAATTTTGCAATTCATTTTTCCATATTCCACAATTTGCTATTTAGTAAATAAGCCTTATTATGTATTTTCTATTTTACCCAAATAAACAACACAATTCTGTGCCTCTTATAAAGAGGACTCCAACTCGTGCAGGTCCTCTAGATGAAGATGAGGGCTTTAGCCATTTTATGTTTCCATGGGAATTACCATGGTAACTTGTAGTTTATTAAGTTATTTCTTATGAAACTAATGGTAAATCAAGCATTAAAGAAAAGATATTTCTTTCAAGATTAGTATTGCTTTTGTTGTGTGATGTTTGACGAAAGAAGTTCTTGAAATCCTGGGTAAGTATTCCCATATTCAAAGTACATAGTGAAAAAAAAGCATGCACCACAGAATGTTAGCATTTAAAGAAAAAAATACTTTTTTTTTGCATTTTCAAATTGCTGTCATTAAATGAAGTCATCTTATAAATACAATTTCTCGAGATAGGTGCTAAGCATTTTATGCCAAATTAAATCTATACAGGTCAGTTTACTGTGCCTGGCACAGCTCTGGCTTTGTGTCAAATTTACAATGAAATCCTATATGATAGCTGGTGTATCACAGTCACACCACCAGACAAAAAAAATAAAATAAAAAAAAACTTCTGACCAGGGCAAAACCACTCCATTGGAAAATAAAGAAACCTCAACAGTCTTAGCTATTTACCAGATGATATTGTGACTTCCTGGCCTATTTCTTTGTATTAATCTCATGCCTTGTAGGACTAGGCATGTGGTCCCATGAGCTATACATGTCTAGTCCAGCTTCTTAACATAGTCCAAGTGGGCATGAGTGCCACAGAGAAGTAGCACAATTTACTTCCACCCTATACATGTTCTACTATTGTTCTCCAGAACCCCATATCAGTCAGGTTCGGTGGTGTATAAGGTAAAAAAACAGATAGGAGCCCCATGATGTGTATATAAATAAACACAAAATTCACTTATGGCATGGAGTGCAGCACACACATCATATCTGTTTTACTGACTATATATTTAGTAACCCCAGAAGAATGAAAGGCTAAGCTGACCCTATCGGGACTTCATCCTGAAAATTGTAACCCTATGGCTGGTACATAAAATATCAGCTATTTCACCACCTTGTGTCTGTATGCTCGTTTATGTATTTCTTCTAGTATATAAAAAAAATTAATTGGTGAGGTTTTGGCAACAAATCAGAATTGTAATTGGGTACTTCAGAGACCAATAGAGGTGGAGTCATGGTCCTTCCTGCTATCCTGATCAGTGGAGGGAATTCCCACGTACACCTGCAAATTATTTAACAAGCTAACACTGGCAACCAGATGGTCCCTGGCTCAACAATGAAGACGTGAGGGGACTCTTTCAATGAGTGTAGTGATAGAAAAAAAATCAAAGATGCATGTCTAATGGACAAACTCACCACACAAATCAGGCATTCCATAGAATCCTTTTATCAAATATGGCATCCATGTGAAGAGAGCCAGATGTCATTAAAGGTAATTGGGAAACTTAGAAGCCCCCTTTGGGAAACTTAGAAGCCCCCTTACCCTCCTTTCCCTTCTTGCTTCTTGTGTTATGGACATGTTGCCTGTAGCTGTTCTCCAATACAAGCATAGGTATCTCCACTATTCCTTCCTCGCAGCTGAAAGAAGCACTGTAATAATCCAAGACCCTTTCTCCCCAGCAACTAGATGATACATAGTTTTGGGAGTCAACTGAACTTATTTTGGCAACACACTGCTTTTATGCACTGACTCCTAGCATGGGGTCTCCACATGAAAATCACAAGGGTATTCCTCCCAAGAGTCTCTGTTTCTGAGAGATAATTAAGTGAGAAAACTATAACTAAATTATCTCTCAGATACAGGAAACATACACAATTTTACACTTTTCCATAAAAAATACATTCTAACGAAAGTCATATTACCGAATAGCTGGGGGCTGAGCACCCACTTTGTCAAAATAGCGCTCAGATCCCTTCTGTGGTTCGGGAACGCTATTGGAATGAAGTCATCTTACGGTGGGTTTTCACATGAACACATTCCATTAATCCTTTTGTTTCAGTTGGTTCCTGAAGGCCGGTAGGAAGCGAATGCTCCCCCTGTTCGGTAATTGATGCCCCCCGAAAGCCGTTCTCATAACTGTTCAGGAAGTTGGATGGGCAGTGGTACTAGTTTCCCGAGTGTTCTAGGCTCATAGCCTGGGGCTACCTAAGTGGAGGTGGCCACCAGAGAGAGATACGAGCCCCAGAGGAGACCCTGGAACTTTGAGTCAGCTTTACAGCTGCAGAGTCCCACTGGCCGCCTGGAAATCTGTGCCGACCAATCAGGAGAAGGAGCTCACATTCAAACTGGGTTTGCACTATTCTCCTGATGGGTCGGCACAAGTGAGCGCTGATTGTTTGCTGTGGGGTGCAGGCGGCCAATCAGACGGAGCGCCTTTCTCCTGATTGGGCGGCGAAACCCCTCTCCACCCTGAGCGCTGATTTCTGGATTGGCTGTTACTTGGTTTAAGTGTGAAGTTTGAATTCGCCACACTAAACCAAGCAAGGCTGTGGAATTAATTTCAGGGAAGTATAGAGCCTCGAGCCCAGACTTTAGACAATGGTTTCTCGGGCTCTGTGTCACATCCTGTTCTGTTCTGCGGAGATGTCTGGCCTTGGCTTCTGGTATCCAGTACTCTTTTTACAATTCTTGTTTAGTTTTCCTTGGTTTTTCTGGTTTTCTGTTCCATGTCTGGTTTTCTTTATGCTAGGTTTTCTGGGTTCATTCCTGTATTCCGTTTCTGGAATTCCCAATCTCTTGGATTCCTTTACATGTTTGTTTTATGTTGCCACACCCGTTCCTTTTCCATTAATCCTTTTGTTTCAGTTGGTTCCTGCAGGCAGTTGCTCCAAGTCTTCTGCCCTTTTCTTGCAGGTAAGTGCTGTGTGTGTTTTTGATTGTTTATTTAGTCATGCATATCTAGGCAGATAGGACCCACTGTAAATTGGCCATTTATGTATGTCTAAATCTCTCTTTATAGTACTTAGTTTTGTCTCCTCTTGTTTTGCCTTACATCTCTGGTCTTTTTTATTTTGTCTTGTATTCCCAGTTCATGTACAGTCCTGTCCTGCCCTGTTCTGTTAATGTTTACCTCATGTCTTGTGTACATGTTCTGGGTTCTGCTTTCTGTCCTGCTCCGGTTCTGGGTTCTTCTAGTCTTGTCTTGTTTTCTTGTTAGGTGCCTGTCCTAGTCTTGCCTTGTTTCTGTACTGGATACATATCTGCTGCAGAGCCTCCCTATCCAGTTCGTGGGAGGTCTGCATATCATCAAGCTCCTAGCTCTTGGGATCTGCAGTAGCTGCATCAGGGCCCTGGTATGTGGCCGCACAAATGCTGGTGCTCAACACCAGGGGGTGTGTGGTTACCCTGCACCAGGCCCTGATAATCCACTTCCACGCTGAAGACTCATCTTTTCATCAGGCACTCAGGGGTCCCGGTCTTCGTACTGCCTCCCGTGACACTCTGTACATCCAATAGCACCGCTGTTTGCCAGGATCCGAGTTGGCACCACAAGCTATCCAAGGACATATGTTTTATGTGTGTGACCCCTTCCCTTCCCAGGGTGCAGAGCCCCTAAGTTCCCCCCCATGTGTAATATGTTTTAATGTATGTAACTGTGTCCTGTTGGTATCTCCCAGAGCAGGAGATGGTTATGTGTAACCCATCCCCGCCACCTGGAACAAAAGAAAGTGTATTGAAAGAGAGGAGACCCTCTGCGGGGGTACGTGCATAAAAGCTGTGTGTGCCAATAAAGGATTGTCAGTTTTGTACCTCCAGAACCCGGTCTCATCCAGGGAGGAGAAAAGGGTTAATCACTGTGCCAGCTTGTTGCAGCTGGTAGAAGATGCAGCGGGGAACACCCTTGTAAGGAGTGGAGCTCCTAGGACTGTGTGCCGTCCAGTAGTTGGGAGTGAGCAGAGCTAGTTCACCTACCCAGTTGCAGCTAGGAAGCGTACAGGGTACCTCGGACATGTTTGACTAGCCTATGATCTTGCTACTTAATCAAAAAATATGTGCAATAATCTTATATTATTGTACTGGTTAATGTATGTACCCTACAATCCTTGTTACTGATATTGGAATATTGCAAGAGTGTGTGTTAAATATTTGGTGACATATAGAGATAGAATATCTCTATCTATTAAATATTTGCACCACAAAAATAAGGAACTAAAAAAAAATGTACTTGCCACTGAAAGCCTAGAGAGCACATGGTATAGCAGAGGTACATTTTCTCACCAAGGCTAAATTTTAACTCACCTCTGTGAGAGCTCCTGAGTGGGGAATCGATAATCTAGGTCTCATCAAGGGCCACTTGGCCAATCTGACAACAAACAGTACTTCCCTGTTAAGCAGGCATTGGTGCACCAGTATATACCTTACTAGAGTTGAGCAGACACCTGGATGTTCGAACTTGACCTCGAACCCGAACCCGAACCCGAACCCCATTGAAGTCAATGGGGACCCGAACTTTTGGGCACAAAAATGCCTTTAAAAAAATCCTGGAAAGGGCTAGAGGGCTGCAAAAGGAAGTAAAATGTGGTTAAGAGTAGGACAAGTGCCCTGCAAACAAATGTGGATAGGGAAACCACTTAAAATAACGTAAAAATTAAAAATACAGCTGAGCCATAAAATATTACTAGATGGAATCTTCGATTTTAGCTTTGAAAGAACATAAATCAAAATCTAAAGCATGGCTGTCAGGAGGATCAACAGAATTATCCATTTGAGAGAGGGTTGGAGTGCAGGGTATTCTCTTTCATTGTTCAAACTGAGCTCAACTCCTGATGCATGGAGAAAAGGCCTTCTCAAGCCTCTGCTATTGTGTACATAGTTTATACTAAGTGACCCATAGGTTGAGGAGGCGGTGACCGTGGCGGTGTAGGTGGAAGCAGCGGTGGAGGAGGAGTAGGTAGCAAACACTGCTTTTTATATATATTTTTTTTTAATTGGGGTAGCACCCAAAATATTGGGACATATAAAAAAAAGAAACATTTGCGGCCTGCGGTGCATTTCTTGCAGTCCTGATGCATGGAGAAATGCTCAACTCCTGATGCATGGAGAAAAGCCTCTGCTATTGTGTACAAAGTTTATACTAAGCGATCAATAGGTTGAGGTTACAAGCCTCTACTATTGTGTACATAGTTTATACTAAGTGACCATAGGTTGAGGAGGCGGTGACAGTGGCGGTGTAGGTGGAAGCAGCGGTGGAGGAGGAGGTAGCCAACACTGTTTTTTATATATATTTTTTATTTTAATTGGGGTAGCCCCCAAAATATTGGGACATATAAAAAAAGAAACATTTGCGGCCTGCGGTGCATTTCTTGCAGTCTTGATGCATGGAGACATGCTCAACTCTTGATGCATGGGGAAAAGGCCTTCACAAGCCTCTGCTATTGTGTACATAGTTTATACTAAGTGACCCATAGGTTGAGGAGATGGTGACCGTGGCGGTGTAGGTGGAAGCGTTGGTGGAGGAGGAGGAGGAGGTAGCTAGCACTGTTATATATATATATATATATATATATATATATATATATATTTTTTTTTTTAATTGGGATATCCCCCAAAATATTGGGACATATAAAAAAAGAAAAAACTGTTCCGCAGAGCGACTGACCCGTGCATGCTGCAGCTGAAACTCCACTATCGCCTGCTGCTGCTCGCACAGTCTCATGAGGCGGTGAGCAGGAAGGCAGAAGTTATGCTGCTGCGCAGACAGGCGAGCAGCAGGGTGAGAACACCAAAAGAGCGCACAGACGGCCCGCACTTTCTGCAGCAGCTCTGATATATCTAGGTAGTTTTTCAGGAATTCAGCACATGCTCCAGGCAAGGGATGTGCGTCAAACCGGCAAGGCAAAGAGCTGCTACGAGATTTCACCCATTATCGCACACCACCAGGCCGTGCTTGAGGCTTAGGGGCAACAACCACTCATCGGTATGTTGTTCCATGCCTGTCCACAGCTCCTGTGCGGTGTGGGTTTTTTCCCCCAAACATGTGAGTTTTAAAACAGCCTACTGTCGTTTCCCTCTGGCTGTGCTGAAGTTGGTGGTGAAGGTGTTACGCTGACCGGTTGAGGAGGTGGTAGAGGAGGAGGAAGCGGAGTAGGAGGAGGAGGCAACAGGAGGCAAAGCTGTGTACCCAAATAAAGATTGTCAAACGTTGTCTCCTGGAACTGTGTCCCATCCGGTTACTGGGGAAGTGTGTCTGACTTATTCTAATCAAAGGGGATCACCATTGGTTACCCAGGTCCCGCTTCAATTGGTGGCAAACGGCGGGATCCTATGTCACTAGCAACAGACCCATGGACTACAGTGCTCTAAAGCGACCTACACTGCAGGACTTGTGTGGAGCCAGAGGAATACCTCCTGGTGGGCGTAACAAGTCCAAATTGACTGCTGCGTTCATGGAGGATGACCAGGCACACAGTGAGGCAACAAACCCCAGCCAGGGGCCGGAGATGAGGAGGAAGTGCGCAAGGAGGTGGAACGGCGCATGGCATATTACCGAGAGCCACCCTCAGAGGAGATTGTCAGCAGGACCTTTTTGGAGGTGCAAGCCTATGTCCTTGCTAATAGACAGAGGACGACCTCCATGAACCCAGATGAAGGAAGAAGGGAGCAGAGGGCGCCTGGAAGCACAAACACCCTGGCCCACAAGCTACCATACAATGCCTTCCAAGAGTTCAAGGAAGCAGAAGAAGGCATCAATGACTTTTTACAAGACTTTGAGTGCCAGTGCCTACTCCAAGATGTGGACCCCAGCGACTGGGTCACCATCTTGGCCAGCAAACTAGTGGGGAAGGCAGCGGATATTTATCAGGCTGTACCAGAAGAGCAGATCAGAGACTATCCCTTAATTACCTAAATTCTCCTGGCCCGGTATGCGATCACCCCGAGCAATACCGCCAAAAGTTTAGGGAGACCCGGAAAGGGGAGAAGGACTCCCATGCGGAGTGGGCATGCCGCATCACAAGGGCCACCCAGGACTGGCTCAACTCCCATCAAGCCAAGTTCCCGGAGGAGATCACCCAGCTCATCATACTAGAGCACTTTTTCAATGGGCTCCCCAACGACAAGGCGACGACGCATCCGTATGTCATCAATATCAACTTTTGATGCCATTTACTGTGCCTAGCATGGTGACCACGGTAACGGAGAATCAGGGTTCGATTCCGGAGAGGGAGCCTGAGAAACGGCTACCACATGCAAGGAATGCAGCGGGCACGCAGATGACCCACTCCCGACGCAGGAAGGTAGTGACGACAAATAACAATACAGGACTATTTATAGGCCCTGTAATTGTAATGAGTCCACTTGAAATCCTTTAACTCTGATCAATTGTAGGGCAAGTCTGGTGCAGAGCAACTGACCCGTGCGTGCTGCAGCTGAAACTCCACTATCGCCTGCTGCTGCTCGCACAGTTTCTCCAGCATGTGCAAGGTGGAGTTCCACCTTGGGTGTACGTCGCATATGAGGCGGTGAGTGGGAAGGCCAAAGTTACGCTGCAGCGCAGACAGGCGAGCAGCAACAGAGTGAGAACGCCGAAAGTGCGCACAGCTGCTACAGTGAATGTCACATCCTGTTCCAAGTTGCGGATCAGTCTGGTGATGGCTTCTGGTAGCCAGTACTCTTTTTATTGAAGCTGGCTGCACAAACGCTGGTACTCAACACGAGGGGGCGTGCGGTTACCCTGCACCAGACTCTGCTAATTGATTCCACACTGT
Source organism: Pelobates cultripes (assembly GCA_933207985.1). Lineage (NCBI taxonomy): Eukaryota > Metazoa > Chordata > Amphibia > Anura > Pelobatidae > Pelobates > Pelobates cultripes. Next base: position 276,792,028 of record OW240916.1, read on the forward strand.
GACTCCTAACTTCAACTGGGTCCCGGTCGTCCGACCACCGCCCAGACAGTGTCTGGGTTCTGGTCACCAGACTGCGAAACTGCAAATGGCTTGTTAAATCTGTTATGGTTCTTTTTATCACTTCAACTGTTACTTGTATAACTGTGGGAATTCTAAAGATAATACATGCCGACGAGCGCTAGAGGACGGCCGCTCTGCTTTTGCACCCTGCTCCCTCTTATGCTGTGCTGGTGCCTCTGTGCGACCAGCGCCTCTTCCTCCAAACTGCACACGTCACTCGCATGACCTTGATTCCATGTGGGGTCTAGGACCTCATCATCCTCCACATCATCTTCCACCCACTCCTCATCCCTGCCCTCCTTGCCGGTCTGCACACTGCAGAAAGCCACAGCAGTTGGCACCTGTGTTTTTCCAGCATGTAAAGTCTGCAAAGGACATATGGAAATTGTTTTAGAATTGTTTCCAGGCAACAGTTTTCCCCCTCAACTGACCTCTCAGTTTGACTTCTGAGGGTATTGCCCCTGAATTACAATATTGTTTTATTGGTATTTGACGGTTCTATTTGACTGTCAGACGCAGGCCACAAATGTACTATTTAGCACTCAAAAAAAAATTGAATTGGTCAAACTGCGCTGTAACCACAGTATTTGACGGTTCTATTTGCCTGTCAGATATGAAGTGCACACTCCAAATTTGCTTTTTATCACCCAAAACAATTGGAATTTTTCAAAGTGCGCTGAAAGCACAGTATTTGATGGTTCTATTTGACTCTCAGATATGAAGTGCACCGCAAGCCGCAAATGTACTATTTAGCAGCCAAAAAATTTTAATGTTTAAAACTATGTCACAGCACTATTTGACAGTTCTATTTGACTCTCAGATATGAAGAGCACGCCCCAAATGTACTTGTTAGGAGCAAAAAAATGGGAATTTGTCAAAGTGCGCAGTAAACAGTATTTGACGCTTCTATTTGACTCTCAGATATGAAGAGCACATTCCAAATTTACTATAAGCAGATTAGCACCCAGAAAATAAGAATGTTTACAATTGCGCTGAAACCACACTATTTGACGCTTCTATTTGACTCTCAGATATGAAGAGCACGCCCCAAATTTACTATTTAGCAGATTAGCAAGGAGAAAATAAGAATGTTTCAAACTGCGCTGTACGCGCAGTATTTGACGCTTCTATTTGACTCTCAGATATGAAGTGCAGGCATCAAATTGACTTTTTAGCACCTAAAGAATTAGAATTTTTACAACTGCTATGTAAGCACAATATTTGACGTTTCTATTTGACTCTCAGATATGAAGTGCACTGCAGGCCAGAAAATAAGAATGTTTACAATTGCGCTGTTACCGCAGGATTTGACGCTTCTATTTGACTCTCAGATATGAAGAGCACGCCCCAAATTTACTATTTAGAGATTAGCACCCAGAAAATAGGAATGTTTTCAATTGCGCTGTAACCGCAGTATTTGACGCTTCTATTTGACTCTCAGATATGAAGTGCACCCCACTAATGTACTTTTTAGCACCCCAAAAATTTTACATTTTAAAACTGCAATGTGACAGCAGTATTTGATGCTTCTATTTGACTCTCAGATATGAAGTGCACCCCACTAATGTACTATTTAGCACCAAATAAAATGGACTTTTCAAAACTTTGATGTAACCGCAGCATTTGACGCTTCTATTTGACTCTCAGATATGAAGTGTACTCCACTAATGTACTAGTTTGCAGAATTCTTTCCTAATCTGTCCCTAATAGCTGCAGCATCCTCTCCCTACACTAATAAGAGGTCATGTGCGTGCGGTGCTACGCGACTCCAGCTTCTATATAGAGGCTGGGTCACATGCTGCACTGTCCAATCACAGCCATGCCATTAGTAGGCATGGCTTTGATGGCTTCTAAGGGCACACGAGTCAAACGCTTGTTGATTGGCTGCCCTGCAGCCTTTCAAAATGCGCCATTAAATCGCCGAACACCGAACTCCAACCCGAACATACAGTGATATGTCCGTGTTCGGGTCCGGGGTCCAAAAAACAATGTTCGGTATGAACGGGAACTTTACAGTCCGGGTTCGCTCAACTCTATACCTTACACAAGCTTTTCCAGCACCAGATGGTCAGGATCGAATCCAGCGGCCTATACGAGTTTGAGCTGAGGAGAGGCGGCCACTCTCCCAGTTCTTCGGCCTTTGAGGAGACAACCGTATATAGCTGTCCCTCACCCCTTTGGACTGGTGAGGGTTATCCCGGTCCCCACTAACTTGCTCCACATACCTCTGCTGACTCCACAGACCTCTGCTGCACTGGCACAAGCCTAGACCGCAGTAGACTCCTTCAAGATGGCAAATGCGCAGTCCCATTATGTGCATGAGTGTCACGGTTAACTAGATAGAGCCCAATATGCAGTTACAGACTTGATGGACCAGAGCGAAGTACAGACAAGTATAAGACAGAGACGAAGTCGGGCAAGCAAAAGGTCGGTTCAGGCAGCACAGAATAAACATAAAACAAGCAAGAGGTTGGCTATCAGATAAGCAGACAGGAACAGAGCACAACTTGATAGGAGACTGGAAAACAGAATACTCAGCATAGGTAGAAGGTCTGAGCAGGATTATATAGGAGAGGGGGTGAAGCACATCTCACAAATGTCCTACCTTTCTCCTTCTGGAAAACGCCTACTTCTCCTTTAAGAGTCTTCTTGTTCTGGCGCATGCATGCTTAGAACATCCAGTTGGAGAACGGATTTGGCTGATGCGGCTCTAAATCCGCAGTCTCTGTCGGTGCAGCATGTTCCTATGTAGCGTAGAGAGGAGTGGATGAGGTAAGTGTCTGATTTTCACTGATTGTCCATGATCGAGCCGGTCTGGGGGCTGACAGTGAGCCTCTGAATATCCAACAAAGTGCAGCTGAACATATCCTTATGCGCCTGAACAAGATATTTGCGAGTTTCTGTGCAAACTTGGAAGCTCGTCTTCTTGCAGCACCGACCTCAGAAGGGAGAGCAGAGAGTAATGGTGCGGGAGGTGAGAGGGCTGACCCCTGGGCACAACTTCCCTGCAAGCACTAGAGTCTTCTGGCTGAAGGCCAGAATGTATACACTCCCGCCGCATCGACCATCTACGCAGAAGAACAAGCGCCAGCGGTGGCAGTAGTCCTCCAGGAGCTTCTGCCGTTTCCTGATAGGGGAGAACTCAGAATCACCAACAAGCTCCCCCCTGGGGGGATCAGTGATCCAGGTCCTCATAATGGCCTGGGGTTGGGGAGGCTCTACTTGGATTCTGTCTCGCAGTGCCACTCACCTTTTCCTGCCTCTGAGCCGGGACATCGGTTGATGTGGGACTTATCATCTTGGGCCCACTGTTGGAAGCCACCGATTGGCCTGCCCGATTGTCTCCTGCATGATAGTTAATGTCTTTCCACATTGATGGGCTATTAATCAGTACAGATTGAATTGTTCTTGTTTTTATTTTACTTTATCTCTTGTGCTGAGACAGAGGTGGGCGTCAGTGATATTATTATCCTGCATATCTAGCTTGTTTTACTGCAAGTGTAATCTGCCAGTTTTGCTAATATTACTTAGCCTAGTAAGTTACTCCAGGCATTTACCTTATATTATTCTTTTATAAAAATGCCCAGTTAATTCTTATAGTGACCTTGTCTATGCATTAAGCTACAGTAGGACTGTACAATCTATGCCTCCTTGCGAAGTTATGTCCTGGTTTTGTGCTGTTGCATTGTTGCTCTTAATGAAAATATCACGACTATACCATTGTATAACATGTTTACAAAAAAACAAAGATTGACACAAAAAAAAGAAGTCACACAAAAAAAAATAAAACACCCCATAAAAAAAAAGAAAAATGAGGGCATTAGTTATGTGAGAATTGAGAATGTAATGGACAACTAAATATGTATGATGTGGCCTATGTACCAACAAATACTTATGGATACAACCAGTCAAGGAGCAAGTGGAATTCAGCAGTTTTGAAAGCATTTGATGCATGTTAAATCTATCTATTAAATATCTTTCAATATCCTACACAAAAATATAAAAATATTGATCCATCAAGTTGTCATATGTGCGTTTGAACATAATGCTACTTTGTAACTTATTGATCTTTCTTAATATTTTTTCTGGCATTGTGTTAACTAGCACTTATACCAGGAACAATCACACTCTAAAAGTGGGGATTTCCGTTCACAAGAGACATTGTAAATATAAAGAGCATAGAATTGTTTTTCTGACTTCCAAGCTGAACTAACTTTATAGGTTTTGGCTGTGGCTAGTAAACCTACTCCATAATAACGCTGTTTTCTTCTCCCTCTGTTATTAGCTTTGGTATGTTCCATCAGTCATTGCTGCCATGGTTAACCAGTAATAGTCAGAACACAGTATATTCATACTTTTTTAATGTTTAATTTTCTGTTTTTGTCTATTGACAATGTATTTTTGTTCGGTACTCAGGCCGTACTGTAATGAAAGGTCAAACTTGTTTATTATAAAGTACATAATCCTTTCCATTCTGCTGCAAGTAGGAGGAGCTACCCATCAGTCAGTGCTGAATGAATAATAAACAGTAAATTAAAATTACTATAAGTATGATTACCATATGCGCTCTTATAAACAGTAATAAACTAAAATACACATTTGCACTTTTTAAAAAGAAGTATTTTGAAACTTAACGTCTGACATCACTGTAACTAATATCTCTTGTGCGTTCAAACCAGGAAACAGCTGTTTTTTGTCATTAAAAATGGTAAAAGGTAATTAAATAAAAGGTAATTTAAAAAAATACGATGTAGTAAACTTATGACACATTATAGCAGATTTCGATTAGCTAACATATTTCCTATTAGGCCACCTAATTACTTAGGTAATTAATAAGTGCTAAGTATTTTATCACAAGAGACCAACTATTTAAATATAAATAAAGTTACAAAAACCTAAATTTAGATTAACAAGTTCAAACTGAATTTTTTTTATTGGTTTTGCATGTTTAATTTAAGAGCAGTATTTCTATTTGGACAAAAAAAAGGTTATTATTTTTAGATTTATATTATATGAGAATTTGTGTTGTTTTTAATATAGCAGGTAAGAGAAGACACCCATATGCTTAGATATGTGAGAGAGCATGAGAGTGCACCGTGTTTACGAAATAACATCTGTTAGATAATGTTAGAAACGATCCACTCACTATTTGTGATGCACAAGGACAGCCAAGCATGGAACAGCATGGTGAGAATAATAAGAAACCCGACAAGGTCACGAGTTCATAACAGCATGGCATATCACATAAAACAAATAGAAGCACAGCTAGAGGCCTACAAGCTAAAACTGACTTAGCGGATAGGTCACCAAGGAACAACCTCCGTTTACAGGGAATATGCAAAACAGTGCACCAGAATAATTTACATAGCTACCTCCACAGAGTCTCCCACACTTTGGCTCCAGATATTTCACCTGATATTTCATTGCTGGACTCAACTCACCATGTAGCTAAACCTGGATTTCTACACTCTACGGTTCCATAAGATGTATTGTTACAGGTGCATTAATTCACCATACAGGAATTGATGGTGAGACCAAGCAGAACATGCAAAGACTTACCTTTGGTGTACAAAGAAGTTCAGATATATGTGGATCTTTCTGCAAAGACCCTATGTCCGCAGAAGGCATTCAATGTGCTTACAGAGGTACCATATCACTGGGAATATCCATCAAAATTGTTGGTATTGCATACCTGGAGAAAAATTCCATCTTCCCTCTGGTATTAAGCCATTCCCCAGAATGGAAACAGGCATTCATCTGAGTTGTCACTCTCCTGATCCTAGTTCCTGAAATCTTAAGCTTCTAGGAGACATTTACATCTGGATACATATTATAACATAATCATATAGATGATTACTCTCTTAGCTCCCAGTTGGGTTGTATATTCAGTTTCAGTATATGATAACAATAATAAATACATAAAGCTTTTAGTAAAATTCCTACCTTCCAAACTTTTTTCTGCTATACCTACCCTGAATGGCACATTTTAATGTTGGGCATTAAGTTCATTATATTTGCCGTCTTCTATTTATGCATTTGTGTTTGAATTTTATTACTGTGTATGTTCTGAGAGTTCCTTATAGCGCCCCTGAATCTACCTGGGCTTCTACTGTAGATTGGGTACTCCCTGGTTTAGTAACGCCTTTTAACTCAAGTTCAGTATGAAAATATATTCTCACAATGTTTGTGGCCTTAATACTCCTTTAAAAAAAAAAGTTTAGAGCCAGTAATTTTTAATTCAATGCAGCTTCCTAATTCATATCCATTGTGCCGGTGTCTCTTGTAGCCAAGTTGGTGATGACTCCCACAGATATAGCAGTAATAAAAAAAATACTTTTAAATTTTTTTTCATTAAATAAGGAACAAAATAAGTTGGGAGCAGGTGCTATGTGTTTACAGGAAATTTATTTTAAGAAATGACATGCAGGGGGCAAGGCCTGGCTATCATGGCCCCCGGACGCACATTGCCTGAGCTCCTATCCTGACACGGGAGTTTCTCGAGTTAACCGACTCCCAACACCCCAATCTGCCTACTCTGGGGACTGATTTTCCCCCCACATCACCCTGGGAGTCTACTGACAGCTTCCACGGAGCGCCCAAAGCATACCAGTCTGGTGGATCCCATTGAGGCTCACTAATTGGTTGGGTGGGGTGGTGGCTGATCTCCCGCTCTGCACAATTGCGCCCTTAGGGACCTTATCTTCAAAATCGACTCCCCCCCCCCTTTTGGGCCGGCAAGGGTCATACCGGTCCCACTGGCCTGCATAAGTGCCTCTGCAGCCAGCTCCAACTTATACCTGAGCCAACTCTGCATACAACTCTCTCTCCCAAGATGGCGGCAGAGTTAGCACCTCATGGATTTGGGTGAACACAGCCTGCACTACACCGACATTACTCGGAGCAGTCGCTACAGTGGCTGGAGGACATTTTTGATCACTTCTGGGCAGCTATTGGACCCGTGCATTTACAACACCTCCTCAGCGAATGAAGGTGGCCCAGAAGGGCAGCGGTCAGGAGGTGAATGGGACAACTCCAAAGCCTCTACACACAAGCTTGCCACACACAAATTGGGCCCATCTAGGCCCATCAACCCCGAGGCTTCATCCACACAGGCGGAAGGCCCGGAGCCGACTGCAGCGAAGTACCATCAAGGCCTCCTGCTATTCCCCAACGGGAAAGGACTTGGACTCCAGAAACCCCAGAGTCCGTGGCTAAATGATGCTGGCCCAGGCCTGGAGCTTGAGAAACGGCTCTGCTTGCTTTCACCTGGCCACTGCCACCAACGTCCTCCCCATGGCACTGCCAAATCTCCCAGCAGTGGGCATAGGATGACTGTGTCTATGGATGACCCACATCTGCACCCAGTCCGCAACTTACCATCGTTATGTGGACACCTACAAGCAGCCGTCAGGAATTTCAGGTCTCCCAAAGCCTCCAAGTTGATTCACTGTATGCTCGCTGTTCTCCTTTTTATTATGATTTTTAATTTTTACGGTACACCACTCACCTGTTGAGCATTAATTACAAAAGTCTTGATAACACTGCTTTTTAACATGCAATGCAACACTCTATGTCTCAGATGCTGATCAGAGTAGTGCACTGCTGTCTGCACTGTTTATGTTTTTTAATGGGGTAATATGGCGGGTCAGTGCCACTAAATCTTGTCTATGTAGATCCTAACATTTACCCATGTCTTACTTAGCCTGGCATGTCTCCTAGCTACACAACTCACTTACAAATGTTTGCTCTTACCGGGTATCCTGTTTATTAGCTGGGCAGACCTGACTAGAAACGTTCATATCCTGTTCTCTTTACTATATCATAAAATTGTGCTCTATCCTAGCAATGCCACGCAACGTTATATTGTACACAATCAGTATGTGCAGCATCTGTTAACACTATGTAATTACTTCACTATGACTATTGTTGCACTTGTGAGAGCTGTTGTGGCCTCGCAAGCTAAACCGTATTTTTCAATGCACAGCAAAAAAATACAAAGAAATGCCATGCAACCACCTCAAATGGCCCTGCTCAAAGAGCTTACAATCTATGAGGTAGGCTGACATATTTTGTTAGATGCCTTGCCCAGGGACACTCAATAGTTAGGTGGACTAACTAGGATTAAAACCCGGGTTTCCCAATTCTAAAGCAGTGATATTGCCACTGCTCTAACCATGCAACAACTAACACCAAAACTAGGGGTATTTCTAGTAATACTAGCTTATACGTAGCATTCTCTCTTGATAGACAGTTACATAGTTACATTGTTACATAGTTACATTGTTACATAGTTACATAGTTACATAGCTGAAAAGAGACTTGCGTCCATTAAGTTCAGCCTTCCTCACATTTGTTTTTGCTGTAGATCCAAAAGAAGGCAAAACACCTAGTCTGAAGCGCTTCCAATTTTGCAACAAACTAGTGAAAAAATCCTTCTTGACCCCAAAATAGCAGTCAGATGTCTCCTTGGATCAAGCAGCTATTACCCCCACTAATTAGAGATATCCCTGTATGTTTGTGCAAGTATTTCTCCTATTGCAGTTTAAAAATCTGAATGGACTCTGATAAAACCACCCCTTCAGGCAGAGAATTCCATATCCTTATTGCTCTTACTGTAAAAAAAACTTTTCTTTGCCTTAGATTAAATTAGATACCTGAATTAGATTAGATACCTGAACTGAAGGGATGTTATCTCTTTACTTTACTATGTAACTCCGCCTACTGGAAGTCTTTGATTGTGCTATATCTGGTTACTTCAGGGAAAAAAGACGGCTTTGGGCTTTTGTAACCTGAACTTTTATACTGCTGCCAAAGGGGGGATTCGGGACGAGGCTGCTGTATGGTATTTGTGCAATAAGTCTGAAAAAGTGGATCGACTGCCTCTGTCATTTTCTACCCGAGAAGGATATGTCATTTGGAGCTATCACAGTCACAGCAGGCTCATCTGCTCTACTTTTGTGTGTGTGTACTATATCCATTATATTCATATACAGATTTACACTAGTTGTATATTGTTTCTTTCTTTTTTATATATGTTGTGATACATGTAGATGACCAGTTTATGAAATTTACAGTGAGTGGTTTGTGTATTTTTTACCACATTAAGCACAGATTTGCACAATGTATAAATGACATGGAGTCTTATGCACTATAATGCAAATTGCCGTTCTGCAAATTATAACACTTGCTGCACTTTAAAACAAAAGGGTTTGTCTTAAAGACACAGTGCACCTATATAGATTTTTTGTTTTTACTGTAGTGTCGCGAAAGGACTTGCAGTGGACTACATAAAACAGGGTTAATGGAACTGATCGCCCATTATACTTATAGGTCCTACTTCCTATGCCTTTCATAAAGAACTTTTGAGGAAAATAATTTATCAATGGTAAAAATGTGAAAAGTAACCAGCGCTTATGTATTTCAATAACAATATACCATTTGGTGGATAAATCTAATTTAGCTGCTAAACATTCAGATGACTCCTTACAATATCACAGATACAGAATAATACAAAAATAAGAATGTAGCGCTTATGTAAAAATAGAAATAAATCACCTTATGGAGCTGTTTAAAGGAGAATTGTCCTGACAAGCCCAATAAGTGGATATCTATAAAATATAATTAGACATAGTGCAGGTCATAGATTATAGAGCAATATATATTGATTCAATTGTGTACACACTCACAAACGAAGAGCTATAGACCCAGCTCTGGTTTGAATTACTTCTGAGTCTGTACAGGCGACCCACCCCTATTCTCGATGAAATTCTTTTCTCTAAGGAAAATAGAGGTACAGCCGATTGTGCAGTATTGCAGAAATAAGTATAAAATGAAAAAGCAATAAAATCCCAAATGGCTACTCACAAGTGTGGAGTCATGCAATACTTTTGGTAGTTTTATTAACAATATCGGCCTGAAATTTTCTGGCAGAAAAGTGTCCTTTCCAGGCTTCAAGAGTAGTACAATGTTAGCTAGAGACATTTCAGGGTCCGGGTTGTCTTCATCCATGAGATAATTAAACCAGGTTGTCATATGTGGCACCAACTCGTCTCCAAATATTTAGTAGTACCCTCCCTCAAAACTGTCTGAACACGGAGCCTTATGTTCTTTTTGTGTCGCTATCGCACGGTCTATCTCTTCTGTTGTGATTCCCTCACCCCCAGGGTCGCTATAGCATCTGCTTTCAGTTTCGGTAAGGTTAGCTTGTCAAGGGGAGTGGTCTCTTTTGTTACTGATGGGTTGTCCCTGTCGTGGGGAGTGTGGTTGTATAAGGTCTTTATATAAGGTAAAATTCGGTTAATACTTTTGCTATGTCTACTGGTGTTGTCTTGAGTTGGCCCCTGTGATCTTTGATTGCTGTTATGTGTGGGTGTCAGAGTCTGGGGCATAGGGTTCTCGCGAGCATTGTATCCATTTTATTCGCTTGTTTGAAATATGTTCTTTTGCACCATAATACGGCCAGAGCCGTGTCATCCAGGAGAGTCTCCTGAATGAGGGATCTTAGGGCTCTCAAGTCATGGAGCTCATCGGGAGAAGTTCTTGTCTTGTGTTGTTGTTCAGATTTGCATAGGGCATCTAGTAAGGTTTTTAATTTTTTATTTTTTTGTTTCTTTTTCTGCGTAGCCTCTCGCATCAGGGCTCCTCAGATTACCATTGTGTGGGTTGCCCAAATAGTCGCGGGCATCAACTCTGAGGATGTGTTGCGTTGGAAGTATTCCTGAATTTCTTTTTGGATGGTTTGTATGATCTTTGGATCCCTAATTAAAGACCAGTTTAGCTTTCATGGGATGTTGTGCATAGATTATCTAGTTCAATAGCTATGGTCGGACCACGTGATGGATCCAATCATCGCCTTTGTTATCTTATTCATGACTATGTAGTTTACTAGAAAATAGTCAATGTGCGAATATGTTTCATGTGGCGACGAGTAGTATGTATAGACTACGTCTCCTGGGTGGTGTGCCCTCCACACGTCCATTAGTCCTGTCGAATGTATGAATTTGTTGGCTAATTTGTCCTGTCCTCCTCTGCCATGGAAACATAAGTATCCTCTGCTTGTGCTTTTATCGACGGCCAGACACGACACTGCGTTAAAGTCACCCTCAAAGATTATCATACCATATGGTAATGCTTCCAGTTTGTCCTTGATATAGTCCCAGAATTCCCGTACTGACTCACTGGGTGCATAGATGTTAACGAGTGTATGACATGTGATTATACTGTCCCCGATACGATTACATATTGTCCCTCCGAGTCTGGTTCCATGTGTGTTATGTGTATAGGGCATCTTTTGTGTATTAGTATCGCTACTCTATTTATTTTTCATTGTGATCTGGCCTCGAGGCTAGTAGCGTATATGTGGTCTTTAAGTGGTATGCCAGCGTTAGCTGGTAGATGAGTTTCTTGGAGATAGACTATATCAGGGTTTAGTCTTTTAAGTTCTCGGAATAGCAGGCGCCTTTTGTTGGGTGCATTGAGGCCCTTGACATTTAATGATGTGATTTTTATGGGCATCTTGGATTTGGAGTGTATGAGCTATGTATGTTCCCCTCTTGCATCTTCCATGACTGTCCAGGTTTTAGTTGGGTTAACAGGCCAGGTAAGCTATGCTCAGTACCTAACCTTAACTGCTGTCACCCCTTCATGTCCGTCTTAGTGTCCCCAAGTTCCAGAATAAATTAGGGGAAAAAATGTAAAACGTAAGAGAAGGAATAAAATAACACTGAAACTGAATCAATACTATTGTCTGGTCTTACTGATTGCCAGGCTTGACTAGAGCGCACACATCAGCCCGTTTGTATAATTTAATATGATTTATTTGATAAATCTATAACATATACATATAGTATTTTACTGCTCCTCCTCTTTTTCCCTCTATTGGTTACTTACCCTCACTTGATCATCAACCAAGTGATGCAAAAATAATGTGCCTAACATTTATATTTTGTAATACACAGATTGGCATATTTTTGCACCCTTTTTGTTTGTCCAAATCATTTTTCATGAAACGATCGAATGAATACATTCAGAATTGTGATTATTCGGAGTGTGCAGACAATATGCAGCTACTATATGTGCTGTCTTCTTGGCTACTTTGTGTAAACATGTTCCCATGTTACACAAAGAGTGACTTCATCAGGCCTGATAAAACTACTCATGAAAAAAGTTAATGTAAAACAAATCTCTAATTAAAAACAATGAATTCTTTTTTTTTTGCTTTTATTTTGCTGGAGTTCTCTTGAATAGCGATCATTTTCACTTGTTGCTCCTTTTTGGGCAAAAAATGTGCAACTAACTGCCTTTTGCTTAATGTTCTTATGATCAATCATATTATATGATTTATTTATTTTTATCTTCTTATTGTAATACTTTTAACTTTAAGTGCATTATTTATTAGAACATTCTGATTTCATTTGTACTTTTTATGTATTACTTTGTTAGTTCCTTATTCATTCTACCTTTAAAACAAAAATGTAAAATGTGCAACCCTTACCCAATAATTTCCATTCAGTATGTATTACAGCGCTGTATCCTCTAGAGATGGTTTCACTTTCAGAGCTGAAACAGTTACTGTGTTCTTCTGTTTATCCAGGTTAGATCATGCACAAAACAACAGAGGAAAGATACATGACAAGGAAGAGGATAGGAAGCTATCTAAAGCCATGCTGTTTGCAAGATTGGTATAGTGATAATGGTTTCAATAATAATTAATATGCAGGGCATAGGCTAGTGACACACACCATTTCAGACTAGATCTGCATCTGTCAGTACAAATTGCAACCACATACGAAGCATAAAGTACTGAATCTAGTTAGACAGCTAAGTGAATTAAAACAAAAATCTACAGATGCATGATAAATACACAGGATGCTGTGTCACACATGAATAACTTCCATGCAGGCCAAATGACAGATGTATTTCTTCAACTGCAGGCCAGGCTCCAGCACAAACCACTCTCCATTTATCAATAATTGGGCCTTAATTTCATTTGGCAGTGCTAGAACAGCATGCTTAGCTTCCTCTCCAATAGACTAACACTAATTACAGTGAGGTTTTTTGAGCATTAATCGTTTTTTTCATTATTGCATTTTCAAAGATACAGAAAACTGTATTTTTTTAATAATTTGTTGTTTTTTGTTAAGGGGGAAACAGATATTTGACCTATAATTCGTTATTACACATAATGTCAGGCAAGCAGATCATCAGAAAAGGAAGACTGCCAGATTATCTCTCTATTTTACCGTATTTTACAGAATCCTGCAGAAAATGTGTGTCAATATGAAATGGAACATTAGATTTTTTCAGCATTCCATGATGCATAACTCACAGTGTTTATATAGTTTTCATTTTAACAATTGTAAGCTTAAATGATTGTTTCTTAATGTACACTGAATATATTACATTGTTTTTGCTTAATACCGTTTTGTTTTTTTTGTATTTTACAATTTTGGATAAATAAGTTACCAATAGAATATTCTTTAAGTATGTAAACATGATTTCATGACAGTGTACCAATTATTACTAAAATAGCAGATGCCAAGTCATCCAGTTTCACTAAACGGACCACTAAAATCACAAGAACACTTCATCTCAATGTAGTGGTCTGGTTGCAGTGGTCTTTTAGTTTTAACCCTGCAATCTAAAACATTGTCTTTTAGAAGAAGATGCATTGTTATGATTGCATGGTTAAATACACCTCTAGTCACTGAATAGTCTTGGTTTTTCAATCAATTGGTGCTCATAGAGATAATTTGATTAGCATTTCATGAGTGCAATGTTGTGATTTGCAGTTTTTCCTTATGGGGCAACTTTGGATTGGCTGAGATCATCAAACTTGATGCTCTCAGCCAGGGTTGCGGGATGTCCATTGCAAGACCAGTGCTGTGAGAAAATAAATGTAAGCAAAAACTCTCCTTCCAATCCATTTAAGGGGAAGGTGGTAAACACATGCCATACGTCACAAGATTTTGTTGCTTTCAAACCTTGATATTTTTGGTGTAGCATCATTAGTTCATACTCGCTGGTTAGCAGATCTATGTAGTCATCCTCAGTAGGAGACCTTGTGGTGCACCAAAGTCTAGGTAACAGGGTGATCATGGAGAACAGGATGTGAAAAGTCAACCTCCCCATTTTAGGAATTGTTAATGGGATTATAAGTAACAAAAATAACTATCACTGGCAGGTGTACAGTACATTTAAGAAGTAGACCTAGCACATTTTAAATATTGTTAAATTCAAAAGATTTATATTGCATTTGGTCATATTGAAATCTAGTTTGTGCTAAAATATATTATTATTATGCTAAAATAATTTTGGACTCCCAGTTTATCACTATCAACTTTCTCTTCCATCTGAAGAAGTAGGTTAAACACCTGATTGATGTAGAATATATTATAACATCAATGTACAATTGCATCTTTTTACACATAGACTACTGCTATGAGCTATGCCTGGGGGTTCCATAAAATGTGTGACTTATTGAGTGAGGGAGATAGAATTATATCAGTGGTGACAAGACCTGGTGAGATAGGAATCGGTAACACTGCCAGTGACTGACTAGGCTTCATCCAACAGCTGAGTTGCTCTAAAACCCCAGCTGTGTGTCACATTCAGATGCAGCTCCTTCTTATCTCTGGTAAGCTGCTGCTGAAGCAGTGTCAATATACCAATGAGCGGAATACCTTCACTTCCACAACATTTACTTTAAGTTTGACTTACCACTTTATGCCAGCCCCGGTGATGTAATTTTAATTAAGTGATAACTTTTTGTGTTTGGATATACTTTTTCCAGAATGAGTGATTTATCTACCCTACCCTTGAAATGTGGTCGTGATAGAGAAAGAGAAACCAGGAAAGACCAGAATTTGCAACATGTACATCATACCGAAGAGGGATTCAAGTCATGGAACATCTGTATTGCATCACTCACTCTGAATGGGTAACCTATTATGCACCACCAACAGTGGGGCTGTAGAGAGGATTTTACTAGCTGGAAGGAATGGGCACTGGGAAGAGTGCTGGGCTATTTATTTTAAGTATTTCATGGTGGCTAAGATTTATATAATAATTTTAATATACACAGTGTCGTTTTTACTACTTGAAGCCTGTTGTACTATTGTGTGTGGAGTTTAATGTCTCAGTCCTGTAGGTTCCTTTAGAGATATTATCAGTCTATAATGCCAGTTAAGACGTCCATGTTTTCCTGTCCCAATGGAGGCTCAGTTTATTCCGGTGAAGGCATAGTGGCTATCCAATCAAAACCAGATTTGCGAAAGATGCTTACAAAAAAAGATGTTGTGAGACAAAGGTTAGCAAAGGTGTTTTATGGGTCCCTGTAATCCACATGTTATCAAATGTATAAAACACTGTAGGAGCCAAACTAAAGTTTTCACCATATATTTTAATAAATATAGCTGCTAACTCAGCTGATATCTTGTGGCACCTGATATCCTAATGAGAATCTAAGCACTCATCTGCCATTGATCTACCATGGTGATCAATAGTAAAGTTTATTCATACTCTCTTTAACATATAGGACAAAACAAGGATCAATTTGGGATATTAAAAGTTCACTGTGTCCTACTTCAGCTGAGCTGGTACTTAGTAAAGAAATGATACCAAAAAAACTTTATACAAAAAACTATTATACATAAAAACAATAGACAAAACTAATTTAAAAGAAATAATCAACCGAGTTGATCAATGTATCAATTTAATGGAATTTATTTACAGATAATGGTGGTGCTTAATTAGAGCTACAAGGCTATGTAATACCATAATGGTGATTATTTTTGGTAGGACAGCAATAAAAGTACATTTTGAATCCAGAGTTTTATTAAAATATGTTAATTTCAAAGAAAGGTAACTCAAGCCCATCCACGTTTAAAGGCAGAAAGTTTTAAATGTGGCTAATGTAGCATAATAATCCTCAGCAGGACTATATTCTTCAGTCTTCTCAACCAAAGATGACCCAGATTCCGAGTTATTATTCTATGATCATGCAGCTTCCCATAACCTAATGCTGAGATAAATGCTAGGACTAAATCGCTGCTGAGTGGTTAAGTACTTGATAATTCATGAGGAAAATCAAAGCATCATAATTAATACTACTGATGTGTAATGAATTTTCTATCAGTTACAGTAAGTAATATTAAAAGGGAAAATGTGTTAAAAGGCAATTTATCACTACCTGTCAAAGCTCAGTGTTCTATTTTGTATTACATGGCATACAAAAAAATCATATTGTGTGTAACATGTCCATTAGTTTGATGACATTAATAATAGCATGTCTAAGTCAAAGTATTTTGACATGCCATGCCCCATTAAGTTAGTTTGAACAGAGAATACATTGAGGATAAGTGAATGAAGAGTCCTTGGGCAAGGAGTTTACAAATGTGGACTTTCTATGTCTTACACTCAAATACCCTGGTGGGTGAGGTTGGATTGAGCTTAAGGAACAGGTAGTAGATAGTCCAGACAATATTGTGGCTTTGGAATATCTTAATATTTACAGTATGTCTTGAGAAAGGATAGTTCTCAAGACATTAACAATAAAAGTTAAGAAAAACCTAATAAAATCCTATATTAATGAGAAACTAAATTATGGGTATTCTGGTGGGAGATTCCAAGTTTAGGATGAATGTACAGAAACACATACCCTGAGGAGAAAATCCTCTTGTGATCACCAGCCTGGGCCACATTAAAATGTCCACTGAGAAAAATCTGTGTGAGAGACTGGATGACTACATTTGGAATTTGGAAAAAAAAAAGTATTTAAAAGCTGTCATAGTGTATCTATTTGCATTGCAATACAACAGGGTGGCTACTAGAGTATCTTTAAATGGCATTTGGACCCAGTGAAGCTCAGTCTCATTAAACCAAGTCTCTTTCCCCTCCATTATGGGGGTATGGCTCAAGGAGAATCTTAGAAAAATAGAAAAGGAAAGAATCTGTCCCTAGAATAAAAATCTCGAGAATACTTTATTAATATAATACAAAAGACATTCCTAAACTAGACTACCTTTCCCACTCTGGTATGGTATTGATGGGTGTCAAAAAATAGACAGACCAAGGAACCAACATGGGGTGTAAAAGGTGTTAATATAGGGGGAAGGGGAGATGAGGAAGAACACAAAACGAAAATGGTGATAGTAATTGGTTTGACTATTCAGTGGACTCTGGAGATCATTCTCTTTACTCCAGACTAACCACAATATTTTGTGCTTTGAGACTTCGTACTTGCACCTACATTAGTTTGACTATTTAGTGGATTCTGGAGATCACTACTATATTGTGTGCCTTAAGATCTCCTATCTGCACATATTACTATCACCATTTTCGTTTTGTGTTCTTCCTCATCTCCCCTTCCCCCTATATTAACACCTTTTACACCCCATGTTGGTTCCTTGGTCTGTCTATTTTTTGACACCCATCAATACCATACCAGAGTGGGAAAGGTAGTCTAGTTTAGGAATGTCTTTTGTATTATATTAATAAAGTATTTTCGAGATTTTTATTCTAGGGACAGATTCTTTCCTATTCTATTTTTCTATTGTTCCAATGACTTAGGGTTACCCCCTTGTTTCTGCCCTCTATTTGGATAATCTCTTTGGCCACCTTTTCTTTTCAAGGAGAACCTTCTCCCATATGTGGTGGACTTGTGTCACGATTATAAATGTGTGATGGAGGGTTTTCAGCCTCCTTTGTCAACTATTTAACTATTAATCCTATCCCCAAATTGGTCTGCCATTGACTCCTTGGATTTTAAAAATGTGAGGTAAAATATCCAATAAAATCTGTGTGGCAACCACATATACGGCACCTGTAGGTGGAGGAACATAATACCTACCATTGCTGAAATTATTCACAAAACCTATTTCATTTGTAATATGGAAGAGAGAACAGCTGATTTGCTTTGAAATCTTAGTCAGAGCATTTTGACAGGCAAATCTAAGACTTGTGTGGGAATATATCCCTGGTTATGGCCTGTAAGGACAATAAGATGCCCCCTTTATTATTATTATTATTATTTTTTTATGAGCTTGCACCCACCACTCATGGTCAAAGGTTGGTTGAGACTTTAGCAGTTCCCCACGTATTCCTTTTATTAGAGCCCAACCCAATGGCCATGGGTGGGAGAAGCAGGTAGACAGTGATCTGTCCACTCTTCCCATTATTTAATGTCTGCCCCTAACTGTGGCCCATGAACGGGGCCAATTGACTAGGCAGATAGATTTCATTACAGTGAGCAACCAGTAGCTGTTCACTGTAACCCAGCATAGGGTCATTTTCATTCCAATTTGTTTTGTCTAAATCCCATTTCCCCAAAATGATTCCAAGGGCCAAAATTCATTCTGTCTGAAACACCACATGGAATAAATTTGGTTCATTCAAACCAAAGATATTTTTGCAGATAAATCGATTTGGACGAACCCAATTTCTTTGCTGTGCTTAAATGAATATGATTCTACAATTTAGTTTTCACATGATAACATCAAGATGGCCGGACGCACTTGCTGTTAGCTCTGACAGCGACGGGCACAAACTAAGCCCTCATAGAAACTCACCACACCAGGCACAATACTTCTGACCTGGAGGGCTTGTCTGCAATTGAGGCGGCACACGTTGATGCAAAAAATGTGGAACTCTGCCCACAGGAACCGGAGCTCGGCGGTGCAGCCTAAGCCGCAAGGAGACAAGCAGGGAAGCTGCGGGAGAGATGGCCGCTCTCTCACTGTTAAACCTGGAAACGACCACAGCATGGATCCCCATTCCCCCCCTTTGGACCAGCGGGGGTTAACCTGGTCCCCACCAACCCAGGGCAAATAGCACAACAAGCCCGGGTGGCACCATGCAGTCTGGACGATGAAGCTAACGCGCCACGCAAGATGGCGTCCGCATCCCAAGGGCAGAAGCCTGCGCAAATACTCCAAGACTATGCTGAGTGACTAGACAGCATCTTTCAGAGGTTTTGGGAGCATTTGGAGCAACGCAGCAGATGGAACCAGTCTGGTCCTGTGAAAGCTGTGGAGGGGGACGTGGAACAGGGTAAGATGAAGCCTCCATCACGTAAACCCCACCGAGCAGCTGTCACAGTCCACCCCAAACACCTTCCCTGGCCGAGGGCCACCCGGAGAAAGTCTCCACGGCACCGACCACACCACCGGAACACTGACCATCGCTGGCAATGGCAGACCACCCACGGCGCCCAGCAGAGGGTAGACACAGCCTCAGCCATGAGGCTCCGAGTCTGTGGATCACAAGTGCTGGCTCTCACACCGACCAGGGGCCGGAGAGCTCCCTCTACTTGACTACACTCCATCGCCCTCCTGCAAACTCCACCGGTCCGGGATACCAGCCTGCCCAGCAGAGGTATCGGCTGAACTGGCGCCCTAAGCTAGCGGTCCCACCAAAATCGATCTTGGCTGAGAGCTATTAGGGACTTAGCCTGAACTGTCTGTATTGACATTTTCTATTGAACTCTCACCCAGCAGACAAGCTCACCGGGAGGTCTTCAGGAATGGTATTCCTTTACATAGCTCTGGAGAGTTGGTGGGCATTATAGCATGTTTAGAAAACGTATCTAGCATAATTCATTAATCTCTTGGACCAGAGTACCGCTTATGACCAACAACTACGTGTATCAATAGGTCTAAGAGCACCAGACTGTTTAGCACCTTGCTTATTCCATCCTCCACATGACTCATGAGACACAAACAGTTTAGGTAATCTTGCTCTATTACTACGCTAAGTTTGAAACACTCAGTGGTATGACTGTCTTGCTTATCTCTTAAAATTAACTAAGTGTCGACACATTTTGTTCTTTCCTTGTATGACAGAACACACACTCACATCTAGACCAGCTAGTGAGACAAGAGACAATTGAATACCCTCGCAATAGACACAACCTGAGTTAAACACCATAAAAACAAAAATGAGGCATTGTTATCCAGGAAATGTGATTTCTCGATGTTTACGTGGTATTATCCCTATACTGTATACTACTCGTACATTTCCCCTTCTATTTTCTGTACCCCATCTTGCATGCCTTAATAAAAGAAAGATTGACCAAAAAAATAAATTATGCATAAATAGATATATGCAAAATTAGATTACGGTAACTATAATAAATACATTGAACAATCTGTGAGTTGTTTCTAAAAATAAGTATTTTACACTCCACAGTTCCACAGTTCCACAATTTCTCTTTAAATGCATTTCTTTGATCCGTATTTTTCCCATTGGAATACATACATAAAATAATGGGAATATGGAACCAATTTCAGCTACTTTGTATTCTATCCAGTGGTTAAAATGTCACAATATTCTCTACAGCAAGTTGGATCCTGGATTATGAAATGGCAAAGTAACGTTGGCAGATGGTTAATTATAAAATATAGGCAAATATAGAGTTTCAAATTCCTGTCCTTCTCAACAGATGACTGCTTTGGTGAGGTTTTGTAGTTGTGTGGGTATTAAAACACAATGACTTAAATAAATAAACCTTAAACCCGCAGTTTTGAAAGCTGTGGTCATCATGTTTCCACCAGAATTGGGAGAAATATTGGCATATTTTTTCTTAAATGATGTAAACAACGTGACAAATAAAACTCACAAAAAATAGCCTTTTTAATGACTCACTTGGTATTTAAAGTATGTGTTAAAAAAGTAGGATTAAATATATTGCATAATTGCAATAACTAAACGCAAGCTATATTTAATTAGGTTGTACGAATTGCAGGGCAGGGAAGTCTATTGTCTCCATACATCATTCAGTATATGTCCTGTGTTAAAGAAGGTCTATCAATGTAATCATTACCTTAAAATGTATTTACATGTTAAATGTACATAGATATTGTACTTTTTAATTAAATGTGATGTGGTTTCCCTATATTTATACTGAATTAAATTATACCATAGCTATTGATATTGAGTTCCTCTGCTGTCTTGTCATTTTCCAGATTTGTTGTTCTTCCTTGATTTTCTAATTTTAAACAATGACTTGGATCGGAACCTTGAGTTTTTACTTGTGTATTTATTTGCTGTGTTGATCTTTGGATTTCATCATTGTAAGCTCTTATTGTTGTATATACATGTAGTTTGTGCCCTGAATACAAATGAATACTGCCCGATCAACGTATCATGAGGTTACTTAATTTTAAACTAGAGCATTGGTTACAGTAAATTATCAAGCATATTAAGAATAACACAGGTTACATAGAACAAATTATGCATCAAACAAGAAGATTGCATTGTACCCTAGATAAAAAAAAAATTATCTTTAAAAGTTTTTACTTTTTAGAAATAACTGGTATGGTGGTCTCAAACCATAAAATTATGTTTTTAAATTCATAAAGGGTATGAATAGTGTATCCGACCATTTCCTTTGTTTCAAGTATCAGTTTGTTCAAGCCAGTTATTGATTCATCAAAATTCATTGTTTGAAAAAAAAAAAAAAACACCCCAGGATGATCGAATGGTTTCTCCTCATTTGTGATGTCCGGAAAATTTAACTTTCTATTGCATTGTCTTAAACGTGACCTAATTTTCAAAATATTCAATGAGCAATTGAGCACTGAACTCAGGAAATCTTTCAAATGTTAAAGCAGGTCTGTCACCTTTTGAGGTCTTTGATTAGACATGACCCCAGATGTAGACTGCTCCATTCGATATGCAGTTTTCTGGAGGCGCAGAGGAAGGTAGGTTTTACTTACCCGAACATGTCTCTCGCATGCATTGCCATCTTCTTCCTTGAGGTTCCCTTCAGGTCCTAGTGCTTCATCTGCCATGAGCTGATGTCAGCACTATTTTCTCTCATGTGCGAGAGGACAACATAGATATCTATGGAGGATCCTGCAAGACCACTAGAACCTCTAAAAAAAAGCCCTTTTCACCTCAGTCATTACTAGTATCATCTGATGGTTTCACAAGACTTGAAACCTGTCTTTTGATATCTTTTGACTGAGTTGCAATTTTAGTGAAATTCGAACACACATGTTTCTAAGCATTTAATATGAAATGCTCAATTTTTTCAGATGGGCGGGGAACGGTGACAGGTTGTGTACCCAAGTAAATTCACAAGGAACTCCAGTCTGTGGTGCTTCATGTTCAAACTGATTACTCAGCGCCATGATTTCATCTATGAGTTCTTAATTTCCAATAATTTTCCTTTTATTAATCACCTTTGAACTAATGACGTCTAATGCTTCTAACTAGGAATCATGCATAATACACAATATAAACTTAATTATAAAACATACAATTGGACTGTAGTAACATCTTATAGAATGTATTTTTTTCTCTTGAAGGGATTCAAAATGTTAATGCCATTTACCTATTAATTTACAAATGTAATTTTAATCAAACTGGCAGTAAATTAATAGATGCCTCATAATAACTAACACATTTACGTATGTAAGAAAGATAAAACAAAGTAGATTAAAGAGTCAAATTATATCAATAGTACTATCATTTCGTAACATTCCAGAAACTAAACTCTGAATCTTCATAGTGTTTACTAAAATGTACAGAGATAAACATGAATGAAAGTGGCAGTGAACTGTTATTGTGGTATATATTTAAATATATATAACATGCATTATTAATATATATTTAGTAAAATTCTACAGTACTCCACAACATATCAAACTGTGCCAAAAATTCTGGAAGATTTGAAAGCATTTAATAACAAAACAATGTTGTAAATCATCCAAATAAGAATGAAATCCTACAAACAAACCAAATTAACATTTAAACTAGCGCACACAATTTACACAGTACCCTGTTAATATATTCACTATAGTATTTTTGTATTACAATGTACAATGTGCACTAGAGTCTCAAAACAACAAAACAATTGGTAATGCAAACCTTTGAGTGATTACCGGTATGACTCTAAGCAACAGCCAGATTATGAATTAAACTGAAAACAAAAGTAGGTGAAAATGGCAATGGTGCTGCCCAAAATATCTCCCATAACCCACTAGTAAAAAAAAAATTAGAATACAAAATAGACCAACATCATGAAAAAAGGTAATCAGACAGTATGTGATTTAAAACAAAAAGTGGAGATCACACTTTTCTGGATCTAATAATGTAGTTATTGGTAACCCATGCAGGGTACTATTATATAATATGTTATTATATGTTATATTTGATGATAGACAGAAACAACAACATCCCTGATGATAGAAACAACAACATTTAAAGAATCAACATTTTTGGTCTCCAGGGTATCAAAAAGATGATACCCTGGAGACAAGATCTTTGGGTGGTGTGTTTGAAGACAAGCCTCCCTTGATTAAGATGTCATCAAGACTTTTGAGTCTTCCTCCCCAGACACAGAGAGACAGATCTCCTGTAGGACTGATGTTTTGGACCTCACTCTCTGCTTTAACAGATTCCCAATATCTCTAGATTAATTGCCTCCAGCTTGTTAATGAGACAATTGACCCCAAGAAGGAATGCCAAAGAAAGCCTCAACTTTTAAAGTTTCAAAATACCAATAAAACTGTGAGAAGAGATAGAGCAATGAGAAAGGCATGGCAGTCGTATGCATTTTGCATTTAATAGGATTTCATCAAAAACTAGCTATCGTCAAGACTTTTAGCTTTTTTTTCTTTCCCATGGTAGATATCAGTGAATAGGGTAAAAAGCTAAGAAACGTCTGCTTTATAAGGGTAAAAGGTAATGTGTGTCTGACTTTTCCAATGGTCTCTCTGCCCTATTTTTCTATTGACTAATGCATATTCTATTTTAGACCTATCTTTATGATTACTACTTTCATCTTTTCTTTTCCAGATAAGTAAAACTGTGCACAAAATCCCCATGCAATGAAAAAAAATGTTCGTTATATAATTTAACAGACACTGTTACACCGGTGGGTTATATTTTGCAAGCAGAATAAGAAAACAATTTCGTTTTAGTTCTGGACATTTTTGATATAAGATTAAATGTATTTTTATAAAACACCCAAAGTTGTTAAGATGCTGGAAATCAGTAGACTAAAATATTAGCTTCCAGATATTTTGTGATGATAAGCTTTAAGTCAGAAGGGAAAAGCAAACAATTGGCACACCAGATACTTTTCAGCCTGTTACTGTTCGAGAGTCTTACCTTTATCACAAAATGCCAATCATATTAGACTAAAGCTGATTTTGTTCTGTGCTATAGATATGGCATAAAGACAGGTTGAATATGCAGGCACTAAGCATGGACAACCAAAGTGATTGGAAAAAAAACACATTTCTATGGCACGGAGATCTACTGCATCCAATTATAAAACTGATAAAATCCTGATGGACACAAATTTGGAAAAGTTAATGAAATGTGAAAACATAGATTAATTTTAAAACCAGTTAAGAAAGGTTTACTAGTGAGGTATAAAGATCTATAATATATGGAAACTATTTGAACTGTTATGAGGAAGCCCTGAAATCACCCTGGCACCAAGAGGGTGACAGATGAAAGACCAGATTGAACAGGGAGACAGATCTAGCATATTTCAGTTTTACAATTCTTTTTTTACCATTTCAGGGATTACCTCCAAGTTAGATATTTTCTCTAAAGGCTTTGAATGCTCAATTTTATTTCACAACTTAACTTTATAACTTAAAGATGGCATGAAATCATTTTAACATTTCCGGTGTTTTTTAAGTAAATCAAACGAATAACAAGTAAAAGTTTCCTCTAAATGTGGGTGACCAACATCAGTATAAAAGTAAAAATAAAATTAAAAAAATATGATAGACAGACAGACAGAACTTTATATCATGGAAAATTATGTCATGGGGGGGTGTATTCTGACAACATCATAGTATTATATAAAATATATGATATAATTTTAAATTACTCGATTTTTTAGGGTTAGGCCCTAGTGTGTGTTGGATTCCTGTAATCTTTGGGTAGCATCAAGATATACATGTTGAAATGACAAGCAGAAAATAATAATACATTTCACCAAAAATGTACTTAATATAAAGCACACAACCAACATAATGGAACTTGTATAGTGTAGCTATACATTCATTTAAACAAGAAGGGTGTTTTTTTTCTATGCCTTTTCCTGTACAGCGATTCAAAGTGGAGATTACAATGTGTAAGACTTGGCCATCATTTGGATACAAAGTAGGAAGTCTGAAATATAAAAGATGTTCAGTCAAAAAAAATATTTGTACAGAACATAAGAAGTATGCCCATATTTAAGCAGTTTTACTTATATCAGGCTGAACATGCAAACATCTGCTATATTATTTCCGTAGCAGATTATCCTATTCTGGTGTCTTGCCTAAACAGAGAGTACTGGTGAACTGGGAACCAAAAAAGTAATTTGAAAGGAGGTGTCCACATTTTCCTGATATGATACTGACTAAAGTATGTTCTTGCCTGTTCTTGTGCTGCTAGGATTAGTTCCTCAGTGCTGCATTTCAGTCCTGCCTTTTCCAACTACTGCTAGTATTTTGTCATGTGCACCACATCCACTATCTGCCAGTGGTACACCCATGGAGAGGTTTGTTGTATCATGGAACCTCCTATTCTTCTGGATCCTCTATCTGTTGTTTAATGCATTACTTTAGGAGTTCACCTTTGGGAGCCATCTTTGTAATGTACTTGTAGATGTCCTGTGTTTCCTCCAGGACTGTAACCTTGACACTCATAAGACCCTAACCTCTTTCCTTCCGGCTTTTGTAAAGTCTCTGGGTGCTGGATTTCAGGTAGAATCCTCCTTTAATAGTGAGTAGTTTCTGGGTTTTGACACTTTGACCAGTTATTCTCTTGGCCAGGTTATGATTCCAGCTGGGTACTTGATGACTAGTAAGGCATATGTATTGATGGCTTGGATCTGGTTCTTGCCATTGAGCTGGCTTCAGAACCTGTCTGACTTTATTGAGGTAGTTATATGTTGTCATCTCCTTATCTCTCCCTCATGGTTGCCATGTGTTTGTGATACCCCCAGGTTCTTGTAGCTGTTCTCTACATCTTCTACTTGGCCTTCTGGTACTTAAACTACTTCTGTCCTGATCATCTACTTCTCTAGTTCGACCGATATTCCTTGCTGTATATCCTAGTTAGGTGGATCTGTGAGTAAATGTCCCACTCATTCTTGTCATACAGCTTGATGTTGTCCATGTAGAGTAGGTGGTTGATGGTAGCTCCACTCTTAAACCTGTAACTGTATCCTCTCTTTATAATGATTTGGCTGAAGAGGTTAAGGTCTATGCAGAAAAGCATTCAGGATAACGCATCACCTTAGCATATGTCACATTTGATGTTCACTTGTGTTATTGCCCTGCAATTAGCTTCTAGAGTTGTTTTCCACTTGTCCACCGAGTTCTTGATGAAAGCTCTTGTTGTCTTCTTCACCTTGGATAGAGCCAAGCATTCCAATATCCATGTGTGTAGCACTGTGTCATAGGTTTTCTTGTAGTCAATCTAGGCAATGCACAGATTGGTCTGTTTGATCTTAAAATCCCACATGACTGCTTTGTTTAGCAGTAGTTGGTGTTTTGATTCTCTGGTGTTGTTTCCAATCCCCTTCTGAGCATTGGTCACGTACTGATTAATATGCATCGATTGTGGAGGCTATGATGCCTGACAAGACCTTCCATATCGTGGGGAGGCAGGTGATTGGTTTTTATTTGAATGGTGCTGTTCCCTTGTGAGAGTCCTTCATGACAAGTATTGTTATGCCTTGTGTTAGCCAGTCTGGATGGAAGCCTGTTGCTAGTAGTTGATTAATTTATGCTGCTAAGCAGTGTTGTTAACTTCTTCCAGTAGGTATGGATTCATGCAGTCATGTTAGCTCCTTCCAGTAGGTATGTATCATGTCAGGTTCAGGTCCTGGAGCTGACCATCTATCTATCTATCTATACATATATATCATGTTATAAAAAACTAATAAAAGAGATGAGGTATATTTCATGAAAAATGTGGATTTGGAAAAATGTTTCCAACTCATTTTTTTTTTAGCTCTACTGGTTTGGCTTACATTTTGGAATTTCCTTTTCAATGTTCTACAAGTCTGGTTTAGATAATAAACCTCTATGTCTTCTGTTTAAAGGAAAAAAAAAAACAAGGGTCAGATACATTATATAATGTATAGAAATTGTTAATTTGCTATATATATAAAGATTAAAAAATGTTAACACAGAGAGACACTACTTACTGCTGTGATAAGACGTGTTTGATAAAGCCTATCCAAGGAGAAACGCATTAAGTGTGTTGTTTATAACTTTTTTATCACTATTTTATTTTATTATATATTGTATTACTTTTATTATTTTTTTAATATTAAAGTACTTTTTTAATTGAACCTAACTTTGCTGCTGTTGGATTGTTTGGAGCTATATCCCTGGTGGGGATCATACCACCCAAGTGGTTTGGATTGAGCGAACCCAAACCTGCTCTTTAGAATGTGAGTAGGTTTAACTTATTTATTTCTGCTTACACTCCTTTTTATGGTGTACACTATTGTGGTTCTGTTTGTTTATCTCCACATATACACAGACGGAAGAATTTATATTTACACCTGTATCCTTGAGTGGGGATCATACCACTTCAGAGGAGCCAGGTTTTACGCGTGAGTGTACATTTTATAGTTTTTACCTACCCTTGCTTCATAGCTATACATATATCACCATATACGAGTTTTATTTGTTTATTTTTTATGAGGATACCCCCTACCACACCTATAATTCAAAGAATTATCTCTGCACTTGATCCATAGGGGGGGATTATTCCACCCAGGTGCATTCACTGGAGCTGTATTGAAGCTCCAGGAAAGTGTGAGTGCATGTCTTTTATTTTACCTATCACCACTACAGTTTTAAATAATACACTAGTATTTCTTCTCTGGTTCTCTCCGCATGTCAAGGATTACTGAAGCGCTGTATCTACCCCCTGTTTTTATCCAGTTTTCTGATCGGAAAAGAGAGACTCCGTATTGGTGTTCAAGCTGCTTTTGGACTACTATCACTTTGCTTCCGCGCTGCATTTATTTTTGTGCGATTGTGTTTGATGGAAGCTCCTCCAGAACTGTAATGGAGAAAGGTAAGAGCTGTCAATGTTTCTTTATTGCTTGCATTTTGAGATAGTTTTCCATAGCATTTTTTTTAAATTATGCTTTGATATGTGATATATTTGATATAAATAAAAAACATTAATGATAGTTAAAAACACTTGCTTAACCTTTACTGCTCTGTAACTATATTTATTTGCTTCTTCCTTCAGATGGCTCGAAAAAGCAAAGTTATTCAGATAGCAAAACCTGCAATGCCAGAAAAAAGAAGGAAGAAGCCTTAAAAAAAATATTTTAATTTTCCCAATCACACGTTTCTTACAGCCACAATCTTCATTAGGCAGTGATCAAGATTCCCTTGGCACAGATACAGCAACATCAAACAAAGAGATAACTTCCAGTCTGACAGACATTTCACATGGTGAAGAATGAGAAACAAATACAGAATTGGAAGAATCCGAATGTGATTATATTGGTTCAGCAGAGTATTTTGACATTAAAGAGGATATCTCTGATGTTTCCTCTGAGTCAGACACTGAGGCCATTGTACTTTTGGATGAAGAAACCAAAATGGAACTCGAAAAGCCATCAACATCAGTAAATGGAATCTCAAGTGATCCTGCATTCTAACTGAAAATACAAAGAATAACATACTTTATTCAGTACTTAGCTGGACAAAATCTGGTGGCGTTGATGCCCGTTTGATTCAAAACAATAATAGTAATTTCCTGACATTAGTTGAAATGGTAGGGAAATTTGATCCCATCATATCTGAACACATTCAGAGAATCCAGTGCTCAATCTCACAACATTAACAAATACCACATTACCTTGGTTACAAGATTCAGAATGAGAAAATTATTGTAGCTGTGACAAAAATATGAGGAAAAAAATTATATAAAACCTGAATGATTCCAAATATTTCTTGATTATGTTGGATTGT
This sequence comes from Pelobates cultripes, assembly GCA_933207985.1. Lineage (NCBI taxonomy): Eukaryota > Metazoa > Chordata > Amphibia > Anura > Pelobatidae > Pelobates > Pelobates cultripes. The sequence goes on from OW240916.1 coordinate 276,821,046, forward strand.
ACATAGAGTAGATAAGCATTGTTGTCTGATCTGTTGTTTTAGATTAAAGCACAAACAGAGTTGAAAATCGAGAACACTTACTGGATTTTTGCCCAGTGTGTGATACATCACCTCAAGGACTAACCTCCTCTTTACTAGCATACTTAAAGAACAATCAGATTGCACTTGAAAATATGCATGGGCAAGGGTATGATAATGGTGCCAGTATGAAGGAAAACCATAATGGCTTGCAGCAAAATTTACTCAATATCAACTCAAGAGCTTTTGTTGAGTAATGCAGAGCACATACTCTCAACTTGGTTGTGAATGATGCTGCAAATATTTCATACCTGACAGTAGACTTTTTGGCTCTTTCAAGAACTTTGTGTTCTTTGTCTCATCCACCCATCGATGGCAAGTACTAACAGAGCATATTAAAAATCTAACTTTAAAACCATTCTCCGGTACCAGATAGGAAAGCAGAGTTGCAGCAATTAAACCATTATGTTATTTCCTACCTGAAGTATATGATGCACGGTATGACTTTTTAGATGATGACAACAGGAACATTAACACCAAACATCAGGTTCATTCCTTAGCAACTAAGGAAAAATATTTCATATTCTTCTGTTCTGTTGTCATTTGGTAGGAAATAGTATCAAAAGTGAATGGAATCAGCAAAAAACTGCAGCAAACTTTAAACATATCAGGCTGTGTACAGGAACTGGGACAGTTGAATAAAGCACTTGGTGGAATACAGGTCTGATGAAAGTTTTGAGAATGTGGTAGTTGATATCAAAGAAATAGCTGAATAGCTTGACTGTGAAGCACAATTTCCTGATGTTGTTACAATTAGACCTCAATGGAGAAAGAAGATTTTTGCTCTTGCAGACACAACACAAAATTTTAAAGTACATTCTTTTTTGCAGTTTTGGACACATCCATCTAGTCCATAAATAAGAGATTCACATTACTTCAGAGCATTTGGGACACATTTGCATTTTTATATCAAATCCCAAAACTTTCTATGGACAGAAATTATATATTGAAGTTTTGCATGGATCTGTTAACTGTTAACTGACAACCAGTTATCTCACTTTGACACTAATGGAATGGATCTTTGTGATGAACTGGTCACCGTTAGACATTTTCTAACTCATGATAACCACCAACATCTTGCAGTATCTAGTGTAGAATAACTTGAACAACACATTTCCATGTCATTTAGAATATTGATGATACTTCCTGTAAGTGTAGATGCTGGGAAAATTATCAAAACTAAAGTTGATTAAAAAACGACCTCCGTTCCTCAATGTCCAATGCAAGACTTACCAATGTATCTATGATATCCATTGAAAAATCCTTCTGTGAAGATTTGGTTATACAGGTTGTGATTAAAACATTTTCTGTTTCCAAGGCTCAAAGCTCTAGCTTTGTTTAAGTATATATAAAAAAAATGTGCACACACTGCATACTTCCCTAGTGTCTCCCAACTGGAAGATAATATACGAGAATATAGGAAATAAAATAGGAGCACTCTGCTCAATAAATCAGACATGTTTACTATTCACATATATGGCTCAATCCAGGTTCCTGAAACAATAATCCTTCAGATAGAATTTAACCTCATTTAAGACAATAATTGTGTAGGCTACTGATTCACACCATATGTTTACATGTTTGTAACGTTATTTATTTATTTATTCATTTATTTTATTGATATTTGTTATGTTTTTTTTTTAAATTGTATTTATTATTATGGAAATCTGCTATTTGCCCTATTTTGTGATTGTATTTATTGAAATTGTAAAAAGGAATATTCCTGCATTGTGTTAAGAGTATGTAAAATCATGGGTGATGTCTTACCCATACAAATGTTTTTTGTTTTGGCCAATGATAATCCATACTAAAGCACGTGATGCATATTTTGCAGAAGCAGTGATAGTTTAGCGATTTAATAGGTATGTGTTTAAGAATTTGCAGCACACATAAGAAAGCCATCCAATTTTAGTAAAAGGTTTGTAAGAAAGTTACAAATTTGCTCAATAAATTGTGGTGCTAGGGATAATCCACGATCAATCTATCTTGTCTTGACCTATAGTTATAGATTTTCTGCTACCTCATTTTCTATTAAACATTTAATATTTTTTAGTTTTTATTTATATTCTTAGATTTGTTTTGTGCTACAACTATTGAATTTACATGCACTATACAGAATTGTGAATAAATAAAGCATTTATTTTGACTTGTCATAGCTGTTGAAGTTATTGTCAAAGCATTCTAATAGCAAAATTAGTGGGACTTAGATGGAGAGCTCGAGTCATTGTCATAGTAAATTCATGCCTGGACTGGACATTTTTAAAGGGAAGTAAGATGATCACACACCCCTGGGTCACCAAAATATAAGTTCTGCACACAGGCACCTGTGACCTAAAGATCAGCCCTGTCTTCCACCAGCTCCATTTGTATCTTCAGAGGGAACATGATGGAGACTACTTTGAGTAGGCAATGTCTTTATCAAGGCCTCTATAATATAAAGATGCAAGTGAGATTAATCAAGGCAAAACATGTGCAATTCTGGAGACCAATTAAGTGCCTTCTGTGATTTAGCACGTAGCCCAAAAATAGTACTTGTTTTGCCTTGATAAAGCCGTCATAAAACAGGTAGGTCACTAAACGCGAACCACCTGTATATACACAAAATTGCTGCGTTATGATATGTCTACAAGCTAGCTATGCATCCCTTGCTTCAAATAAATGTTATGCTAATATATTATTAGTCAAAAAGTGCTCGGAAGTGAAGGGATTAACCAATGCAAAATAAATACATATGACTAAATAATAGAAACTAGAAATTGCTTGTCTTTAAACCAATTTCACAAACAGAAGAAAAATGATCATATTGAAAAAATAATTAATTCTTTGTACTATAATTCTTTTAATTAAATTCAGTTTACACCAAAGTGATAACTGTAATTTGTACCATCTGTCAGGGGCTGGTTCAATATTATCAATTAAAAGTGAAATCTTGCTATCCAACAAATTGTTGATTTAGTATTTTTGAATAATAAAATTTATTCAGTTTTATTAAAATTGTAGAGCGATGGGCAGGATGAGAGACAGATGAATAGACATAGGGAAAGATGGACAATCAAAACCAAGACCAAACCTTTCAGACCAAACAAAGACTTGTCTTTACCCTAGTGTCTCACTTCCTCAATTCCAACTCTCTCCTTGACCTTCTTAGATCTGGCTTCCACCCTCTCCAGTCTACTGAGACTGTGCTTATCAAAGTTACTAACGACTTAACAGAATAGGGATTAGATTAAAACTGATGGGACAGGCTCTATTATTTCTTTCAAAAATATTTTAACAGAATGCATTGAGATTTTTGTTTTTAATTATGTCCTGGGAACCATATACAAATACAATGATACACATATATTAAGAGACGTATACAAAACAATTATAAATACATTGTTAAACATATAATAGACACCTACAATACAATTATATATTGACAGTGAGTGCTGTTGTTGGATGATTCATTAGATGGTTTCAGTTTTTGTCCAGGTATTCCAGGTATGGCATATTTGATAGTGTCTGACAGAATGTTATAAGTATTTGAAATTTTATAAGAGTAAGCTGCTTACTGCTTTCTGAGTTTTGGACAGACCAGAAAAGGATTAAGATCCCACTGAGTTACCAGGTTACCATCTTGGGGCCCTCCTACAATCTTTACATAGGAATGGTAAATTAGGGCCAAAATTATTCCTGGTTCTGGGACTCCTGTCTAACCCATGGGTACTAGGCAGCCGATAAAGGTTGCCTTATGGGTAATCCGGCTAGGTTAATAAGCAGACACATATTCAGCAAGGCAGAGTAGGCCCCTGCTTACCCTACATGGCAAGTGCCTACTCTGCTGATATATACCAGGCCAGGATGAAGAGAAGGCAGATGACGGGAGCAAGAGGAGGCAGGCGTCGGGCATTATGGGAGTGCTGATGTGTTTGCAGTATGATGTGAAGCTGAGAGTCAGAATATGATGTCACTCTGCAACATCACTACATAGGCCATGCAGGGGAGCAGAGAGAAACTGGAAGATCCATTCCGCACTGGACTCCAGGGAGAAAATCCCCACTTGACCCCAGGGAGAGGACCCACACCAAATCTCCTAAAGTTAGGGGGTCTGGATGGGCCTAAAAATAAATAAATAAATAAATAAATAAGTAAAACAAGAAATAAAATTAATTTGTGAGTGTGTGTGCAAGAATGTATAAATGTGTGAGTGTGTCTGTGAGTGTTTGTGTTTGAGTGTGGCTGTCAGTGAGTATCTCTGTCTGTCAATGTGTGTGTTTCAAATCAGTGAGATTGTGTCTGTCATTGAGAGTGTGCGTCTGTATATCACCATTAAAGACTGCATTCACGGCTTCTGCCCAAGTTGGGAAATTAACATGCTTGCCCAAATGCACTCAACAAACATAGAAACATTCGGCCCATCTAGTCTGCCCAATTTTCTAAATGCTTTAATTAGTCCCTGACCTTATCTTATGGTTAGGATAGCCTTATGCCTATCCCACGCATGCTTAACCTCTACCACTTCAGCTGGAAGGCTATTCCATGCATCCACTACCCTCTCAGTAAAGTAATACTTCCTGATATTATTTTTAAACCTTTGCCCCTCTAATTTAAGACTATGTCCTCTTGTTGTGGTAGTTATTCTTATTTTAAACAAGATACCACTATTATCTTTTTGCTGAACGAAAGGTCAATTTTATGGATTACTATTTACTGTTATGAAGGTGGGGCTGAAGCTTCGTGGTGAAGTATATAGGCAATAAGCTGGAATTTCTTTCTTGAAAAACTTTCATTGTGTGTACCCTTGTCTGTGCAGTTGCCCCTTATTGCTTTCTATGGACTGTCTGACAGACAAAATTGGGCATTAGTGGAGAAGCTCTTTCAATTGAAACAATTTCAGGTAAACTTACACACAAATATTCAATGTGCACAAAATTTGGGATCAGGAATAAAATTTGCACAAGAGAAAAATTCTGTGCACACTAACTAAGAAACATTAGAGGGAATATTTGTAAGGAGGTGGTGCATAACACAGGCAGTTACTGCTACTGGAGTCATTTTAAAGGAAGATTTTAAACATATAAAGCACTTTAGCTTGTTGACATGCTTTATTTGTAAAGAGTGTGTTCTGTCCATCATATACCTGACCCTTCCACTCATACAGATGCTCTCAAATGGCACACCAGGAGGCAATCATCCTTTGGTCTGCTTAGATATGCTATAGTGACAGGGCATAGGTTCTCTTTGCACTCACATCCTACCTGTCACCTTCTTAGCTCCTGTCACCCAAGGCTGACCACCCCCACCTGCCCTAACATTAGTATGATATTGGTCTGCAAAAATGATATTGGTCTGCAAAAACATATTTAGGAAAATATTGCCTCAGTGCTGCTCACCTCTCTGTCTCCCGTACCATCATCGATGAAGCATGGCCTCCTCCATCATTGTTCCAATTCAATGCTCCTCATGGAAGAGAACTGGGTACCTGATGCGCATGCACAGTGAGTGCCGAGGGTATAGTAAATGCTTCTCAATGGGAAGCATTAAATCGAATGCTTTCCTATGAGCGTCTTCATTTACCTGGCTAGTGCTGCAGAAACACCTCTAGTAGCTATCAGTAAGAGAGCCACAAGAGTTGGATTTAAACCTGCATTGTAAACATTGCAATTTCTAAAAACCTGCCATGTTTTACATTGCAGGGTAGAATGACAAGACCACTGCATTCAGGCAACTCCATTGAGATAAAGTGGTCTTGGCGACTTTAGTGGCCCTTTAATATACTATAGCTCTGTTTATCTGTTTTAACTGATGATGTTCCACCATCTTTTGACAAAATAATACTTCTATGCTTGACACATACACATCCCTGACCATTAGTATGCGAGGATTAAATAATATATAAAAATATAAAATGTAATGTCAGTAATGTCAATAGATTAAGTAGAATAAAAATCCATTAAGGCAAGGAATTGTAATGGGAAAAAAAAATTCTCTATCTATTAACATTACCAGTATATTTAAAAATGAACAGCACATGTAAAATCTAAGAGCATTTATAGAAACCTGACCTGCACCAATCTTTAACACTGTACACAGAAATATATAAATTACCATCTATTTTATGCATAGATAATAATGCTGTTACTCTTGAAGTCATATCCATCAATCAATCAATCAGAGCTACCAGAAAGGGTGTTTTGTGTCTTACACTTTACATTGAGGTGTTTAATAGAAGGACAGTGGAATGAAGAGACAAAATAAATAAATAAAAACAGCAGTTACATGTAGCAATATAATTGGCATAACTACGGGCACAGGTGCAAGATGACTGCAGTGACATCTGACGAATATAAAAAAAAGAAATCTAATTGCAAATAAAAAGAGTACAACAACAGAGCAATATTTTCAATATCCCATCTGAATGTTCTACTTAGTAGGAGTGCTTAAAGCAATGAAACGTTTTTTCTGGGTAACATTTAGATAGACTGAGGTACTGGGCGCTCAAATGGCAGATGAAATTAAATGTAGAAAAATGCAAAGTTAGGCACTTCAGCATCAAGAACTTTTACCCTTAATGGTAGCAAATTAGAGATAACCACACACGAGAACGATTAGGGAATTGTTATAGACAACAAACTATGCAACAATGTGCAATGTCAATCAGCAGTGTCTAAGGCCAGTAAGATATCGTCATGCATGAAAAAGGGCATTCATTCTCGGGATGAGAATATCATTTTGCCTCTTAATAAATCACTGGTAAGACCCCATATTGAATATGCTGTGCAATTTTGGGCACCTGTTCTAAAGAAGGATATTATGGCACTAGAAAAAGTGCAGAGGTGGTCTACAGAATTAATAAAAGGAATGGAGCATTTTACCATTTAAGAAAGGTTAACAAATTTAAACATCTTTAGTTTAGAAAAATGTTGCCTCATAGGGGATATGATAACATTATACAAATATATTTGTGGCCTATACAAACTATTGTGTGGAAATCTATTCACAAACCGGACTTTACATAGGACACAAGGTCATGCGTTTATACTAGAAAGAAGATTTTGTCTAAGGCAAAGGAAAGGTTTTTTTACTGTAAGAACAATAAGGATGTGGAATTCTCTGCCTGAAGAAGTGGTTTTATCAGAGTCCATACAGATGTTTAAACAGCAACTAGATGCATACTTGAAAAAACAGAATATTCAAGGATATCATTTATCAATGTAGGGTAAATGCTTCTTAAACCAAGGATTAGTTTGACTGCCATTCTGGGATCAAAAGGGAATTCCCCCCCCCCATTTCCATGGCTTTATTTATTATATCTATGTGAACAATTAAAAGGGACCACCACATTGGTAACATTTTAGGGCTCTGTGGGATCTTAATTCTCTGTTTGATACTCAAACACTGATATCTATGGAATTTATTCTGGAAGCAAATATGTTTCTGAAAAGCTGGCAGCTATAGACAAGACAAGACAGATTTTGAAGCTTGCCTCTTGTTCTTTCTGAGGTACCCCTCTACTTCCAGTTTCTTGTGTGCTGACTACTGGTATGCTAAGACACAATGCATCCAATAACTATTGTATGTTGACTGAAATGTGAGTACCATCTCTGTGTAGTTTCAGAGAGTCCCAAGGCTTCTTCACAACCCAGGAGCACAGTGCTGAGATTTCTTATTACTTTTGGTTATTGTCTATTTATGAACATGGTCACTATAGTTTTATTAAAAAGAGTACAGTATGTCCAGGTACACAGATTAATTTATTCTGGAAGACAGTATTTATTTGGAATCAGAAAATAAGAACAAAGTTGTGGCTCCTACATTAGCCTTTGTCCAGTCTATATAACCACCCCAATCACAATCCAATTAACACAAATTGAATAATAGATGAATAGGTCTCATAAACTTCATTAATAGATTCACAATCAGGAGGCAGGGCAGGCCTCAGTACATCTCCATGGCTGAATCGAAGTCACCGGCATTTGACACAAAGGACGTGATGATGTCACGTGATGCAACGGCGGAAAAATAAATACAAAAAAATTAATTGGCTTGAAAACAGCGTGATTGGAACAACCTTGATGCTCCCCATGATGCAATAACCAGATGTTGCGTCATCCTGAAAAGAGTCTATTCCGGCAGCAAACCAGGTGGGTATACAAGTATTACACTTGTTAAATTGGACTTGACAAAGGCTCATGTAGGAACCAAAATATTGTTGTTATTTCCTGATGCCAAATAAAGACTGCCTTCCAGAAGAAATTACCTCATGTGCCTGGACACTCTGTACTCTCTTCTATTGTGTGCTTTTTATTGGATTTTTTTTCTATGCTGAGTAAATCAAAGGATTATTCACTAAACAGAGAATTCAAGGTAAATTTCTAACTTAAGGTCAGTATAGTCAAACTGGAAAGGTTCTCTAAATCAACAATGCTTTCATTTTAAATAAATTGGCCTTAAATTTGAAATTCATTTGGAATTCTCAATTTAGTAAATAACCCTGTTTACAAAATGCTCTGCTGACAGACACCTACATTCTAAATAAAACTGTAACTTTTGCCATGTCCCACAATATAACCATACTATTCTGTCTTTTGTGTGCTTAGAGGAATAGTTACAGGTTAACAGCCGTGATGAACTTGAGCAAGCCCAGTATATTGAAAGGCCTGCTATAAAACATTTCCAGCAAGTGAATAGATGCTCCAATCTTTTCATCTAACAGAAATGCTTGGGGAGCAGATGGTTGAGTGTTTTTAAATAGGGACACTTTATTCATTTTAAAATATATCCCCAGACTTTGAAATACTACAAACAAGTATCTAAGCAAACATGAACAGAATTAAATGAATTTCTTTTAAATAAGTGATTATTTCATGCAGCCTATATCTGCACGGCATTTCAGTTTTTTCTTGACTTTATAAACATTTTTTTTATATTATATAACCTACATGTGGACTATGTGCTAAACATTGCTTTTACAACTGGTTGCCAATACTTATTTTAAATTCACTCTTAAATTGAATTATTTACTGAAAACTGATTATGAGCAGAAAAATTAATAAAATCACGTGACAAAAAAAAAATCACTTAAACCTGGTTGAAGTGACAAACTCAAGAAACACTCCCGAGTTAAAAAACAGGTAGTTACGTAAACTGAAAAGAGACTTGCGTCCATAAAGTTCATCCTTTCTCACATTTGTTTTTTGCTGTAGATCCAAAAGTAGGCCAAAAAAACCCAGTCTGAAGCACTTCCAATTGTGCCACAAACTAGGAAAAAAATAATTTCTTGACCCCAGAATGGCAATCAGATATTTCCTGGGATCAAGAAGCTAATACCCCACAAGTTAAAAAGGATATCACTGTATATCATGTTTTTGCAAGTATTTATCCAATTTTATAATCTCTAATTTATCCTATTTAAACATCTTCAGGCAGAGAATTCCACATTTTTATTGTTCTTACTATAAAAAAACATTTCCTTTAGACTAAATCTCCTTTCTTCCACTCTAAATGTGTGACCTTGTGTCCTATGTATAGTCCTATTTATGAATAAAAAGCTTGTTGGTATCATAAAAAGCCCTTATGATCACACAGAGGTAAAGACATAAAACACATAAGAATAATAAGTCCTCAAGGATTGAGTCTGCACCTGTAGTGTAGGTATTGAGAGTGGTATGCCTATTTTGTGGAAGTACCAGTAATTGTTTTAAATTAATATATTGTTAGCTTTTATTTATTTTCCCCGTTTTCATTTTTTTCTTTCCTCTCTCCTGCCCGAGTGACACTGCCAGACACTATATATGTATACAGTATCTCACAAAAGTGAGTACACCCCTCACATTTTTGTAAATATTTTATTTTATCTTTTCATGTGACAACATTGAAGAAATGACATTCTGCTACAATGTAAAGTAGTAAGTGTACAGCCTGTATAACAGTGTCAATTTGCTGGTCTTTTATTGTGGCCAGCCTAAGGCACACCTGTGCAATAATCATGCTGTCTAATCAGCAGCTTGATATGCCACACCTGAGGTGGATGCATTATCTCACCAAAGGAGAAGTGCTCACTAACACAGATTTAGACAGATTTGTGAAACAATATTTGAGAGAAATGGTCCTTTTGTGTACATAGAAAAAGTCTTAGATCTTTGAGTTCAGCTCATGAAAAATGGGGGCAAAAACAAAAGTGTTGCGTTTATAACTTTGTTCAGTTTATATATATCTTCTTGTTTGTTGATTTACTGGCTAATTATTAGACACAGATATCTATATGTGTATGTCTTTGGTATTTGCTTAGAATTCTTACAGTTGTGTTTTACAGTGCTATTCTAGAATGATTCCAGAAGGGGGGAGTATCTAATGCCTATTTTCTTTGTTGCATATATTGTGCATTCTTAGAAGAAAATATATGTTCTTAAGTCCATCTGCCATATGTTGGTTACATTTTAAGATGTTTTTATATTATTCCATATCATTATGTATGCCTTGAGTTTATACATGTAAAGTTGTTCCAGGAAATGTTTTAGGTATCTGTGCCTTTAAATTAAACATGGAACAACATAGACTATTGAGATGTTTATAAATGCATGTTTTAAACTCTAAATAATTTAGACATCTGACTTGTTTAAATCATGTATACAATTTTTAACGTCCTAGTTTCAGGTCATCTGTCTTTTCTACATTATGTACATTTTTTATGGTGTCATATTCAAAATATTTCATTTAGTAACTTGTTCATTATATTGTTCTCATGATTCCCTACTCTAATATGATATATGTTTTATGTAATTTGAGACTTTATTGAAGCATTAAGTATCACAGACAAAAGTAAGCAGTAAACACATCTGATATCCAGTTAACAAAAGGAGAAATTAGATCCACAAGTATATATGCACAATATTTTGTCAGAGACAAGATATGTATGAATTAAGAAAACGGGGTAACATAAAAGGGGAGGGGCAGGTTGGGGGAGTATGGTTTCCATGTTGTAATAAAAGGCCCAGTAACAAACTTGTGGAATGTTCTAGAACTAGAGCATGTAGCAGGTCACCCAAACCAGCCATCCACCTGGGTGCGACATTATAGTCATTTAGCAACATCTTCACTGGCATATTTTGGACCATGGTATTGTTTGGCGAGTGGGAAACAGTTCAATACATTTACGTGACCTTTCCTCACTCTAAGATGAGTAGGTAGGAAGGAGTTCCACATCTGACAAGATTCTTTTTTCCAAAATGGAATTTAATTTGAATTGAATGTTTCCTTCTGCCACTCTTCAGGATCTTAACATGTATAGCTTGGAGGAAAGACGAGATAGGGGGGATATGACAGAAACATTTAAATACATAAAGGGAATCAACACAATAAAGGAGGAGACCATATTTAAAAGAAGACAATCTTCCACAACAAGAGGACAAGTCAGACAGTCCATAGAAAGCAATAAGGGGCAACTGCACAGACAAGGGTACAAACAATTAAAGTTTTTCAAGAAAGAAAATTCCAGCTTATTGCCTATATACTTCACCACAACGCTTCAGCCCCACCTTCATAACAGTAAATAGCAATGTAATCCATAAAATTGACCTTTCATTCAGCAAAAAGATAATAGTGGTATCTTGTTTAAAATAAGAAGAACTACCACAACAAGAGGGCATAGTCTTAAATTAGAGGGACAAAGGTTTAAAAATAATATCAGGAAGTATTACTTTACTGAGAGGGTAGTGGATGCATGGAATAGCCTTCCAGCTGAAGTGGTAGATGTTAACACAGTGAAGGAGTTTAAGCATGCGTGGGATAGGCATAAGGCTATCCTAACTATAAGATAAGGCCAGGAATTAATGAAAGTATTTAGAATATTGGGCAGACTAGATGGGCCAAATGGTTCTTATCTACCGTCACATTCTATGATTCTATCTTGGTTTGCATAGGTATTTAAGATAATGACAATCAATGCCCTTTATGTTTTTAAGCATCTTGGAGCCATAAGTGGTTCTTACTTAAGTGATTGAGATTTCTAATTATATATGTGAAGGGGGTATTTAATTTCTACCAGAGGAGTTTGTGGAAGGAAGGTTTTTTTTATTTTTCTTAATCCTCATTGCATGTATATATTTAGATCTTGATTGGAGAAAGCACATACATGTAAAATGCATCACCAGGTTTATGTATGAGGGAGAGTCCAAACGTACCCAAAAAAGCCACCAGATTGATCCATGACCCAGTGCACAATACATATTTTATTTGGTTTTAGTTGCTGCCTAAAGCACTGAATAAATTAGAATTTACTCATGCTACTTGGTCCATGTTCTACACTGGATGGTGGTCAATGGGTGATAGTGTTCCAGATCAATCATACCGAGCCATGGGTAGAAGCCCTCCACTTTCCAGATTGATTCATGTACTGGGTGCTATGATTTTAGCTAAGTCTGGGATATTTCTTTAGTAAGTAAATGTGCTATAGCCACTCAAGTAAGATACTGTGCCATTCCTGTTGAGGCTGAAACATTGTTCTTGTGATATTCTTTTTACCAAAAGTTGCACAATTTATAGTATTACATTTATCCTTAATCTTCTAATCATTTAGGCATATCATATCTTTATTCACATCGGACATGTATGATTTGTTTTATTAAGTTTAAATTAACATGAATATTATGTATCTTTTGGTACTCATCTGATCTGCACACTATTACTGGTGTTTTTGTTTTATATTTGACATGTATACCCTTACATTGAAGCATTACATACATCTGATAAGTAATTATTTGGGAGCGCACCTTGTTTGTTCTTTGCATTTATTTATTTTTTGTTACTGATTGCGGTGAGAGCTGTCATTTTTTCATTATTTTTTGAGTACCTATACATATCACTTGGATATTGCTTTTTTGTTGTATAAAACAGGACTAAACATTGGACACAAGGTAATTAATTTAGACTAGAAGAAAGGAAATTTAGTCAAAGGCAAAAAATAATAAGGATATTGATTTCTCTGCTTAAAGTAGTGATTTTATCCCTGTGTGTACAGATGTTTAAACAGAAACTTGATGAATTCTTAAAAAAACATAATATCCAATTATATAATTTTAAAATTAGGTAACAGCTTATTGATCCAAAGAGAGATCTGACAACAATTCTGTGGTCAAGAAGGATTTTTTTCCTAGTTTGTGGAAAAATTGGAACGTCTGAATATTATGCATACATGTGTTTTCTCAATCTATGGAATTATGCACCCATGTAAATATATTAAAATAATATAAAAATAAAAACTACACTTGTGGAAACATAATAAGCAAATAAAAAGTGCACAGAGGGGATTGAAATCAATACCTGATGTGCACAGAATGAGCAGAAAAAAAAAGAAAACTCCCCATGTGGAAATTAAACTCGCAACTTGCGTATTTCGAGCTTATTGCACTACCTCTAGACTTATATTTGTAAGGAAGAACTGTTGGTGAGATTTTAAGACTTTGGAACTATGTAAAATGGGAATTCAATCCAGACTATCTGCTGCAGATTAAATGGGTGCACTTAAAAAATCACACATAGGGATATACTGATAATGTCTGGGGAGCTTTCTGATTGGACAGATTTAAATAAAATAAAAAAAAAACATAACATGCCTAGTTGTCCTCAACAACTTATCCAGACAGCCATCATTCTTTATCAGTGAGTTCATGTGTGCTCTAGGTGAAGTATGGGAGAGGAATTATAGCACTGCAGTGCAGGGTGTTGTATGCTTCAAATTTGTAATGGAATTTTGCAAGTTAAGTCTTCCTCAAAGAGGAATACATTTTAGAAATTGACTTTTTCATTAATGGCAGTAGATTTTTTTGGCATTATGACAGCAATTACCTGGTGGAACATTGCCATAAATGTCCATATTTATGGACAAACCTGGTGAATGGACTTACTTCCAAGGAGTATGCAATATATGGGTTTTATGAAGGTTGCTGAGGTTGTGCTCAAGCTTAAAATATCACTGCAACTTGTTGTGTGCACCATTATGGAGCATTACAACGGGTAAAATCTGAGAGAAACTCAGTAGTTTGCCCTTTGGTTAGTCCTCACTGAGGTCTCAAAATGTTTTTGTTCACTTGTGCCACCATTTTACCATTATAATATTTGCATATCTGACTGATCCTATCCATAAGAGCAGTGAAGAATTGAAATGATGGCAAGTTGTCTCTGCACGAGAGACACAACAACCCTGGAAGATTGTTTCAGCCTTCTTTGGACTTCGTCAGTGGAATGTAATTGATTCCCCCCTAGGCACAGTGAACATGGGATCCACATCTGGATTTCACTCTAGGCTTAGGGAGGCCCCAAGCAAATGCATTGCAACCAAAAAAAAGAATATGAGAACTCTGAGAATGGGCAAAAGCTTAGTGAAACTCTGTAGCTTGCCCTTCTGTTAGTCCCTGCTCCAGTCTCAAAAATGTTTTTGCTTACCTGTGCCATTACATAGAGATCCTATACCATTTGTATTTAAGACTGACTCCACCCACCGGAAATTCCAGCAAGTTTACTCTGCACGAGTGATACAGCAACCCAGGATGATAATTTTGGCATTAATGGAGCATTAACAAAAAACTGTCAAAAATACCAAAAATGCCAAAAATATGCAAACTGTTTCCCATAGCTCCATTGCCACCTAAAATAACTAGACTAGTGTGCTACATCATGAATTATCCCAGTGAACCGTCAGCACATTCAAAAGCCCACCCATTGGTGGTCTAGAAAAGGCCCTGCACAATTCTTGCCTGGTTTAACTCCTGCAATATATTGCCAAGTTTTGTGGCTACACTGATGCTTTCCCAACAGTAAAAAAGCATCAGTAAATATGCTAAATACTTCAATCAGACACTATAACAAGCTGGCTGAAGGACATAGCAATATGATTGGCAGGAATACTGACAATGCATGTTCTTCAACAATGATGCCTGAAGTGTGTCAAAGTTGATGTTGATTTTGTTTGTTTTTAATATTTTTTTTGTTTTTGTTTTAATAGGACATCTGACAATCTGTTTTCACAAATTACATTGATACCTTAAGTTTTTTTCAGAATATGCCTATTTACAAGTATCATTGATATATAATTTATGGTTGGCCAGGGGGCTTTACAGGTATAATTTTCATATAGAAAAGGTTAAACAAGACAAGAGGTACTGATCTTTGACTTACTTAGTTAAATAGCTGAACGTAGACATGTCCATCAAGTTCAGCCTTTCTCGCATCTGCTTTTGCTGTTGATCCAAAAGAAAGGCAAAAAAACAGTTTGATGTGTCTTCCAATGTTGCAACAAACTAGGGCAGAAAATCCTTCTTGACCTGAAAATGGCGATCATACCTCTGATCAATAAAAAAGCTATTACCCCACAAATTAAAAGTTATATCCCTGAATATTATATTTTTCCAAGTATTCATCCAGTTGTTGTTTAAACATACATACATGTACACACTCTGATAAAACCACTTCTTCGGGAAAGTCTCCCTTGATAAAGGCATCTTTGCCGAAACGTTGGGGGCTTATTGGTTGACTCTTGTCCTTCTTCTCACTAGGTCTTGTCATGCTTTTCTTTTCTTTGTATATATAATTGGTTTTGGGTTTATAACATATTTTATGGTATCTCATATAGCTATTTTGGATACCTGTATTCAGTGATTTATGTATTGTGTAGTCTGCCTATAGGCTACTCTAGAACTTGTAGGTGTTACATTGTACTTTTTATGTGACATTGTATGTCTTTTTCATTCAATTGATACAGTTAATGCGATAGCCTCTTACTGTGACCCATTTAATAAAAATCTTTTCATATACATTTTGTGGTTGTGCCCCTTGTTTAAGCAATAGATGTAACTCTTTTGGCCTTCGGGAATATGGCCTTATATGAGTGAGCACCCGTGACTAGATTGTCCATTTTTGTTTGGCTATTTTCTGTCTCTTATCAGCACTTCTGAGTGTGCCCACCAGTTTTAATTTTTAAAACCACTTCTTCAGGCAGTGAATTCCACATCCTTATGTTATTTTTGTAAAAAAAAAACTTTATTTTGCCTTAGACTAAATCTCTTTACTTTCAGTCTAAAAGCGTAACCTCATGTCCTATGTGTAGTACTGTTTATGAATAGATTTCCAGACAATGGTTTGTATTGGCCCCGGATATATTTGTATAATGCCATTATTTACCTTCTGAGGCACCGGTTTTCTAAACTAAAGAGGTTTCAATTTGTTAACCTTTCTTCATAGCTTAGATGTTCCATTCCTTTTATTAGTCCTTCTCTGCACTTTTTCTAATGCCATAATATCCTTCTTTAGAACAGGTGCCCAGATTTCCACAGCATATTCAAGATGGGGTCTTACCAGTGATTTACAAAGAGGCAAAATTATATTACCATTACTGACAACTCTCTGTACTCTCTTTTTAAGTCAATGTTCCAAGAACGAGAATTTTCATCTAGACCAATTTCTTTGATTTTGAACACTATCCTATTGTGTGGAACCGTATCAAACACCTTGGCAAAATCCAAGTAGATCACATCCACTGAAACACCCTGATCTATACTTCTACTTACTTCTACATAGAATGCAATGAAGTTAGTATGACATGACCTATGTGTCATAAAATCATGCAGATTTTTTGCTAATAACAATGTTTTTCTCAATGAATTCCTAAATATTATCCCTTTATAACCTTTCAAATACTTTCCCAGCCACAGAAGTTAAGCTCACAGATCTATATTTTTCAGGCAATGATTTTGAACCCTTGTTGATTATAGGAATCACATCTGCCTTCCTCCACTCCTTTGGTACAATGTCTGAAAAAAAAGAATCTTTAAAGATTAAAAACAGAGGTTTACTTGTTTCCACACTTAGTTCCTTAAGGACTAGTGGGTGAATACCATCAGGCCTTGGAGTTTTGTTTATATTAACTTTCTTAAGTTGCCGCGGCACCTTGTCTTGAGTCATCCAATTACAATTTTTCAGCAAGTTTTGTGCAGCTTTATCAATAGCCATAGGTTCTTCCTTAATATATACTGAGGAGAAATAGTTATTTAAAATGTCTGCCTTTTCCTGGTCTTCATTAACTAACATCCCCATCCTGGTTTTCAGTGTACCTTCACTTTCATATTTTTTTTTTTTTTAGAATTTATGTACTTAAAAAAATGCTTTGGGGTGGTTCTATGTAGAGTCTTGTCTATGAATATATTTCCAGACAATGGTTCGTATTGGTCCTAAATATAGAAACATAGAAACATAGAATGTGACGGCAGATAAGAACCATTCGGCCCATCTAGTCTGCCCAATTTTCTAAATACTTTCATTAGTCCCTAGCCCTATCTTATAGTTAGGATAGCCTTATGTCTATCCCACGCATGCTTAAACTCCTTTACTGTGTTAACCTCTACCACTTCAGCTAGAAGGCTATTCCATGCATCTACTACCCTCTCAGTAAAGTAATACTTCCTGATATTATTTTTAAACCTTTGTCCCTCTAATCTAAGACTATGTCCTCTTGTTGTGGTAGTTTTTCTTCTTTTAAATATAGTCTCCTCCTTTACTGTGTTGATTCCCTTTATATATTTAAATGTTTCTATCATATCCCCCCTGTCTCGTCTTTCCTCCAAGCTATACATGTTAAGATCCTTTAACCTTTCCTGGTAAGTTTTATCCCGCAATCCATGAACCAGTTTAGTAGCCCTTCTCTGAACCTCTCTAAGGTATCAATATCCTTCTGAAGATACGGTCTCCAGTACTGTGTACAATACTCCAAGTGAGGTCTCACCAGTGTTCTGTACAATGGCATGAGCACTTCCCTCTTTCTACTGCTAATACCTCTCCCTATACAACCAAGCATTCTGCTAGCATTTCCTGCTGCTCTATTACATTGTCTGCCTACCTTTAAGTCATCAGAAATAATCACCCCTAAATCCCTTTCCTCATATGTTGAGGTTAGGACTCTATCAAATATTCTGTACTCTGCCCTTGGGTTTTTACGTCCAAGATGCATTATCTTGCACTTATCCACATTAAATGTCAGTTGCCACAATTCTGACCATTTTTCTAGTTTACCTAAATCATTTGTCATTTGACTTATCCCTCCTGGAACATCAACCCTGTTACATATCTTAGTATCATCAGCAAAAAGACATACCTTACCATCAAGACCTTCTGCAATATCACTAATGAAAATATTAAAGAGAATGGGTCCAAGTACAGATCCCTGATCTTTGTATAATGCTATCATATCCCCTCTGAGACACTGTTTTTCTAAACTAAATAGATTTAAATTTGTCAACCTTTCTGAATTTTGTAGTCCACGTCTGCACTTTTTCTAGTGCCATAACACTCTCCTTTAGAATTGATGCCAAGAACTGCACAGCATATTCAAGGTGTGGTCTTACAATTGATTTATAACAAGGCAAAATTATATTTTAATGCCACATTTTATACATGACAGTACCTTATTGGCCTTAACAACTGCTGATTGACATTGCATATTGTTGCCTAGTTTGTTGTCTATAGCACATTTCCAAATCCTTCTCGTGTGTTGTTATCCAAAGTTCACAACCATTTAAGGTGTAAGTTGCTTGTGCATTGTATACCTCAGAGAGCATAATTTTGCATCTCTCTACATTAAATTTCATCTGCCATTTAGGTGCCCAATACTATTTTAGTCCATATAGGCCTTTTATAAGCCTTGCCCAAAATACGGTGGTGTAGTGGTTCTAAAAAAACACAGTTTGCACAGACGTTATATGCTGGTTGTCAGGAATGCTTTACCCAATACGCAAAACTTAAGTGAGCAAATAAACTTAAAACTGAATACTAAATAGTATCACCAGGCATTAGTGTTGCCAGACTCAACATTATATAAAATAGTACAAGACCAATTTCAGAGAAACAGAAGATACAAAAATCCATAAGACAAGCCGTGGTTCAGGGATATAGAATGGAGAATAGTCAATAAATATGTTGAGGTCAAAATAGCAAGAAATAGCAATAGGAAATGTGCTCTCAGATAATCATTAATGGAAACCATGACCATCTCTCCAAAGTATCATGGGGGTTTTAGTTATTCAACTACAGGAGGTCTATCTTTTGGTTATCATTGTTTTAAAGAATACCTTTATTGCAGGATAAAAGGTAGTGACAGAGCAATGTCCAAAATGAGCTTATATAGCCTTAGGAGAGCAGTATTTTGTTATTGATACAAATGCAAAAAGATAAGTCCTGCGCTCACTCCCTCATTAATCCCTATGTAATTTTAAACAAATTGAGTTTTTTTTAGTTACCTCCAATGGCCATGAGAGGATAAGCCCACCTGCCAACGTCAAGGCAGACCCCCCC
This sequence comes from Pelobates cultripes, assembly GCA_933207985.1. Lineage (NCBI taxonomy): Eukaryota > Metazoa > Chordata > Amphibia > Anura > Pelobatidae > Pelobates > Pelobates cultripes. Next base: position 276,840,444 of record OW240916.1, read on the forward strand.
ACATGGGTCCTAACTCTAACCATTCACCTTGCTTCTTTGAGCTTTTGGCAAAGATCTCTAAGACAAAAAGGGGTATTTTTTTTATATACACCCCTATATATTAACCCTTAATAGGGAACACATGGAATGGGTGGCTGCATTGTAACAAGGCTGAGTGATCAAAAAAAAGATACAAATGCAGAAAGATAAGTCCTGCGCTCACTCCCATCACTGGGTGGCAGCAATGACTACAGTACACATCAGCCCCAATATATATTAAAAACCAAAGAAAAACAAGTTACCTGCGCTCTCTCCTTAATCCCTATGTATTTTTAAACAAATGGAGGTTTTTTAGTTACCTACAATGGCCATGAGAGGATAAGCCCACCTGCCAACGTCAAGGCAGACCTCCCCAGATGGGTCCTAGCTCTAACCATTCACCTTGCTTCCTTGAGCTTCATGGCCATTGGACGTAACTAAAAAACCTCCATTTGATTAAAAATACATAGGGATTAAGGAGAAAGCGCAGGTAACTTGTTTTTCTTTGGTTTTTAGAATTTTGTTATTGGCTGTCACATTATGCTGGAACGTGTACATATGACGTCTGTGTAATGATGCACGCATGTTCGCATCAGTAATCAAGGCAGTTACATAAGTGCTCCGATTTGCAGTGACCAGCATCAGAATGACTGCCAGAGGAAAGAGTGGTCACAGAGGATGGGGCGGGGAGAGTGACAATCCCGGCAGGTAAATGTGACATGCAGAAACGCACTGCACCAGAGTGCGCCCGGCATGTGTCTTGACATCATATATTTATTTATTTGTTCTACTTTACTAGCACATTAAGGTGTTATTCAAATGTATATAAAGCCCTTCTTTTTTTCTTTAACAAAATCACACTGTTAGTGTGATAGCAGAAAAAAATATATTATTTAGAATCCCATTTTTTAATTTCAGTAACTGGAAATAATTTAACAAAATAAATAAGATAAATAATGAAAATCTCTCATGTCATAATATGGCAATGACAAATTCAATCATGACTTCAGAAAGTGCCATTTTTCCTTACATCTGATAAAGTTGGAAATCAATGATGTAACAAATCCTACTGTTGTACTCACAAATGCCCACGCTACCAACATGCCAATAAATGTGAGAAATTTAATTATGTTACACGTTTTTATATAGAAATTATTTTTTTAGAGCACCATCTGTTAACTCAGGAATTCACAGCGTACACACAATTTTTAATAATGGGATATACCGATATAATGATAAAACTGTAAAAATATACCCTGAACGCAACATGAATAACATCCAAGAGCTGAGAACATTAAAGGTATAAGTTCATAAAAAAAGATTAAGTGGATACATGTGTGGAAGAAGAAGACATGATTATACTCGGAAAAAATAAACCATTTCATTTATGTGACACATGCCTGGATTCATTAAACATTGTTAAAGTTAATATGTAACGTAAAAAAAGAATGAACACTTGCTCATTAAATTTTAAGAAATATTGCTGGAAGGAATAAAATTATCATTCATAAATAACAAAGGCATATCATATAATTTGCATAGAGATTAGGCACAACTTGGCAAAAAAATACAGTAAGTTTTCCAATCTAGTTAAAAATTTGAGTTATTGTGTAAAACCATATCAAGATTTTTTGTGAAATGTAGGAATAAAAACCAATTGTAATAAGTGTTAGGTTGCATGTTTTTGTTTTATATCATAATGCAACTTTATTATTATTGAACATACCAAAGTTATCTACAGCCATTTATTTATTGATAACTGTGTTATTATTAGTTATTATAGTGTAACTTACAATCTTATTTAACCCCTTAGGGACGGCAGGCGTGCTATGCCGTCCTTAGGGACCTGGCTCTAAACGCAGGGGGCGGCATAGTACGTCCCCGCCATCCTATGTACTTACCCGGTCGTGGCGATCCCACGCCGGCAATCGCGGTCTGGGGACTTACCTGGGAGCCCAGGGAGCCCCCCTCCTTCCTCTTTGGCCCACCCTGCGAGGACCTCGTGATCACATGGACATTTTTAATTTCAACAATGTTCAACAAAAGTAATAAAGTCAAAAAAATAATAAAAAAACATTGGCACATACTCAAAGAAGATGATATTCTGAATCCAATCTTACCTAATCAGCCAAATATTGTGTTTAGAGGTGCCCCGAATTTTAAATCCATTTTAACTACTAATTTTACCCGAGAATCGCCTGTAAAGAGTTTTTCTTTTTTTCCACAGACAAAAGGCTTTTATAAATGTAAACAATGTATAGTGTGTAGAACTACAGATCCATCCACTCCATCTAAGGTTATCCAGTTTATGTCTAATAGGACTAAAAAAACTTATAATATTTATGATTTTATCGGCTGCAACACTAAAAATGTTACTTATCTGCTCGAATGCATATGTGGTCGCCAATATGTGGGGATGACCACAAGGAGCTTAAAGACAAGATTGAGCGAACATTGCAGAAATATTAAAAATGGATACTTAAATCATACAGTATCCAAACATTTTATTATGCATAACAAAGACCCTAAACTACTAAAATGTATTGGCATTAAAAAACGTTCTACCCCCTGGCGTGGAGGAGACATAAAAAAACTACTTGGAAAAATAGAAATGGAATGGGTGTATAACCTTAAGACCCTTATACCCCATGGCCTCAATGCAGACTTTGACCTATACAATTTTCTATAACAAACCAGTAATTTATATGTCTGTTTCACACACATGCCTTTTTAGCCTGTTTTTAACTGTATTTTTAAATAAGTTTTACTTTATTTTAAATTGCATATCTATAATAATCAATTTTATTCTTTATTCTGTATTTATTGCAATGTTTCATTTTCATTATATGACTATTTGTATAATATGCCTTTTTTTCCCTTTTGCCCTTCCTAATATGGCCTCTATATACTATTTGCCCTTCCTAATATGGCCACCATCTTATCCACAACCCTTTCTATGTGTGCTTTCATTCCTGTGCCCCTCTCAATATGGCCACGCCTATTGCTCACTCTATTTAACTTATGGCCGCCATTTGCGGCCTGAGAACTACATTTCCCATTAGGCTGTGCGGCATCACGTCCGAAAACCGGAAGTGCCGCGCGTCACGTGTGCATTTTCAATCGCAAATTTTATGCTTTTCTAACCCTCGTTTTTGTTATTTATGTATTTTATTAGTGTTCTTATACCTTATATTATGTTTTAATTGATGTATTTCAAAGTTTTTAAATTGCCAAATGAAACTTAATTCTGATTGGACAGATCAATTTTGGCGCCAAATTTAAACCATCTGAACCCCTATATAATACAACTAGCCAGGTATTGTATGTTATTCCATTTGATAAAGTCTGTTGACGAAACGCGTTATGGAAATGTTATATTGTGTATTTTAATATTAAAGTAATTTTTGGTCATTTATTTGCTCCAACTATTCTTTTTTCTAGTTTTATAGACACATTACCTTTCTTTTTATTTTACCTGGCTTTTTATTTTACCTGGCTTTTTTAGTATTTTATATACTATTATAAACCAATATCTACTTTGGAAGTCTCCTGTATCCCAAGAAATCCTGAGGTGGGGATTAATCCACCTAAGCTGATACACAAGAGCAGTCGGTCTGCTCCTCATTTGTAAGTACGTTTTTATCTATTTATATTAAGACTACTAAACAGTGTCTCTTCTTTTCCTTATTTGTGAGTTGGACACCACTGACGGAGAGATACGCACGACATATCCTATAAACGGGGATCATACCGCTGTATGCGCTTTTACCCTAGAGCTGGACATAAGCTCCACCAAATGTGAGTTCTCCACTATTATTTCTTAGCACGTCACCATTGGAATTATACAATACTAGACTATTGGTCGTCCCTCTCTCTCTTTTTTGTCTTTTATATAAGTGGAACTAATACAGTTTATGAAGACTTCACCACTGCACTTTCTGTTATAAAGACCACTGGCAAGGACACTTAAGTTGAACTTTTTACTTATTGAACTTATTTTATCTTCTCTGTGGCGCAGCCTTTTTACTGTTGTTTTACCTGTCTTGTTTTAAAGGGTTTGGAGGGTTTCCCTTTTTAAGGTTGCTGCCTGTTAGTTAATCAGCGCTGTCTCTTTTTTATATATGTTTTACCAGTAGGGGGAGTGCCTGTAATGACAGGTGCTCCCCCTGCTGCCTGAAAAACACATTAAAAGTGTTTTAAACTGTGTAAAATTGAATTATATATACTTCAATTATATATATATATTTATTATATATATGATCTAAGTATATATCTATATATATATATATATAGATATATACATAAATACACATACATACACATACACTGTCTAAGTGTATTTTAATATTATATATAATTGTATATATATATTAATATCAAAATACTCGTAGAATGATATTGATTAAATATATATATATAATTATGATTATATTATATATAATATAAAATAAATAACTATGTAAATACGTAAAAATATAAAATAGAAAATAATAAAAAATAAATAAATAAAAATATATATGTGTAATTTTATTCTAACTGTATTTTAATATTAATATATATATATATATATATATATTGATATCACTATACATATATCTATATACATAAGTATATACATATATATCACTATACATATACCTATATATAAATAAAAATAATTTAAAAAAAACTATATATATATATATGCACACATATATATACGCATGTATATATATATAATAATTCTATGTTTATATTTATGTAATAATTTCACATAATTAGGTCATTTTATTAATTACAATTTGCGGGACCTGCCTGACAACCCAGGCCGAAAGTCCAGGGAATTTAATTTGTTAGCACTATATTTAACCATGTAACTTTCCAAGACACCATAAAACCTGTACATGAGGGGCACTGTTTTACTCAGAAGACTTCACTGAAGACAAATATTAGTGTTTCAAAACAGTAAAATGTATTACAACGATATCATCAGTGAAAGTGAATTTTTTTGCATTTTTCACACACAAATGGCACTTACACGGACGATATAATTGTTGTGATACGTTTTACAGTTTTGAAACACTGATATTTGTGTTTAGCGAAGTCTCCTGAGTATAACAGTACCCCTTATTTACAGGTTTTATGGTGTTTTCAAAAGTTACAGAGTCAAATATAAGGATTGCGTTTCAGTTCAATTGGCGTTCAAATTCTTTTTTTGCATTTTTCACACACAAACAAATATGAACACTAACTTTGGCCAGTGTTTGTGACCAAGTGGCTACTAAAAAAGACTGGACATACCCCATTTGCAATACCTTGGGTTGTCTACTATTGCAAATGGTATGCCATTATGGGTGTAAATTTCATTCCTGGCTACTATAAAGTCCCAAAGGCAACGTAACCAATCTGGCGAATTTCAATGTGAAAAAACTGAAAAATGTAATGTGCTATATTTGACTTCCCACAACGCCATAAAACCTGTACATAGGGGGTACTGTGTTACCCATGAGACATTGCTGAATACAAATATGTGTATTTTATTGCAGTAAAAGCAAACAGTATTATGACATTCACAGTTAGAATGTCACGTAGAACTAAACATTTTTTTTTTAAATTCTTATTTTCTCCCATTTTTTTATATTTTATTCATATTAAATTATGTTTCATACCTAAATATTTTATGGTAAATGAAAGCCCTCTTTCCCCTGAATAAAATGATATATAAGAGGCGAATTACACCTGAACAGACATATAGCGCAAATTCAAGTTTTTATTTACGTTTTGTTTTGATCACAACATGTACATTTGGCTCAGTCCTTAAGGGGTTAAAATAATGATCTTCCCTTCCTTGTAAAATTTTTAATTATTATACGCTTTCCAAGCTGTGTAACTTCGTTGATGGCTTGTAATCCATCAGTTAAGTAACACATGTTCACAGTGAATTATAAAAAGAGGAGGCCATAATCAGTGGTGTTTCAGAGAGAACAATAAGGTTAACTGGACTTTCCATTATGTTTGTAATAATATTAAGCAATTTAGGACCCATCTCTGAAAATTAATGCGACAGAAAAACAGACCAGACAGACCAGACAGACCAGACAGACCAGACAGACAGACAGACAGGCAGATAGACAGACAGACAGACAGACAGACAGATAGATAGATAGATCGATCGATCGATCATTGTTTTAACATATTTATTTTCTCTTGTTCAACATAAAACATTTACTCACTTTTGGATACAGCTAGTTTCTATAAATAAAGCTAAAACTCCAAATGTGCTAGGTTTCTCACAGATGCATATTTACATCACATAATTATTTACTTCCTATGTATGTTATATCTCTGTCATCAAATTTTTATTGAAATACAGAGACTGAACAAAATGAAAGAAGCCATAAATGTAAGGAGAGAAAAAATAAAGGCTCATGCATAGTAAAAAAACATTCTTTCAGCAGTGTCTGAAGGTCAGTCGCTACACAAGCCGCCTCCAAGGCCACTCAGTGTTTATGGTTATCTGCAGCCATCCAATGCAGGATACAAGTGAAATGCTCAGTTGCAAAATGATTTTTGAAGTCTGGCAAGGCAAGACTCCCCTCTAAGCTTGAACATGGTATTACAAAAAGCTTCTCAACAATATAGAGAAGGTGGCAGATGTGGCAGAGGGAAATTAGCACCCCCCCCCCCAAAAAAAAAAAATCATTATTTTTGAAATTTTGGTTTGTCTAAAATGGTAAAATGAATAATTCAAAATTAACTGAAATTTGGGAAATATTTCATTTGTTTTACAAAATACGGATGCCATTATTGGAGACCACATTAGGGAGCTTTTTAGCTCATAGCTCCCTAATTTGGTATCCTTAATTCTGGAAATATTTGATACAGAAGTCACCGGATTCTGTCTTTTTGCAGGAGAACTCATACATGCTCTACTCTACGTGGTACCAAACCCCTAGTGCACTTAATGCCCTTGACTCCTCAATCTCTGATGTGGTGTGGAGGTGGGAAGCTTGCATCACATCTGGTAAGAATTGCACACTAATTCTGCCATTCTGGTCTGAAATAAACACTGTCATTCAGATTTGAACTTATCCCTTTTCTCTCTCTCTTTTATGTGAATTTCTAATCTATACTTTATCATTCCATGCGTCTTTTTTGTCAACTTTATGTAAGCCCCATTGCAACTCAGGATTACCTTATTCTCTTATAGCCCCCTATTTCTGTGACCCCTGACTCACTCTATGTCTGTGATTTATAAATATTGCATACAATTCTTCAGACGCCAAATACACACCAATAATGTTAGCTCCGCTCCTTTGTGATGCTCCTGGGAGGAGTTGAAGGAAGAGACCTTTCTACAAGCATTGCAATTCTTACGTACTAATGATAACGTATTTTGGTTCCCTATTGGGAAAAGTTTAACATGCTATATTTCTTGTTCATAAGGTTCTAATGTTTATTGATCTATTTAACTCTTATGTATCCGGCTTCTAGGAGTGTGCGTGTGCACAATTCATTTAATCATTAAACAAAAATATATGTATAAGCTCTTTCAGGAAAAGGACTCTAGTGGCAATAAGCTTAGTTAAAAAAAATAAAACAAAAAAAACCCTTAAACTTTTCATTACTATTTCATGATTTGTTATCGTAACGAATATACATTAATATATATCTTATAATATAAGCACCTGAGACAATTACTGCCATTTGTTTGTTTAATTGTTTATTAATGTGCAGATTTATTTACTGTTAGACTGAATGTGCAAAAAAAGCCAAAATAAGACATTTTAAACATAAAAACATAATACTGGCACCAAAATGAGCAATAATAAGGATGTAGAAGTTCTTCTCCTACCTTTTTACATGTATTTAGACCAGTGGATCCCAATCCAGTCCTCAAGGCACATCAATTGCCCATGTTTCATCAGTTTTCCCATTGGAACCAAATTAGAGAATACCTACATTTCGGTCTATTGGTGTAACATAGAAACATAGAAACATAGAATGTGACGGCAGATAAGAACTATTCGGCCCATCTAGTCTGCCCGATTTTCTAAAAACTTTCATTAGTCCCTAGCCTTATCTTATAGTTAGGATAGCCTTATGCCTATCCCATGCATGCTTAAACTCCTTTACTGTGTTAACCTCTACCACTTCAGCTGGAAGGTTATTCCATGCATCCACTACCCTCTCAGTAAAGTAATACTTCCTGATATTATTTTTAAACCTTTGTCCCTCTAATTTAAGACTATGTCCTCTTGTTGTGGTAGTTTTTCTTCTTTTAAATATAGTCTCCTCCTTTACTGTGTTGATTCCCTTTATATATTTAAATGTTTCTATCATATCCCCCCTGTCTCGTCTTTCCTCCAAGCTATACATGTTAAGATCCTTTAACCTTTCCTGGTAAGTTTTATCCCGCAATCCATGAACCAGTTTAGTAGCCCTTCTCTGAACCCTCTCTAAGGTATCAATATCCTTCTGAAGATACGGTCTCCAGTACTGTGTACAATACTCCAAGTGAGGTCTCACCAGTGTTCTGTATAATGGCATGAGCACTTCCCTCTTTCTACTGCTAATACCTCTCCCTATACAACCAAGCATTCTGCTAGCATTTCCTGCTGCTCTATTACATTGTCTGCCTACCTTTAAGTCATCAGAAATAATCACCCCTAAATCCCTTTCCTCATATGTTGAGGTTAGGACTCTATCAAATATTCTGTACTCTGCCCTTGGGTTTTTACGTCCAAGATGCATTATCTTGCACTTATCCACATTAAATGTCAGTTGCCACAATTCTGACCATTTTTCTAGTTTACCTAAATCATTTGTCATTTGGCTTATCCCTCCTGGAACATCAACCCTGTTACATATCTTAGTATCATCAGCAAAAAGACATACCTTACCATCAAGACCTTCTGCAATATCACTAATAAAAATATTAAAGAGAATGGGTCCAAGTACAGATCCCTGAGGTACCCCACTGGTGACAAGTCCAAGCTTCGAATATATTCCATTAACTACAACCCTCTGTTGCCTGTCACTCAGCCACTGCCTTACCCATTCAACAATATTTGAATCCAAACTTAAAGATTGCAGTTTATTGATAAGCCTTCTATGTGCAACAGTGTCAAAAGCCTTACTGAAATCTAGGTAAGCAATGTCTACTGCACCACCCTGATCTATAATTTTAGTTACCCAATCAAAAAAATCAATAAGATTAGTTTGGCATGATCTCCCTGAAGTAAACCCATGTTGTCTCTGATCTTGAAATCCATGTGTTTTTAGATGTTCACAATCCTATCCTTTAACATGGTTTCCATCACTTTCCCCACTACTGAAGTAAGGCTTACTGGCCTATAGTTGCCCGACTCCTCCCTATTACCTTTCTTGTAAATGGGCACAACATTCGCTAACTTCCAATCTTCTGGGACTACTCCTGTTAACAATGATTGGTTAAATAAATCTGTTAATGGTTTTGCTAGTACACCACTAAGCTCTTTTAATAGCTTTGGGTGTATTCCATCAGGTCCCATTGACTTATTTGTCTTTACTTTTGACAGTTGAAATAGAACCTCTTCCTCTGTAAACTCGTGTAATAAATGACTCATTTATCCTTTTTCTCAACTGAGGTCCCTTTCCTTCATTTTCATCTGTAAATACAGAACAAAATATTCATTGAGGCAGTCAGCTAGACCTTTATCCTCTTCTACATACCTTCCTTCTTTTGTTTTTAATCTAACTAATCCTTGTTTTACTTTTCTTTTCTCATTTATGTATCTAAAAAATGTTTTATCCCCCTTTTTTACTGACTGTGCTATTTTCTCTTCTGTGTGTGATTTGGAAGCTCTTATAACTTGCTTAGCCTCTTTCTGCCTAATCTTATAGATCATTTTGTCTCCCTCACTCTGGGTTTTTTTATAATTCCTAAATGCTAACTTTTTGTTTTTAACTATTTTGGCCACATCTGCGGAGTACCACAGTGGTTTCTTGAATTTTTTGCTTTTACTGACAAGCCTAATGCAATTTTCTGTTGCCTTCAATAGTGCAACTTTTAAATAATCCCATTTTTCTTGGACTCCATTTAAAGTAAGCTATAACCAATTGTTTTAAAGGCAATTATGTCAAAGTCACTGGTCCTTGTAATTTAAAGTCATCAAGGCATGCTAACATTTCTATAATAGGTAGAATTATATACTCATGAGATTCAAAAAGACAGTAGAATAATTTAAAACGGGGTCCTGGTAATGTTATGTGTTTTTCTTTCATTCTATATGCCTGCATTTAGATTGTCTGGTTGCTAACAGTTTACTATCATTGGCTATTTTCTAAAGTAAATAAATAAATTTCAGCACATTTTGGAAAATGTGGATTCTAGACTTCTTTTAGCATGAACCCCAAAAGCTTCATATTAACTCACTTGACATGTCCCAGTGAAATATATATTTACCAAGGTGAAATGGTATGATAGTCTAGAAACAACACTACCTCGTATGTGAACCAAGATATCACCACAATTCAGTAGTCTGTCAGTCTTTACCTTTCAAATGTGGAAAAGGGGGAAACAGGAAAAAAAAAAACATTTCTTTCAAAAGAAAATGCATCCTTACAGTTCAAAACCCCGTCTGGGAAAAAGCTACAAAAAAACAAAACTTCTACATAAGCAGATAACAATATTATGAACATATGCTACTAGCCACACGAACAACTAAAATTGCATGCAATTGGAAAATTCTTACCTTGCTGAACAAAAAGAAAATGTAGCCAAAAGGAAGTAAAATGCTGCCGTGGGATTTGTTAACGTGGCGCAGGTTTCTGTAGGAATTACCCATTGAATAATAAATATACATCAATTATTTAAAGGTCTTACATGTAGAACACAGTATACTATTCCCACCTTGGTTGGTAATTTTAAGTACATCGCTTTAATACAACTTCTTAAAGATGATCACGCTGTGATATTGATGCTTGAAGTATTATCCACAGAAACCTCTGAAGAGGCATAGCTGCCATATTTTTTCTCACATGTCTCTTAAGTCACAAACTATACTCCCTAGTGTGATCAGGTGTTTTCTTTGCCATCTGCCAATCCAAGAGGATACACTCTCTTCCATATTTATAATCTGCAGACATTATGTTTAACCTGCAAGAACAATCATTGGAAAAAATAACTGTAGAATACAATTAGAACATGTTTTCTTTATTATTTTCTTAAATAATAGCTAGCGCATGTTTTCTCCTCCTCCTGTTTGGCTTATTATCTTTCATAAAGAATACTGTACTGCTTTTTTATTCTTTTACTTTAAACTAAGTACTCGTGTAGATAGTTTAACTATAAACAAGTGTTTTTTTGGAAAGAGGCTTAACTCTCAAAAATAGATGTATATGTATAATAGAATAACTGTATGGATAAATCAGTACGCAGTCATTTGTTCATATTGTAGATATTATTCAATAATGTTGACATAAAACTACTGTTATTTTTTTGGGATGCCAAAGGATTTTGTTATACTGTTTTATAATGTGTTTTGTAAAATACAGATTAGGGAACAGCGAGCACACAAAAAAAAAATACAGTTTTAAATTTTATGAATAAACTTAAAATCACCTATCTTAGCAAACAAATATAGGGATTCAACTACATCTTATGGCCCTTTTGTGTTAAGATCACCATTACATCACAGTACCGCAATATTGTTGGGTCCTACACTAATAATGTATTTTGTACACATCACATAAACAAATAATAGTAATAGGTAAATTAGGATTTATATTTTCTCCATCTCAGCACAAATTGTATCTTATGTTTTTCTAAAAACAAATTCAATGTGGAAGCTTGGTTGTTGAAAATTTCCTTTATCTCCTTTAATACCCAAACAGAGTATAAACGTTTTTATATTCATAAAATCATTTTGCAGTACAAAATTTAGTCCAAAAAGCCTCACTCACCCTTATTTATACTCTAGCTATGATTACCAGCCTTTAAAGGGATGCATTTCTCTGCATGAAACTACTAGTCACTGATATAATGCCAGTAAATGTGCTTAAATGTGAGGTCACCCCCGTTTTCAAACAGTACAGGACGTTTCATTGGGTCATTATTCCTACAGTCAGTGAGGGGGAGGAGTGAATGGACTCTACCATTTCACTTCCAGCATTACATTATCAGTGCTGAGATTGATAAAGATTGCTACAGCAGTTTTAGAAACTTTTATTTTAGAAATATGATATAACTGTATTTACTGTTTATAGGCATTATGCTCAAATGCAGACATTCTTTTTACATTCTATAACCACTTTTACTAAGTTGCACTGCTAGTAATGCCTTCCGGGTATTTTAAAATACATATAAGCAAAGCTTTTGACAAATTGTATTTATATATTTTGCCACATTTACTGTTTATGCGAAAATCGAATTTTAGATTTTAGACTTCTGACTATTTGTGACGTATTACAATATAAAGTACACTATATGCTATTTACCAAATATTTTTCATAAAGGCTGCATGAATAAGTAAAAAATAAAAATTGTAATATTTAAGTTTGTCTGCAAAGCAATTTATACACAAAACTGTTAGCTATGTATGGCTTGCTTCAAATATATGTTAATGCTAATGTGCTATTATTTTTTTTTTATCAAAAAGTGCTCTGTAGTGAAGGGGTTAAAAGGCTTGTTCACATAGAAAAAGACCACTTAGGACAACACTTTACAGCACCTCAAACCTGACAATATTGTTCAGAAATCATATTTTTGTGCGCACCAGGATATTTTAAAGGGATACTCTAAGCACTACAATGAAGCATCTTAATGTGGTGGTTTTAAGTCAATAGGCCCTGTCCCTTCAGTGAGAAACAAACAGGAGGGGGCATGTCTTGGCCACCATCTTAGATGGCCACCTTCTAGAGAAGCTCTGGGGACATTGGAACTTAAATGTTCCTAAAATATATTTTACAACATTGAAGGACAATTTTTGATTACTGATATCTCCTTAAGAAGCTTGCATGATGATGCAGAGACAAAGGAAAATGGATAAAACTGTCTCCACATTGAAAAAACTCGAAGGAAGTGCTGCAGGGGTGAGTGAGTACTCCCCCTTCTCTCTGCCATCATCACAGCTTATTCTGCCATCATCACAGCTTATTCCGCTGCTCAGATCAGCCCCTGATTCCCCCGGTGTCTCAGCACCTTCCCAACCCTCCATTAGACCCAAACCACATGCGGCCACGGGCGCAGCCCCCTTGCATCAGTCTTTAGACGGTGGGACTGCGACTGCAAGTGCCGCGAGAGAGTGGGTCAGGCACACACGCTCCGAGCGCTCAGCATGCTCAGAGCAACTTGCAGTCTCTCCCGCGCTAGTTAGAGCAGCTCGGTTGCTCACTTATGAAAGCGACTGGGCTGCTGATTTTAAAGTGGGTGGGGCTAGGTCCCGGTCCCTGTCGGGATCTGCAGCCTCACGGGTGTCTGTCACGGCGGGAGGGTCCTTGGCCCCCACACAAACATAAAGGTGCCACAAATTATAAGTGGTGAAGAGGGGGCAACAGACAGCCCTAAAGACATTGAGACAGATAATGAGGGGATACCCAATACAATAGGAATACAAGAACAGACACACACATTAAAGAATGTAGCCACAACCAAGATGGCCACCTCTGCTAAATTTTCTACTGCCACCTCCAAGACTCCACAAATACAGAAAAAAATAATCATATAATCCCAACATGCCTCCTGAGATGGCTGCAGGTATACCAGCTTCAGATGACATGTTGATTGACCTCATCAAAAATGTAAGAATAGAAATCAGGAATTATTTTTAAAAATATTTTGATGCAGTATACAGATTTATGGAGGACATTAACTCAAGAACAGAAGATGTAAAAAATAGGCTCCAATACCAGGAACCAGTGGTGTACCTACCACCTACCATTTTGTGGGGTGGGGTGGGGTGGGGGATTAATGAGGGCTGGATGGGGGTGACGGGCTTAATAAGGGCTGGATGAGGGGGTAAGAGATGGAGTAATGGCTGGATGTACGTTAAAAAGGGAAAATAAGGGCTGGATGGGAAGTGAGGGGGGTTAATGAAGGTTTGGTGGTGGGTGAAGAAGGTTAATAAAGGCTCAGTGGGTGGTGAGAGGGAATGAGGCAAATGGAGAGGTGTAGAAATTAGACAAATGGAGGGGTTTAGAGAGGAGCGGGGAAATGAGCTGTGGAGTACCTGAGAGTGAGAGAAAATGAGACTCGTGGAAGGGCTGGGGGGAGGGAAGGAGATACATGGGGGGTGGGGGAAGGAAATTAGACACATGGGGGAGCTGGGGGAGGGAATGAAACACATGTGTGGGGGGGGGGGACTGGGACAATTGTTGCACTGGAGCCAGGGGGTTTCTAGTTATTCCTCTGGGGGTTTCTAGTTTGCTTGAGAATCTACAAAAGCAAATTAATCAACAAGCAGAAAAATCTGCGGACACAAAAGAAAGTAGAAATAATTTACATATCAGGGGAATCCCTGACTCTATTGACAATCTGGAATTGTCTTTCAATCTATGGTGAAGGCGATCAAACCTAATGCTACCAACTATGATCAGATTTTGGACCGCATGCATAGATTGCCCAAACCTAACATTTCACCAGCAGAGGCTCCCAAGGATGTAATAGTTTTGGCGTACACCATGAAAAAACATAGAGAGTTCCCTGCCCTTTACATCCAAACTTTACCGCAGAAACATCAGGTATAGATGGGGCTTCCCTGTCAAAGTGTTGTTTCAGATGGATCGACAAAATTACATCATCACCTCTCCAGTAGAAGGTATGGAACTCTTGCAACATATGAATAGGCGAACCTCAGTTCCATCCGATACTCTATCCCCATCTACTCCTGCATCTTACCGTAAGATGAGCAAGCATGATACCTATGAAGAACCATGATTCCTGAGTTCAGCCTGCTGTTCCTGGTTTCCAACATGAGTAGATGTCCCAGTCTTTGTTCCTGGTTTCTGATTTCTGCAATGCCTCCTTGAGATCTGTTCTGGATTACTGCATACATTCCGCTCATTAATGGTTCATGTCCTTTGAAATTTGTCATGAAGATTTGTTTTTCAGATCCTGGTTCCTGTCTTTGGATCTGGGTCCTGATCCTGGACTAGTTTGTTTTTGTTATATACATTACAACTTTTCTGATTTTATTCTTGTCATTCGTTTTTGCTCTGTGAATTTATCTTTAATTTTTTTTAAATCTTTTTTTCTTCTTCTAAAATAATTTTTCTCTTTTTTGGGTTTTCTTGTTTTTTTTTATTATTATGTATTATTATTTTATTGTCTCTTAATGTATTTTATATTTATCTTTTTGTTCTCTTTTTTTTTAATAAATACCATATACTTCATAACCCTACATTATTTTAGTTTTTTGATTTACTTTTTATAATGCCCAGTGTCCCCAGTCTTCTCCCCCTTCAACGTAGGCCTGTAAAATACAATTTGAGATGGAGGAATTTTTTATTTCTCCTCTCATGGCCTTATTTTTTATATATATATATATATATATTTTTTATTTTGTTTTTTTCTTTCCAACTATTTGGAAACATATTTTTAATTCTTTCCTTATTATGGTGTTTTCTCCAAGTTTTCTTACCCTTTTATTATTTGTGTCTTGTGAATAAGGAACATGTCATCCATAATGTACGGTTTTATCCTTTTGAAGTAATAACTTGGTATAATATTTTAATGTTACACAAAGTCAAACATAAATCGGTCAGGAGAACCTTACTCAATCAGGTAGGATTGTTCAATTTTAAAATATGTTTTGGGTTGTGCGGAGGGTTCAGATCCCTTCACCGATTTTTTTCTCTTGTTCTTGTTTGCTCTTTTTGAACGATAGGAATGGTTTTAAAATGGTTTTAAAATTCTTATCACCTAATGTGAGGGGACTGAACACTCCACACAAATGGAGACTTTTACTTAAAGAAGTGAAATGTAACAAGCCAGAGGTGTTGTTCATTCAGGAGACACATTTTTAAAAACAGACATGTACCCAATATTCTGAAGAAAGACTACCCTACCCAGTATCACTCTGCATTTTGTTAGAAATCCTGTGAAGTCTCCATATTTTTTTGTAAAAATGTGGCGTGCCACACAGATGACGTGGCTTTGGATCCAGCTGGGAGATAACTAATTTGGAAAGGTTCAGTAAATAGTATGGGGTACACTCTAGTAAATCTGTATTCCCGTAACTCTGAAATTTCGGTTTTTGAAATCTATTGTTAGCAAAGTTTCAGAAGGGGTCAGAGGCAGATTGCTTTTGCGTGGCAACACTAATTTTGTTCCTGATTGTGAATACAATATTGTTAGAGATGCTAATAAATCATAATAGTGAAAAATTGACTGATATTTGTTCCAAATTTATTTTTCCCAAAGCCTATTTGACTGTTGGCGTGTACAGCATGAAGGAGAGATAGACTATACATACCACTCAGCAGCTCTAACATGCATTCTTGGATCGATAGGTTCTTGGTGGAAAATATTATACCCCTTGTTTTGCGTTCTGGAATTTCGGACATTACTTGGTCTGATCATGCCCCCATAACGATGTGTATAGAGGAGTCTTTCCGGTCGCACCCAAAAAGACAATGGAGACTTAGCGATTACTTAGGTACTGAGCTTGAGAATAAACATTGGCTGAATCAGCGATTAATAATTATTTTAGGGAAAATTCGGCTCTATATTTGCAGGATACCTCATTGTGGAATGCCCATAAAGCGGTTCTTAGGGGACATTTTATAGAACGAGCCATCTACTTGAAAAAAAATTGGTCCAAAAATTTAAGAGATTTAGAAAAAGAACTGTATGCTTTGAATCAAGCTAACAAAATTGGCCCTTCCTTGCCCCTTGCTGAAAAGATTTCAGATGTTAAAGTTAAAATTAACACTCTCCAGTTGGAACACACTGCCTTGATGTTGGGGAAACTGAAACTTCTTGATGTTGGGGAAATTGAAATAGAGCTTCTTCAATGTAAGCCTCTAAACTACACCACATCTACTGGATGGTTAAGATAAGCAATATGTTGCTGGATTACTACAAATAAATTTATAATTTGCTTTCCGATCCCAATACGATACAGTCCACATCTGATACGCTCTTTTCTGGACAGGGTCTCTTTAAAACAGATACTTAAGGTTAAATTGGATATTCTAAATTCTCCCATCACCTCAAAAGAAATTACAGACACCATTAATATGATTTCACAAGGCAAAGCCCCGGGGCCTGACGGTTTTACAATGACATACTATAATTCTTTCTCTGGCATTCTAACCCCTCATATACCTTCAATCATTATTGGAACACAGGTGGAATGGCGGGGGTGGCTTTGTGCCCACAAATAGTCACATTACCTAAACCTGGTAAGACACCTGTCTGCTCAAATTTTTGTCCCATTTCATTAAGTAATAATGACACAAAGATTTATTCAAAAATGTTAGCTAATAGACATAATCAACTTCTTCCTTCCCTAACTGACAAAAACCAGGTGGGTTTTGTTATGAACCATCAGGCTCCGCATGGCACCAGGCGTTTTATCAACTTGATTAATCATCTTAAATTTACTTGTACGCCTTCTTTGCTCCTCTCTTTGGATGCGGAGAAGGCAGAGAAGGCATTCGATAGGATCCATTGGGATTACCTGAGGGAAGTTCTGTTGCGTTTTAACATCCCAGACCCCTTCATCAGGGCTGTGTTTGCACTATATTGTCAACCAACTGCCAGAGTATCTGCAACTGGTTTTGTTTCCGAAAAATTTCATTGCCCAATGGGACCAGACAGGAGTCTCGACATCGTCTCCACTCCTGTTTGTGCTGGCTATGGAATCCCTGACTAATATGATACTCTGCAGCGCAGATTTCAAAGGTATTGCAGTAGGGAGAAAGGAACATAAAATAGGCCTTTTTGCAGACAACATCATGTTATCGCTTAAAAACCCAATGACTTTTCTTACTCCATTGTTGTCGATCCTGCAGGAATTCTGCTAAATTTTGTTCTATAAAATGAATACAGCCAAAACTCAAGCTCTCCCTTTTTACATACCTTAGTATGATTTAGACACTTTGAAAGGTTGGTTCGACTTCATTTGGAGGGATTCTTATATCTTTATCTGGGCAATAACCTATGCAAGAACCTGTCCAAGATGCATTCTTATAACCTGGGTAAGGTCTGAGCCGACTTTGTGAACGATCTTTGAGAGGTGGTGTAGTCTGAAAATTTCATGGTTAGGTAGGGATAATTTGGTGAAAATGACTCTCTTTCCTAAAATGTTATATTTTCTTAGAGCCATCCCCCTTTCAATACCTTTATCTTTTTTTTTTTTTGAAAGGTGCATTCTGCTCTCTTGAAACTTATCTGAAATAGAAAACCATCTAGGGTTAAATTATCCATACTTCAAAAGCTCAAGGTTAGTGGGGGTGTGGGTTTGCAGGATTTATTCATTATTATTATACAACTAATGCAGCGATGGCCTTGAAATTCAATCAAGAGCATGACCATCCCCTTTGGCTTGAGATGGAGGCTAGCAAACTCTCTCCGCATTTAATTAAAGATATTCTATGGTTGCGTCCATCTCAGTACACAAGGTCGGTAGACATGTTTCTTATGACCAAGACCAGTATTAAGGCTTGGCATATACTATATTGAAAAATTCACCCTTCTGATGTCTGGTCTAGAGCCACTCATCTCTCAGTATTAAAATTAGCTGTGCCTGAATTAGATGTGAACTATTGGTGTTCCCATTCGATTCATTGTAATAATGATTTTTTTTTATCTTCAGGGTCTGAATGCTAGAAAATTGGGATTGCTAAATTTAGAAAAGGTTTATATTTCAGACCCTGGCCAGAAACGAACCATTTCCATGTGTTATGCCTTTTTTGCAGGAGAAGTAGGCATGAAATTGCCATACATGACAAAGTGGGAGGGTGATCTGGGTGAGGTATTCACAATAGAGGAATGGCATGAATCATTACTTGCATCGAAAGGCATTACACATTGCATTTCCACTTAGAATCTAATTTAAAATTAATCTATCGCTAGAATTTCTCTCCATTTAAAATGTTCTAATTTATGTTGGAGAGGCTGTGGACAGACAGGTACTTCATGACACATTTTCTGGTCATGCCCAAAACTATCCAACTATTGACAAAAATTATTGGAAATTATTAAATCTATCACTGAGATCCCTGTAGATTTAACTCCTATATTATGTTTACTTAAACGTATCCCTGAAGATTTATCAATTCCCAAATAATGTTAGGTCACCCCCTTATCTCAGCTACATCAATCATTCCTAGATATTGGATATCTGTTACAATCCCATCTGTTAAAGATGTTTTATTGTTTTTATTTGAAAATAAAAGATGTGAACTTGCTCTACGAGTACCAATGTACTCCTCAGACTTGACTGGTTTGAGTGGGAGAAAGCAATGAGGAGTAAGTATAAGCTTGACAATGTTTCCACCATCACTTATGTTTGATTCCCTATTTACAGCATTTTTTTATTTATTTTACAATACCTATATTACTATGGATGTGCAATTTATTCACTTTTATTTCTTCTTACGTCTGCAATACTCTAATAAAAGACACCCTAATACACCACCTGCTATTTTAATTTTCAGAAGAATGGTTCGAGGCTGCAGCCTATAAGCCCTCAAATAGATGTGGCCTGGGGAACAATTGCCCCCCTGCACCGGTTGCCAGCCACCCGCGGCTACATGAAGTGTTTTGATGCTCTGATTTCTGACAAAGGAGGTGTCACCAAATATAGGCTGACAGAGTGCCCAAATATTTACACATGTAACATTTACTGGTTTCAAATATTGATTCATCTTCAATCAGTTAATTTTATCAAATAAATAGTAAATGTGCATTAAAATATGTAGAAATATATGTAATTTAGAAATAAAGAAACAAGGAAATTTAAACAAGCAATTTGTATCAAATGTAGATTCTCTCATTCCCCCAAACTAATTATACAGTAATAATTTTACAATAATTTATAATGTACAATATTTTACACAGTGTTAACATATTAATTGTCCAATTAACCATGTTTCTTGGTAGTGTCACTTTAAAAGACCTAATATGTAAAAAT
Source organism: Pelobates cultripes (assembly GCA_933207985.1). Taxonomy (NCBI): domain Eukaryota; kingdom Metazoa; phylum Chordata; class Amphibia; order Anura; family Pelobatidae; genus Pelobates; species Pelobates cultripes. Next base: position 276,860,561 of record OW240916.1, read on the forward strand.
CTTGAAGATGCTGAAAGGATTCTTGCATTGACATCATAATCTATCATCCACACATTGGAAACAAGATGATAAATGCAGATGATATACGGTAAATACATCATCACTTGAAGGAGATGCAATGGATCATTGTTTAACAGAATTATTAAACAGTGAAAAAGTAGATTTTTGCAATATTTGAGAATCTTTATAATGTGTAATTGTCCATGAATCTAGAGAAATTTTCTAATGCAAAGGGAGAGGATTTCACATTGTTAACCAATAGAAAAGATACAAATATATATATGCTGTTGTGAAAAAAAATTTTTTAAAGTGATACAAACATGATGTGTTTATAAGTTAACTGTTAAAGGTACTAATTGCAAAAACAGATAGTATTTTCTACTTTCTAAGAACTAGAAGATGGTGAATGGTGAGTTGTCAACAACATATCCAAGTGTACATTTTAAACCATTTGTTGCTTGGCAACTATCCCTATGTCTAAAAAATTATGTGACTTTTAGTCTAGTTACAGGTAGAGTTAAATGTTGCTTTCGTTATTTAACTCATTTTCACATTTATTCAATGAATCTATGAGACTGAAAACAAATGTTTAAGTTCTAAAGGCATTTTCCAGTATTATGTGTCATTAGGTAAGTGTTAAAATCTACCAACGTACATATTTAAATATCGATGCTCCTTAATACACTAACAGCGTAATAAATTAGCAAACAGGAGACCAGACAAGTTGTGACAACACAGAAAATGAAAAAAAAAATGTTTCAGTAATTCTGTGCCTATTCTAAATACAGAATATACAGAAATATGATTTTTACATGGCATTTTTCCAATGATGTTATTACCACATCATTGTGGGAAACAATATACATTGCTATTCATACCTCAAAACAGAATGCACCTGTCATGGTTGATTATATATTTCCCACCTGTTCCATGTTAAATGTTGTATATATTGTGTATTAATATTGTTTTTGTATTTTGTTGTACCCTAATGTAACAATGCAATGTTTTGTGGACCCAGGACATACTTGAAAACGAGATAAATCTCAATGTATCTTTCCTGGTAAAATATTTTATAAATATAAATAAATAAATAAAACACTCATTATCTGCTGATTGATGAAACAAGTTCTTTATTGGATTAAAATATGTGATAAATTATTATAAGCTTTACTAAAATTCCTGATTATCTTAATGTTAATCGTTATATGACATTTGCTATTATTAAACATTATTGAAGAAACACTCTGAACAACATAACCATTAATGCGTGACTTTTAAAGTCTACACACATGGTTCTGTATTTCAGGATTCTCAAATCTTGATGGCTGTTTTATGTAGAAATTCTGCTTGATGTCCTTTTTTTTCTTTCTAGGAAAACATTTTTTTTTTACATCTAGAGCTCATTTGTATTGTATTTCTTGCCGATTCACTAAAGAGTGTTTTTGTAGTATTGTTCTTTACTACTTGAGTGAAATTATATTCTTCATCATGAGTACTCCTCGGAACTAGTGCTCCCTGTCTGTCAATGCTTACTTTTTCATTATTTTGGTTAAGTCAGTTATCTATAGCTTTGTGGAGTAACATCGAAAGGAGATACAGAAGGTGCCAAATTTTTGGTTTCAGAAGGGGTTTATTAGGAGGACAAGCTAACTGAGGTTATGTACCTGAAGAAGACCTGTTTTAGGTTGAAGAGTGTTGTGCTTGATAAGTGTTCATTTTATGTATTTTATTTGTCCGATAAATTATTGTTTACCAACCGTTTTGGAATCCACCGGATTTTGGGAAAGCTATCAAGGAATGCAGGACAGTTTACTTTCACACTGAGACCTCTATATCTGACGAAGTATGCTGAGTGATTTATCCATTGTGACTTTTTTTTTCAACTTTAAATTTATTGAAGTTTCACATTGAGGGAAGAGTACAGAAAAGAAGAGGGTGGGGAAGGGATACCTGAAGGTACATTCATATGGTTGTGACAGTTCATTAACAATTACAGAGGATGTTATTGCATAGTGACCAATTTGTGCTGTACTTTGGTTGGTCCATCTATCGTTTTTTGTTTTTTTCAAAGAAGATACCTTTCCCCTCCCCCCAAGTTTACTCCATATCCTCCTAGGTACCCGGGAAACTTACAGTAATAAACTCAAACCAATAATGCCTAATCCATTGTGCCTTTTGAGTTTAGATCCAACTTCTAAAGGGTAAATTGAGAGAGATTTTTTCCATGATATATTTATATATATGTGACACTATGAATTGTCTCTGTATATTTTTGTAGAGTAATCTACACCTGAATTTACAAAGTTTTTGACATTCAGCATTCACCTGTTCTTTGTTTAACACATTACTCATGTTATCTGTGGAGACGAGCATTAATAGAGCTTGAAGCAATAAATTTAGGTGGAATCAGATGAACAAAGTATGAAACTCTACTGTTTAAAAAACTGTTATTAGATTAGGAAAAAAATGGTTAAGCTACTGTATAACTGAATATACTTGCAACAGCTCCACTTACAGTACAAACTGCTAAATACACTCACTATATACAGTATGTGATGTTGTTGCAACAAGAATAGTAAGACTTAATAAGCTCCCCACTAGTATCATAAGGCGTATAAGTTTTATCTCCCCATTGGCTTATGGTAGCACACAACAAGGCAGTCGTTTGGATAGCGTTGGCCCTGGATGGGCCGGCAGGGGAGACCCTTTGATCTCCCCTGTCGTCCTCTGCACATGGCCATCGTGGGCCACCAGGCATTTGCCCAGTTTGCCCCATGGCCAGTCCAGGCCTGCACACCAATAAAACAAGGAATGGTAACCTTACTACCAGTATATTAAGGCAAATTAACTTCAGACCACTAACATAATGTGGCATGGTATCGCTGTCAGAATGTATTCTTAAAATGTCTGCAAAAAAACAATTGTGTTATCATAGTTAGCATCTTTTTAAAATAAACTATTCTGTATTGCAGCATTGCTAGATAGCGCAAACATAAAATGCTCATCACACCGTAAATATATATATATATTATATAAAAGTATATGTCTTTTGTTTTTTTTGTTCTTTGTTTTGTACTTTTGTTGAGACTACAATTGTTAAACTTGGGTCTTTCTCATAACGTTTATTCCTAGGTAGGTGAAGACCTTGCTACAATACAAAAGTGAGCTCAACTCAAACGCAATTAAAAAAAAAAAAAATATTCAACAAAACAGAAATCTGGAAATAGAACAGTTGTAATTATTATTATTTTTGCTCTCACACAGATTGTTTATATTATTTTTTTTTCAATACAGATCCAATTTTGTATTGCTTACACCGTTGTTCAAAATCTAGCTATTGTTGAAATGCAACTTCCATCACTGTCAGCCAAACAGCTTAATGTAATCCTACAACAGCTGGAAGACATCAAAGGATTTCATCCCCAGTTTACATTCTAAAATGCATTCATATAGTTAAACTAATGGACTGTCTGACATCCTCTTTTCTTCCTTGTGCAATGATTGCCAAGAAAGAGAACTGGCAGTATTTGAGACACTGTAAAAGTAGTAGTCTTGCACCATTCCTATTTATGATGCAAAGGGTATTTCAGAGGCCATTTGGAATGCTGGAGCATCCAATGTGTGGTACAGCAAATACAGTATTTCAGTGCAGCCTTGCCATCTGCCCAGTTTACAGCCAAGCTACTGAATTGCTGTTGGATGTCTGCCTGGTTAGGCATTTCCACATCTTATTAAAAAAACACAAAGGCTCCGGTAACTGCTTGAACAAGGTTCGTATTTGCTACCATATTGTGTTCATTGGGGTTTCAGGCTGCCTGTGCATCATGGGGAATACAGTTTAGAAACAGCTGCAGTGCCAAGGTTAGATATCACCATCTATACCAGGTTAAATTGCTTGTATTTCCGTTAGATCTTTTATGTCTTCCTTTTGGTTTGTCTTGCTAGCTATTTGGGATGTACTTTAGGTCATCACTTGTCATATTGCAGTCCTGATGTTTTAAACCCCATATACGCTGTGTATAAAGATAAAATGAATGTTCCTAGAATTGGCATGCAATTTGTATCACCTGCACACACACCATTTTATGGGTTCCTTTAAAATGCAGTTCATAATGTGATAAATAAAAAACAACATTAATTATGCATTCCGAATAAATGACACTTGGCATGCTTCCAAGGAGAAATTTACATTAATCAATAGTACATAAAAATGTATATTTAATTTTTTTAATTTTAACTTTCCTTTCCTTGTGATTTTTCCTTGCATGCACCTGATCTTTCTTTACCTATTCTTCCAGGACTAAGTTAGGTAAAAATGCAGATTTGTTATCATATTATTGTATGATTGTACCTTTATATCATTAGCGTTGCTCCATAAGGAGTGTAGTTTGTATTAGCACTGCCCAGCTGTTCACAGAATTCATGTTTATGCAATGTTCAATGGCTTACCACCTATTCCTTCATGAGCAGAACATAGTAATTAAAGGGAGACTCTGAGTACCAAAACAGTACAATGAAGAAGTTTTGGTATATAGATCATGTCCCATGCAGTCTCACTGATCAATTCTCTGCTAATAAGTAGTTAAATTGCTTTGTGGATGCAGCCCTAGCCACAGCTCCCCAGACTTTGACTTTCCCTACACACTTAAAAAAAAAAAAAAGAGTTCAATTGGTTTAGCTTCAATTATTGCACTGTGTGTTTAATTTAGAATTTCATATCTCCAGCTCTATTAATTGTCTGATAAAACCTGCAACAGCCTCCCTTGTGTGATTACAGTTCAACTAACAGAGTAGAAGGTAGGAATTTCTAAAATAAACACACATGGCCTCCTTAACTTCTTGTCTCTGTTAATATTCTGTATGTGAATTACTTGTGGTCATTTATACCTATTCTATTATTGTAAATCACTGTGGAATATGTTTGTTATAAATAATAATATATAAATAATAATAATAATAGTTTTATTTCTTTTTTACATAGTTACATAGGCAGAAAAGAGACATGCGTTCATCAAGTTCAGCCTGTTCAACTGTTTTTGTTCTTGATTCAAAAGAAGACAAAAAAACTCCAACTTGAAAAGATTTCTAATTTTGCAACAATATAGGAAAGAATTCCTTCTTGACCCCAGAATGGCAGTCAGATATCTACTTGGATCAATAAGCTGTTATGCCACAAATTAAAAATTATATCCCTGAATATTAGGCTTTTTCTATTTAAACATATGTACAGACTCTGATCAACCACTCAGGCAGAGAATTTCACATTCTCATTCTCCGTACTGTAAAAAAAAAAAAAACCCTTTCCTTTACTTTAAATCTCCCTTCTTCCAGTTTAAATGTGTGACGTTTTGTCTTATGTAAAGTCCTATTTATGAATAGATTTCCAGAAAATGGATTGTATTGGCAACGAATAAATTTGTATAGTGCTATCACATCCCCTCTGAGGTGCCATTTTTCTAAACTAATAGATTTAAAATTGTTAACCTTTATATATAATTAAAGTATTCCATTACTTTTATTAATTTTGTAGACCGCCTCTGCACTTTTTCTAGTGCTATGATAACCTTCTTCTTATCCAGAGAATTAATACCCTTTTTTAAACCTGATAATACCTTCCTGGCCTCAGCAATTACTGATTGACATAGCACATTGTTGCCTAGTTTGTTGTCTATAACAATTCCCAAATCCTTCTTTTTAAAAAAAAAAAAAAAATCTTTATTTTTGTCATGAGAAGATATAGTACAGGTCGGCAAGAGGTACCTCAAAGGCAATCCTCTGGCTTATCCCACGCGAAACATGCGGGGCACATGAGTAACATGCGCAATTTTTATATTACAGTCAGGCTTATATATATGGAGTGCAAGAAAAACATATTGCGAGAGTGTGATTCAGCTAAGTCAATGCGATAATTAGGCTTTAGGCATGCTAATTAATGTATTTGCGTTTCAATAGTGGTTAAGGTATGCTGGGGCTTTAACAGCCTAGACAGTACATTTGGTGTCCTCGCGAACAGTGAAATATATGAGTGACTCTAACTTACTAAGCAAGGTTAAGGGTGTGAGTTAGGCTAAGCAGGTGTTAGGTATTGTGAATACAGGTAGGGTGCAGGTTTTCTGTTCACCTACGACAATGACGTGTGTTTCAGTTTAGGTGTAGCTTCCGTGTAGGCAGTTTGTGAATTGGTTGCACCGTGTGTACAAGTTTAGGCCTGGTTAACAGTGTGGCTCTTGCCTGACAGGCTAGGGAGACATGCAGAGTAGATGTGGTTGGCAAGTATATTAGCTTGGCCGGGTGCTTTAATTCCCAGGCGGTAAGGCAATTAAATTCAGCCCCAACCTAAAGGGGTCTCAGACCAACGCTAAAGGACCTGGTGCATATGTGACATTAAGGCTTGTCAAGGTCCCGTCATCTGGAGAGGGTCTCTCAGTTAACTAAGTGTTTTAGCCGGTGTAGATGGCCAGTGTGGGAGCTAAACATGGGCTAATCAAAGTCATATAACACAAATTAAACTGATAACAGAAATGTAACATAAATAATCAGCGGTCAGTGAGAACCTTGCTTGATTGCAGTGAAGTGTTCTCGGCAGTCCGGGTGCCGGTGTAAAGGCTGAATAGGGTGGAGTAGCCAGTGTTCCAATGAATCTGGTAAGTAGTGATGTACCGAACGGTTCGCCGGCGAACGGTTCCTGGCGAACATAGCATGTTCGCGTTCGCCACGGCGTGCGAACATATGCGCGGTTCGACCCGCCCCCTATTCGTCATCATTGAGTAAACTTTGACCCTGTACCTCACAGTCAGCAGACACATTCCAGCCAATTAGCAGCACACCCTCCCTAGCAGACCCTCCCACCTACTGGACAGCATCCATTTTAGATTCATTCTCAAGCTGCATGCTTAGTAAGAGGAGGGAAAGTGTAGCTGCTGTTCATAAGATAGGGAAAAGCATAGCTAGGTTAGGGTTAGGGTATGCTTTTTTTGGATTTTTTTTTCTATGTAATGTAAATGCACTTAGTTGTCTGCCACTGCTGCCAGCTTCTGTGTCAGGCTCACAGTGCCCATACTGTGCCCAGTGCCACCAATTACATCTGGTGTCACAATAGCTTGGATTTAAAAACAAAAAACTTTTTTCACTGTTATAGATTGAATAGCAGTTAGTTGCCTGCCACTGCTGCCAGCTTCTGTGTCAGGCTCACAGTGGATACTGTGCCCATTTGCCCAGTCAGTGCCACCACTCATATCTGGTGTCACAATAGCTTGCATTTAAAAGCAAAAAACTTTTTTCACTGTTATAGATTGAATAGCAGTTGTCTGCCACTGCTGCCAGCTTCGGTGTCAGGCTCACAGTGGATATGGTGCCCATTTGCCCAGTCAGTGCCACCCCAGTCAGTGCCACCAATTACATCTGGTGTCACAATAGCTTGGATTTAAAAACAAAAAACACTTTTTTCACTGTTATAGATTGAATAGCAGCCAGTGTCCTTAAAGCGGGTGTGTTACGCTAACAGTGGATACGCTGACCAGTGCCACTAATTAGATCTGGTGTCACAATAGTTTGGATTTAAAAAAAAAATAATCTTTTTCACTGTTATAGATTGAATAGC
>OW240916.1:276868260-276881577 GCA_933207985.1 Pelobates cultripes
GGCATTGTTATCCAGGAAATGTGATTTCTCGATGTTTACGTGGTATTATCCCTATACTGTATACTACTCGTACATTTCCCCTTCTATTTTCTGTACCCCATCTTGCATGCCTTAATAAAAGAAAGATTGACCAAAAAAATAAATTATGCATAAATAGATATATGCAAAATTAGATTACGGTAACTATAATAAATACATTGAACAATCTGTGAGTTGTTTCTAAAAATAAGTATTTTACACTCCACAGTTCCACAGTTCCACAATTTCTCTTTAAATGCATTTCTTTGATCCGTATTTTTCCCATTGGAATACATACATAAAATAATGGGAATATGGAACCAATTTCAGCTACTTTGTATTCTATCCAGTGGTTAAAATGTCACAATATTCTCTACAGCAAGTTGGATCCTGGATTATGAAATGGCAAAGTAACGTTGGCAGATGGTTAATTATAAAATATAGGCAAATATAGAGTTTCAAATTCCTGTCCTTCTCAACAGATGACTGCTTTGGTGAGGTTTTGTAGTTGTGTGGGTATTAAAACACAATGACTTAAATAAATAAACCTTAAACCCGCAGTTTTGAAAGCTGTGGTCATCATGTTTCCACCAGAATTGGGAGAAATATTGGCATATTTTTTCTTAAATGATGTAAACAACGTGACAAATAAAACTCACAAAAAATAGCTTTTTTAATGACTCACTTGGTATTTAAAGTATGTGTTAAAAAAGTAGGATTAAATATATTGCATAATTGCAATAACTAAACGCAAGCTATATTTAATTAGGTTGTACGAATTGCAGGGCAGGGAAGTCTATTGTCTCCATACATCATTCAGTATATGTCCTGTGTTAAAGAAGGTCTATCAATGTAATCATTACCTTAAAATGTATTTACATGTTAAATGTACATAGATATTGTACTTTTTAATTAAATGTGATGTGGTTTCCCTATATTTATACTGAATTAAATTATACCATAGCTATTGATATTGAGTTCCTCTGCTGTCTTGTCATTTTTCAGATTTGTTGTTCTTCCTTGATTTTCTAATTTTAAACAATGACTTGGATCGGAACCTTGAGTTTTTACTTGTGTATTTATTTGCTGTGTTGATCTTTGGATTTCATCATTGTAAGCTCTTATTGTTGTATATACATGTAGTTTGTGCCCTGAATACAAATGAATACTGCCCGATCAACGTATCATGAGGTTACTTAATTTTAAACTAGAGCATTGGTTACAGTAAATTATCAAGCATATTAAGAATAACACAGGTTACATAGAACAAATTATGCATCAAACAAGAAGATTGCATTGTACCCTAGATAAAAAAAAAATTATCTTTAAAAGTTTTTACTTTTTAGAAATAACTGGTATGGTGGTCTCAAACCATAAAATTATGTTTTTAAATTCATAAAGGGTATGAATAGTGTATCCGACCATTTCCTTTGTTTCAAGTATCAGTTTGTTCAAGCCAGTTATTGATTCATCAAAATTCACTGTTTGGAAAAAAAAAAAAAAAACACCCCAGGATGATCGAATGGTTTCTCCTCATTTGTGATGTCAGGAAAATTTAACTTTCTATTGCATTGTCTTAAACGTGACCTAATTTTCAAATAATTCAATGAGCAATTGAGCACTGAACTCAGGAAATCTTTCAAATGTTAAAGTAGGTCTGTCACCTTTTGAGGTCTTTGATTAGACATGACCCCAGATGGTGACTGCTCCATTCGATATGCAGTTTTCTGGAGGCGCAGAGGAAGGTAGGTTTTACTTACCCGAACATGTCTCTCGCATGCATTGCCATCTTCTTCCTTGAGGTTCCCTTCAGGTCCTAGTGCTTCATCTGCCATGAGCTGATGTCAGCACTATTTTCTCTCATGTGCGAGAGGACAACATAGATATCTATGGAGGATCCTGCAAGACCACTAGAACCTCTAAAAAAAAGCCCTTTTCAACTCAGTCATTACTAGTATCATCTGATGGTTTCACAAGACTTGAAACCTGTCTTTTGATATCTTTTGACTGAGTTGCAATTTTAGTGAAATTCGAACACACATGTTTCTAAGCATTTAATATGAAATGCTCAATTTTTTCAGATGGGCGGGGAACGGTGACAGGTTGTGTACCCAAGTAAATTCACAAGGAACTCCAGTCTGTGGTGCTTCATGTTCAAACTGATTACTCAGCGCCATGATTTCATCTATGAGTTCTTAATTTCCAATAATTTTCCTTTTATTAATCACCTTTGAACTAATGACGTCTAATGCTTCTAACTAGGAATCATGCATAATACACAATATAAACTTAATTATAAAACATACAATTGGACTGTAGTAACATCTTATAGAATGTATTTTTTTCTCTTGAAGGGATTCAAAATGTTAATGCCATTTACCTATTAATTTACAAATGTAATTTTAATCAAACTGGCAGTAAATTAATAGATGCCTCATAATAACTAACACATTTACGTATGTAAGAAAGATAAAACAAAGTAGATTAAAGAGTCAAATTATATCAATAGTACTATCATTTCGTAACGTTCCAGAAACTAAACTCTGAATCTTCATAGTGTTTACTAAAATGTACAGAGATAAACATGAATGAAAGTGGCAGTGAACTGTTATTGTGGTATATATTTAAATATATATAACATGCATTATTAATATATATTTAGTAAAATTCTACAGTACTCCACAACATATCAAACTGTGCCAAAAATTCTGGAAGATTTGAAAGCATTTAATAACAAAACAATGTTGTAAATCATCCAAATAAGAATGAAATCCTACAAACAAACCAAATTAACATTTAAACTAGCGCACACAATTTACACAGTACCCTGTTAATATATTCACTATAGTATTTTTGTATTACAATGTACAATGTGCACTAGAGTCTCAAAACAACAAAACAATTGGTAATGCAAACCTTTGAGTGATTACCGGTAGGACTCTAAGCAACAGCCAGATTATGAATTAAACTGAAAACAAAAGTAGGTGAAAATGGCAATGGTGCTGCCCAAAATATCTCCCATAACCCACTAGTAAAAAAAAAAATTAGAATACAAAATAGACCAACATCATGAAAAAAGGTAATCAGACAGTATGTGATTTAAAACAAAAAGTGGAGATCACACTTTTCTGGATCTAATAATGTAGTTATTGGTAACCCATGCAGGGTACTATTATATAATATGTTATTATATGTTATATTTGATGATAGACAGAAACAACAACATCCCTGATGATAGAAACAACAACATTTAAAGAATCAACATTTTTGGTCTCCAGGGTATCAAAAAGATGATACCCTGGAGACAAGATCTTTGGGTGGTGTGTTTGAAGACAAGCCTCCCTTGATTAAGATGTCATCAAGACTTTTGAGTCTTCCTCCCCAGACACAGAGAGACAGATCTCCTGTAGGACTGATGTCTTGGACCTCACTCTCTGCTTTAACAGATTCCCAATATCTCTAGATTAATTGCCTCCAGCTTGTTAATGAGACAATTGACCCCAAGAAGGAATGCCAAAGAAAGCCTCAACTTTTAAAGTTTCAAAATACCAATAAAACTGTGAGAAGAGATAGAGCAATGAGAAAGGCATGGCAGTCGTATGCATTTTGCATTTAATAGGATTTCATCAAAAACTAGCTATCGTCAAGACTTTTAGCTTTTTTTTCTTTCCCATGGTAGAGATCAGTGAATAGGGTAAAAAGCTAAGAAACGTCTGCTTTATAAGGGTAAAAGGTAATGTGTGTCTGACTTTTCCAATTGTCTCTCTGCCCTATGTTTCTATTGACTAATGCATATTCTATTTTAGACCTATCTTTATGATTACTACTTTCATCTTTTCTTTTCCAGATAAGTAAAACTGTGCACAAAATCCCCATGCAATGAAAAAAAATGTTCGTTATATAATTTAACAGACACTGTTACACCGGTGGGTTATATTTTGCAAGCAGAATAAGAAAACAATTTCGTTTTAGTTCTGGACATTTTTGATATAAGATTAAATGTATTTTTATAAAACACCCAAAGTTGTTAAGATGCTGGAAATCAGTAGACTAAAATATTAGCTTCCAGATATTTTGTGATGATAAGCTTTAAGTCAGAAGGGAAAAGCAAACAATTGGCACACCAGATACTTTTCAGCCTGTTACTGTTCGAGAGTCTTACCTTTATCACAAAATGCCAATCATATTAGACTAAAGCTGATTTTGTTCTGTGCTATAGATATGGCATAAAGACAGGTTGAATATGCAGGCACTAAGCATGGACAACCAAAGTGATTGGAAAAAAAACACATTTCTATGGCACGGAGATCTACTGCATCCAATTATAAAACTGATAAAATCCTGATGGACACAAATTTGGAAAAGTTAATGAAATGTGAAAACATAGATTAATTTTAAAACCAGTTAAGAAAGGTTTACTAGTGAGGTATAAAGATCTATAATATATGGAAACTATTTGAACTGTTATGAGGAAGCCCTGAAATCACCCTGGCACCAAGAGGGTGACAGATGAAAGACCAGATTGAACAGGGAGACAGATCTAGCATATTTCAGTTTTACAATTCTTTTTTTACCATTTCAGGGATTACCTCCAAGTTAGATATTTTCTCTAAAGGCTTTGAATGCTCAATTTTATTTCACAACTTAACTTTATAACTTAAAGATGGCATGAAATCATTTTAACATTTCCGGTGTTTTTTAAGTAAATCAAACGAATAACAAGTAAAAGTTTCCTCTAAATGTGGGTGACCAACATCAGTATAAAAGTAAAAATAAAATTAAAAAAATATGATAGACAGACAGACAGAACTTTATATCATGGAAAATTATGTCATGGGGGGGTGTATTCTGACAACATCATAGTATTATATAAAATATATGATATAATTTTAAATTACTCGATTTTTTAGGGTTAGGCCCTAGTGTGTGTTGGATTCCTGTAATCTTTGGGTAGCATCAAGATATACATGTTGAAATGACAAGCAGAAAATAATAATACATTTCACCAAAAATGTACTTAATATAAAGCACACAACCAACATAATGGAACTTGTATAGTGTAGCTATACATTCATTTAAACAAGAAGGGTGTTTTTTTTCTATGCCTTTTCCTGTACAGCGATTCAAAGTGGAGATTACAATGTGTAAGACTTGGCCATCATTTGGATACAAAGTAGGAAGTCTGAAATATAAAAGATGTTCAGTCAAAAAAAATATTTGTACAGAACATAAGAAGTATGCCCATATTTAAGCAGTTTTACTTATATCAGGCTGAACATGCAAACATCTGCTATATTATTTCCGTAGCAGATTATCCTATTCTGGTGTCTTGCCTAAACAGAGAGTTTTGGTGAACTGGGAACCAAAAAAGTAATTTGAAAGGAGGTGTCCACATTTTCCTGATATGATACTGACTAAAGTATGTTCTTGCCTGTTCTTGTGCTGCTAGGATTAGTTCCTCAGTGCTGCATTTCAGTCCTGCCTTTTCCAACTACTGCTAGTATTTTGTCATGTGCACCACATCCACTATCTGCCAGTGGTACACCCATGGAGAGGTTTGTTGTATCATGGAACCTCCTATTCTTCTGGATCCTCTATCTGTTGTTTAATGCATTACTTTAGGAGTTCACCTTTGGGAGCCATCTTTGTAATGTACTTGTAGATGTCCTGTGTTTCCTCCAGGACTGTAACCTTGACATTCATAAGACCCTAACCTCTTTCCTTCCGGCTTTTGTAAAGTCTCTGGGTGCTGGATTTCAGGTAGAATCCTCCTTTAATAGTGAGTAGTTTCTGGGTTTTGACACTTTGACCAGTTATTCTCTTGGCCAGGTTATGATTCCAGCTGGGTACCTGATGACTAGTAAGGCATATGTATTGATGGCTTGGATCTGGTTCTTGCCATTGAGCTGGCTTCAGAACCTGTCTGACTTTATTGAGGTAGTTATATGTTGTCATCTCCTTATCTCTCCCTCATGGTTGCCATGTGTTTTTGATACCCCCAGGTTCTTGTAGCTGTTCTCTACATCTTCTACTTGGCCTTCTGGTACTTAAACCACTTCTGTCCTGATCATCTACTTCTCTAGTCCGACCTATATTCCTTGCTGTATATCCTAGTTAGGTGGATCTGTGAGTAAATGTCCCACTCATTCTTGTCATACAGCTTGATGTTGTCCATGTAGAGTAGGTGGTTGATGGTAGCTCCACTCTTGAACCTGTAACTGTATCCTCTCTTTATAATGATTTGGCTGAAGAGGTTAAGGTCTATGCAGAAAAGCATTCAGGATAACGCATCACCTTAGCATATGTCACATTTGATGTTCACTTGTGTTATTGCCCTGCAATTAGCTTCTAGAGTTGTTTTCCACTTGTCCACCGAGTTCTTGATGAAAGCTCTTGTTGTCTTCTTCACCTTGGATAGAGCCAAGCATTCCAATATCCATGTGTGTAGCACTGTGTCATAGGTTTTCTTGTAGTCAATCTAGGCAATGCACAGATTGGTCTGTTTGATCTTAAAATCCCACATGACTGCTTTGTTTAGCAGTAGTTGGTGTTTTGATTCTCTGGTGTTGTTTCCAATCCCCTTCTGAGCATTGGTCACGTACTGATTAATATGCATCGATTGTGGAGGCTATGATGCCTGACAAGACCTTCCATATCGTGGGGAGGCAGGTGATTGGTTTTTATTTGAATGGTGCTGTTCCCTTGTGAGAGTCCTTCATGACAAGTATTGTTATGCCTTGTGTTAGCCAGTCTGGATGGAAGCCTGTTGCTAGTAGTTGATTCATTTATGCTGCTAAGCAGTGTTGTTAACTTCTTCCAGTAGGTATGGATTCATGCAGTCATGTTAGCTCCTTCCAGTAGGTATGTATCATGTCAGGTTCAGGTCCTGGAGCTGACCATCTATCTATCTATCTACATATATATCATGTTATAAAAAACTAATAAAAGAGATGAGGTATATTTCATGAAAAATGTGGATTTGGAAAAATGTTTCCAACTCATTTTTTTTTTTTAGCTCTACTGGTTTGGCTTACATTTTGGAATTTCTTTCTCACTGTTCTACAAGTCTGGTTTAGATAATAAACCTCTATGTCTTCTGTTTAAAGGAAAAAAACAACCGAGGGACAGATACATTATATAATGTATAGAAATTGTTAATTTGCTATATATATAAAGATTAAAAAAATGTTAACACAGAGAGACACTACTTACTGCTGTGATAAGACATGTTTGATAAAGCCTATCCAAGGAGAAACGCATTAAGTGTGTTGTTAATAACTTTTTTATCACTATTTTATTTTATTATATATTGTATTACTTTAATAATTTTTTTAATATTAAAGTACTTTTTTAATTGAACCTAACTTTGCTGCTGTTGGATTGTTTGGAGCTATATCCCTGGTGGGGATCATACCACCCAAGTGCTTTGGATTGAGCGAACCCAAACTTGCTCTTTAGAATGTGAGTAGGTTTAACTTATTTATTTCTGCTTACACTCCTTTTTATGGTGTACACTATTCTGGTTCTGTTTGTTTATCTCCACATATACACAGACGGAAGAATTTATATTTACACCTGTATCCTTGAGTGGGGATCATACCACTTCAGAGGAGCCAGGTTTTACACGTGAGTGTACATTTTATAGTTTTTACCTACCCTTGCTTCATAGCTATACATATATCACCATATACGAGTTTTATTTGTTTATTTTTTATGAGGATACCCCTACCACACCTATAATTCGAAGAATTATCTCTGCACTTGATCCATAGGGGGGGATTATTCCACCCAGGCGCATTCACTGGAGCTGTACTGAAGCTCCAGGAAAGTGTGAGTGCATGTCTTTTATTTTACCTATCACCACTACAGTTTTAAATACTACACTAGTATTTCTTCTCTGGTTCTCTCCACATGTCAAGGATTACTGAAGCGCTGTATCTACCCCCTGTTTTATCCAGTTTTCTGATCGGAAAAGAGAGACTCCGTATTGGTGTTCAAGCTGCTTTTGGACTACTATCACTTTGCTTCCGCGCTGCATTTATTTTTGTGTGATTGTGTTTGATGGAAGCTCCTCCAGAACTGTAATGGAGAAAGGTAAGAGCTGTCAATGTTTCTTTATTGCTTGCATTTTGAGATAGTTTTCCATAGCATTTTTTTTTAATTATGCTTTGATATGTGATATATTTGATATAAATAAAAAACATTAATGATAGTTAAAAACACTTGCTTAACCTTTACTGTTCTGTAACTATATTTATTTGCTTCTTCCTTCAGATGGCTAGCGAAAAAGCAAAGTTATTCAGATAGCAAAACCTGCAATGCCAGAAAAAAGAAGGAAGAAGCCTTAAAAAAAATATTGTAATTTTCCCAATCACACGTTTCTTACAGCCACAATCTTCATTAGGCAGTGATCAAGATTCCCTTGGCACAGATACAGCAACATCAAACAAAGAGATAACTTCCAGTCTGACAGACATTTCACATGGTGAAGAATGAGAAACAAATACAGAATTGGAAGAATCCGAATGTGATTATATTGGTTCAGCAGAGTATTTTGACATTAAAGAGGATATCTCTGATGTTTCCTCTGAGTCAGACACTGAGGCCATTGTACTTTTGGATGAAGAAACCAAAATGGAACTCGAAAAGCCATCAACATCAGTAAATGGAATCTCAAGTGACCCTGCATTCTAACTGAAAATACAAAGAATAACATACTTTATTCAGTACTTAGCTGGACAAAATCTGGTGGCATTGATGCCCATTTGATTCAAAACAATAATAGTAATTTCCTGACATTAGTTGAAATGGTAGGGAAATTTGATCCCATCATATCTGAACAAATTCAGAGAATCCAGTGCTCAATCTCACAACATTAACAAATACCACATTACCTCGGTTGACAAGATTCAGAATGAGAAAATTATATAAAACCTGAATGATTCCAAATATTTCTTTATTATGTTGGATTGTACAAAGAGTAGATAAGCATTGTTGTCTGATCATAGTTGAAAATCAAGAATACTTACTGGATTTTTGCCCAGTATGTGATACATCACCTCAAGGACTAACCTCCTCTTTACTAGCATACTTAAAGAACAATCAGATTGCACTTGAAAATATGCATGGGCAAGGGTATGATAATGGTCGCAGTATGAAGGAAAACCATAATGGCTTGCAGCAAAATATACTCAATATCAACTCAAGAGCTTTTGTTGAGTAATGCAGAGCACATACTCTCAACTTGGTTGTGAATGATGCTGCAAATATTTCATACCTGACAGTAGACTTTTTGGCTCTTTCAAGAACTTTGTGTTCTTTGTCTCATCCACCCATCGATGGCAAGTACTAACAGAGCATATTAAAAATCTAACTTTAAAACCACTCTCCCGTACCAGATAGGAAAGCAGAATTGCAGCAATTAAACCATTATGTTATTTCCTACCTGAAGTATATGATGCACTGTATGACTTTTTAGATGATGACAACAGGAACATTAACACCAAACATCAGGTTCATTCCTTAGCAACTAAGGAAAAATATTTCATATTCTTCTGTTCCTTTGTCATTTGGTAGGAAATAGTATCAAAAGTGAATGGAATCAGCAAAAAACTGCAGCAAACTTTAAACATATCAGGCTGTGTACAGGAACTGGGACAGTTGAATAAAGCACTTGGTGGAATACAGGTCTGATGAAAGTTTTGAGAATGTGGTAGTTGATATCAAAGAAATAGCTGAATAGCTTGACTGTGAAGCACAATTTCCTGATGTTGTTACAATTAGACCTCAATGGAGAAAGAAGATTTTTGCTCTTGCAGACCCAACACAAAATTTTAAAGTACATTCTTTTTTGCAGTTTTGGACACATCCATCTAGTCCATAAATGAGAGATTCACATTACTTCAGAGCATTTGGGACACATTTGCATTTTTATATCAAATCCCAAAACTTTCTATGGACAGAAATTATATATTGAAGTTTTGCATGGATCTGTTAACTGTTAACTGACAACCAGTTATCTCACTTTGACACTAATGGAATGGATCTTTGTGATGAACTGGTCACCGTTAGACATTTTCTAACTCATGATAACCACCAACATCTTGCAGTATCTAGTGTAGAATAATTTGAACAACACATTTCCATGTCATTTAGAATATTGATGATACTTCCTGTAAGTGTAGATGCTGGGAAAATTATCAAAACTAAAGTTGATTAAAAACGACCTCCGTTCCTCAATGTCCCATGCAAGACTTACCAATGTATCTATGATATCCATTGAAAAATCCTTCTGTGAAGATTTGGTTATACAGGTTGTGATTAAAACATTTTCTGTTTGCAAGGCTCAAAGCTCTAGCTTTGTTTAAGTATATATAAAAAAAATGTGCACACACTGCATACTTCCCTAGTGTCTCACAACTGGAAGATAATATACCAGAATATAGGAAATAAAATAGGAGCACTCTGCTCAATAAATCAGACATGTTTACTATTCACATATATGGCTCAATCCAGGCTCCTGAAACAATAATCCTTCAGATAGAATTTAACCTCATTTAAGACAATAATTGTGTAGGCTACTGATTCACACCATATGTTTACATGTTTGGAACGTTATTTATTTATTTATTTATTCATTTATTTTATTGATATTTGTTATGTTTTTTTTTTTTTATTGTATTTATTATTATGGAAATCTGCTATTTGCCCTATTTTGTGATTGTATTTATTGAAATTGTAAAAAGGAATATTCCTGCATTGTGTTAAGAGTATGTAAAATCATGGGTGATGTCTTACCCATACAAATGTTTTTTGTTTTGGCCAATGATAATCCATACTAATTTATTCTAACCTCAACATATGAGGAAAGGGATTTAGGGGTGATTATTTCTGATGACTTAAAGGTAGGCAGACAATGTAATAGAGCAGCAGGAAATGCTAGCAGAATGCTTGGTTGTATAGGGGGAGGTATTAGCAGTAGAAAGAGGGAAGTGCTCATGCCATTGTATAGAACACTGGTGAGACCTCACTTGGAGTATTGTACACAGTACTGGAGACTGTATCTTCAGAAGGATATTGATACCTTAGAGAGGGTTCAGAGAAGGGCTACTAAACTGGTTCATGGATTGCAGGATAAAACTTACCAGGAAAGGTTAAAGGATCTTAACATGTATAGCTTGGAGGAAAGACGAGACAGGGGGGGATATGATAGAAACATTTAAATATATAAAGGGAATCAACACAGTAAAGGAGGAGACTATATTTAAAAAGAAGAAAAACTACCACAACAAGAGGACATAGTCTTAAATTAGAGGGACAAAGGTTTAAAAATAATATCAGGAAGTATTACTTTACTGAGAGGGTAGTGGATGTATGGAATAGCCTTCCAGCTGAAGTGGTAGAGGTTAACACAGTAAAGGAGTTTAAGCATGCATGGGATAGGCATAAGGCTATCCTAACTATAAGATAAGGCTAGGGACTAATGAAAGTTTTTAGAAAATTGGGCAGACTAGATGGGCCGAATGGTTCTTATCTGCCGTCACATTCTATGTTTCTATGTTTCTATGTTTCTAAAGCACGTGATGCATATTTTGCAGAAGCAGTGATAGTTTAGCGATTTAATAGGTATGTGTTTAAGAATTTGCAGCACACATAAGAAAGCCATCCAATTTTAGTAAAAGGTTTGTAAGAAAGTTACAAATTTGCTCAATAAATTGTGGTGCTAGGGATAATCCACGATCAATCTATCTTGTCTTGACCTACAGGGAGTGCAGAATTATTAGGCAAATGAGTATTTTGACCACATCATCCTCTTTATGCATGTTGTCTTACTCCAAGCTGTATAGGCTCGAAAGCCTACTACCAATTAAGCATATTAGGTGATGTGCATCTGTAATGAGAAGGGGTGTGGTCTAATGACATCAACACCCTATATCAGGTGTGCATAATTATTAGGCAACTTCCTTTCCTTTGGCAAAATGGGTCAAAAGAAGAACTTGACAGGCTCAGAAAAGTCAAAAATAGTGAGATATCTTGCAGAGGGATGCAGCACCCTTAAAATTGCAAAGCTTCTGAAGCGTGATCATCGAACAATCAAGCGTTTCATTCAAAATAGTCAACAGGGTCGCAAGAAGCGTGTGGAAAAACCAAGGCGCAAAATAACTGCCCATGAACTGAGAAAAGTCAAGCGTGCAGCTGCCACGATGCCACTTGCCACCAGTTTGGCCATATTTCAGAGCTGCAACATCACTGAGTGCCCAAAGCACAAGGTGTGCAATACTCAGAGACATGGCCAAGGTAAGAAAGGCTGAAAGACGACCACCACTGAACAAGACACACAAGCTGAAACGTCAAGACTGGGCCAAGAAATATCTCAAGACTGATTTTTCTAAGGTTTTATGGACTGATGAAATGAGAGTGAGTCTTGATGGGCCAGATGGATGGGCCCGTGGCTGGATTGGTAAAGGGCAGAGAGCTCCAGTCCCACTCAGACGCCAGCAAGGTGGAGGTGGAGTACTGGTTTGGGCTGGTATCATCAAAGATGAGCTTGTGGGGCCTTTTCGGGTTGAGGATGGAGTCAAGCTCAACTCCCAGTCCTACTGCCAGTTCCTGGAAGACACCTTCTTCAAGCAGTGGTACAGGAAGAAGTCTGCATCCTTCAAGAAAACATGATTTTCATGCAGGACAATGCTCCATCACACGCGTCCAAGTACTCCACAGCGTGGCTGGCAAGAAAGGGTATAAAAGAAGAAAATCTAATGACATGGCCTCCTTGTTCACCTGATCTGAACCCCATTGATAACCTGTGGTCCATCATCAAATGTGAGATTTACAAGGAGGGAAAACAGTAAACCTCTCTGAACAGTGTCTGGGAGGCTGTGGTTGCTGCCAGGGGCGGGCTGGGCCGGGGGGCAGGGAGGCAATTGCCCCCCAGGCCGCCCTAAATTCTTGTAAGACCGGCCGCGGCGGGCCGGCCCTTTAAATACTGCAGCCGCCTGAGCGCTCTGTTAAGAGCCTCAGGCGGCTGCAGATTCTCCCCTCCCCTCCCCTGTAGCGTGGCCGAGCTGCACTCCGGTCCGCGGTGCCGGCCGGAGTGATAGGAGGGTGCACACTGAGTGTGCACTTCCTGTCAGTCCGGCCGGTTACAGGAAACAGAAACTCCACGCGGAACAGGAGTTTCTGTTTCCTGTAACCGGCTGGACTGACAGGAAGTGCACACTCAGTGTGCACCTTCCTATCACTCCGGCCGGCCACCGCGGACCGGAGTGCAGCTCGGCCACGTTACAGGGGAGGGGGGGG
>OW240916.1:276881677-277133727 GCA_933207985.1 Pelobates cultripes
GGGAATAAGAAGAGGGGAGGGGGAATAAGAAGAGGGGAGGGAGGGGAATAAGGGGAGGAGGGAATAAGAAGAAGGGGCAGCTCTATAGGACAGGGCCAAGACAGGGAGCTCTTTCACACTACGTGCGCACACACACACACACAATGCATCCCTATACATACACAGAAACACAACATGCTTCCCTTACACACAGAGAAACACACAATGCATCCATTACACACACACACACAATGCAACCCTTACACACAAAGACAATGCATCCTTTGCACACATACACAGAAACAGACAATGCAAACCCGTACACACGCATGCAAACACACACACTTCTTTTCTTACATACACACAGAAACACAATGCATCTCATGCACACACATACAGACACACACCTTGCATCCCTTATGCATACAAACACAGATTCACACAATGCATCCCTTACACACAACCAGAAACACATAATACATCCCTTATACACAAATACACACTGCTTCCACTACACACAAACACACTGCATCACCTGCACAAACTGGTAACCCTAAACACTACATACCATAAGCACACATATTAGATCCTCTACAATAACACATAACACATCCCCTACACACTCCACTCCCTGTGAGCGAACTCATGGGTGGGTGGAACTTATGAGTGGGCCTTATGGGCATACTCACCGTCAGGCCCTGGGGCCCAGACCTTGAGCTGTGTAAGAGGCCCCAAAAAATGGAGCTGCTTCCAATTCTCCCAGAACATTGAATTTTGTGACCACAGTTGCAAACAGCCTCCAGAGATCCTGTTCTACACCAGACCAGTGGAGCCAAACTGCAGCCCATCATCATCCTCATCTGCTTGTAAGTAGGCAATCTAGTATATTATTAGTGACACTAATCTATAATTTACCTCACATTAAAGGGACACTATAGCTTAATGAAGTGGTTCTGGTGTCTATAGCTGGTCCCTGCAGGCGTTTTAATGTAAACACACACTGTGTGCAGCACTGGCGTTAGTTCATATGGCAGATCATATGGGTGGGGCATTGTGATGTGACATGTGGGGGCAGCAAATTTTTATTTTGTCTAGGGCGGCAAAAATCCTTGCACCGGCTCTGATCATGGGCAGGTGCACTAGTCTACTGGCGACCCACAGGAGGGGAGTGCACTGATTGCACTGCACTCTTCTCCTGCCCAGCCCCGTCTTTACCGCAGTGCAAGTGCCCTCTGCCCCTAATTTACAGTGGCTCACACTCACAACAAGCAGTGCCTGGAGCCGTGAAGGAGCGGGTATGGCAAAGAACTACTGATTAGCATAACATCAATATCCGTTATAAAACCAGGAAAAGGTGGGCATGGATGGTGAACTGATTTGGTGGTGCAATGGGCCACTTGACTGGTTTTGCCCCCCAGGCCTAAGGCTGCCAGCCCTCCCCTGGTTGCTGCTGCACGCAATGTTGATGGTGAACAGATCAAAACACTGACAGAATCCATGGATGGCAGGCTTTTGAGTGTCCTTGCAAAGAAAGGTGGCTATATTGGTCACTGATTTGTTTTTGTTTTGTTTTTGAATGTCAGAAATGTATATTTGTGAATGTTGAGATGTTATATTGGTTTCACTGGTAATAATAAATAATTGAAATGGGTATATATTTGTTTTTGTTAAGTTGCCTAATAATTATGCACAGTAATAGTCACCTGCACACACAGATATCCCCCTAACATAGCTATAACTAAAAACAAACTAAAAACTACTTCCAAAAATATTCAGCTTTGATATTAATGAGTTTTTTGGGTTCATTGAGAACATGGTTGTTGTTCAATAATAAAATTAATCCTCAAAAATACAACTTGCCTAATAATTCTGCACTCCCTGTATTGTTATAGATTTTCTGCTACGTCATTTTCTATTAAACATTTAATATTTTTTAGTTTTTATTTATATTCTTAGATTTGTTTTGTGCTACAACTATTGAATTTACATGCACTATACAGAATTGTGAATAAATAAAGCATTTATTTTGACTTGTCATAGCTGTTGAAGTTATTGTCAAAGCATTCTAATAGCAAAATTAGTGGGACTTAGATGGAGAGCTGGAGTCATTGTCATAGTAAATTCATGCCTGGACTGGACATTTTTAAAGGGAAGTAAGATGATCACACACCCCTGGGTCACCAAAATATAAGTTATGCACACAGGCACCTGTGACCTAAGGATCAGCCCTGTCTTCCACCAGCTCCATTTGTATCTTCAGAGGGAACATGATGGAGACTACTTTGAGTAGGCAATGTCTTTATCAAGGCCTCTATAATATAAAGATGCAAGTGAGATTAATCAAGGCAAAACATGTGCAATTCTGGAGACCAATTAAGTGCCTTCTGTGATTTAGCACATAGCCCAAAAATAGTACTTGTTTTGCCTTGATAAAGCTCCCTCTGTAGAGTGAGTGTTTAGTATGACTGTGTTACGCTACTTGGGTGGTTTGGCTTGGAACTCAACTGCAGCTTGTAAACCTCCCTAATTACAATTGTGAAGAAATGGAGAATCTTTAAAGTATCAATACTGTAGCTTTAAGAAAAGAGAGAATCACTGGTAACTTGATTTAACCGAAGTTTTAATAAGTGTCAAACTTAAATGAATTGCATTTAGGCAATAATCCAATAAGAAGAAGTACAAGTAGTCAACAACACAAAGTTCATCATTAAGTATTTCTTCAGAGATGCATTAAGTAACATTCTTTAAGTTCATGAGAATAATCTTCAATAGAACAATAAGCAAGTAGCTAAGAATATTTGCAGAGCAAGAACAGTTCATCGTGAATAAGCATGATGGGAGTTGTCCTCCATATAATTAGTAGCTTGAAGCATTGAGTGTCTTTGCAAAGCAAGAAACAGTTCATTCATAGTAAATAAGCATGATGGGAGTTGTCCTCCATATAATTAGTAGTTTGTAGCAATGAAGATTTGAGTAAGCAAGCATTAGTTCATTAATACATGATATGGTAGACAAATAGCTGAAAGATATACTTAAGGTTAATCTGAGTAGTCCTCCAATAGTTTAGGGATATGATCCACTTGTAAAGTAAGTGAGTTTCCGTTCTCCAGTAATCCTCTGTGACATGAAGCATACTTGTCTTAGTCCAGTAGGCTAGGACGACTTCAGAGTTTGTAGAGCCGGCGTGTCCCAGGAGCCAGCGTGCATATTCGGAAGTAGGACCCACAATTCCAGAGCCTGTGGAGAGGTAAGTCTGGCGGAAGTAGCTCCCAGTATCACCAAGCTCCCTCTCTCTGGCGCGGTCTCCCTAAATACCGTTAGAGACGCGTCAGAGGGGGGCGGGGTCTGGCTCCGCACAGCGGAGTGCCGAACCCGGAAGTGTTACCGCATGACAGACTGCTACTTTGTCTTACAAGAATCTCAAAGAATTTTCCAAGAAAGGTTCTATATCCCTGGAATCAGGAATATAGCTGCCTTAAATTTCTTCAACTCTTTTCCCATTGAACTTCTTCAACTGCTCTCTCTCTCTTCTGGCATTGTCCCTGCTGACTTTAAACATGCCACTGTAGTACCTATCCTGAAAAAAAATCTCTTTACTCATCCTCCCCCTCTAACTATTGTCCTATATCCCTGCTCCCTTTTTCGTCAAAGCTTCTGGAAAGACTTGTCTTTACCCTAGTGTCTCACTTCCTCAATTCCAACTCTCTCCTTGACCTTCTTCGATCTGGCTTCCGCCCTCTCCAGTCTACTGAGACTGCGCTTATCAAAGTTACTAACGACTTAATCACAGCTAAATCCAAAGGCCACTACTACTTACTAAATGTTTTTGACCTCTCTGCTACTTTTGACACCGATCATGCTCTCCTTCTTAAAAACTCTTCAATCCTCGGTCTCCCTTCAAGTTAGTGGTATCCACATAAGTCTATCCTTGCAAGCACGCTGTCTTGGCATCATACTTGATTCTGGCCTCACCTTTGAGCCTCACATCCAGTATGTTGCTAAATCCTATAGATTAGATCTTAAAAATATAACCCGTATCCACCCATTTCTTACACAAGATGCTACCAAGTAGCTTGTCCATGCTCTAATAATGTCCCGCATGGATTATTGTAACCCTCTCCTGATTTACAATATGCTGGTCGTAAGTGCGAGCCGTCATAAAACAGGTAGGTCACTAAACGCGAACCACCTGTATATACACAAAATTGCTGCGTTATGATATGTCTACAAGCTAGCTATGCATCCCTTGCTTCAAATAAATGTTATGCTAATATATTATCAATCAAAAAGTGCTCGGAAGTGAAGGGATTAACCAATGCAAAATAAATACATATGACTAAATAATAGAAACTAGAAATTGCTTGTCTTTAAACCAATTTCACAAACAGAAGAAAAATGATCATATTGAAAAAATAATTAATTCTTTGTACTATAATTCTTTTAATTAAATTCAGTTTACACCAAAGTGATAACTGTAATTTGTACCATCTGTCAGGGGCTGGTTCAATATTATCAATTAAAAGTGAAATCTTGCTATCCAACAAATTGTTGATTTAGTATTTTTGAATAATAAAATTTATTCAGTTTTATTAAAATTGTAGAGCGATGGGCAGGATGAGAGACAGATGAATAGACATAGGGAAAGATGGACAATCAAAACCAAGACCAAACCTTTCAGACCAAACAAAGGGGAGAGAGTAACAGAATAGGGATTAGATTAAAACTGATGGGACAGGCTCTATTATTTCTTTCAAAAATATTTTAACAGAATGCATTGAGATTTTTGTTTTTAATTATGTCCTGGGAACCATATACAAATACAATGATACACATATATTAAGAGACGTATACAAAACAATTATAAATACATTGTTAAACATATAATAGACACCTACAATACAATTATATATTGACAGTGAGTGCTGTTGTTGGATGATTCATTAGATGGTTTCAGTTTTTGTCCAGGTATTCCAGGTATGGCATATTTGATAGTGTCTGACAGAATGTTATAAGTATTTGAAATTTTATAAGAGTAAGCTGCTTACTGCTTTCTGAGTTTTGGACAGACCAGAAAAGGATTAAGATCCCACTGAGTTACCAGGTTACCATCTTGGGGCCCTCCTACAATCTTTACATAGGGATGGTAAATTAGGGCCAAAATTATTCCTGGTTCTGGGACTCCTGTCTAACCCATGGGTACTAGGCAGCCGATAAAGGTTGCCTTATGGGTAATCCGGCTAGGTTAATAAGCAGACACATATTCAGCAAGGCAGAGTAGGCCCCTGCTTACCCTACATGGCAAGTGCCTACTCTGCTGATATATACCAGGCCAGGATGAAGAGAAGGCAGATGACGGGAGCAAGAGGAGGCAGGCGTCAGGCATTATGGGAGTGCTGATGTGTTTGCAGTATGATGTGAAGCTCAGAGTCAGAATATGATGATACTCTGCAACATCACTACATAGGCCATGCAGGGGAGCAGAGAGAAACTGGAAGATCCAGTCCGCACTGGACTCCAGGGAGAAAATCCCCACTTGACCCCAGGGAGAGGACCCACACCAAATCTCCTAAAGTTAGGGAGTCTGGATGGGCCTAAAAATAAATAAATAAATAAATAAATAAGTAAAACAAGAAATAAAATTAATTTGTGAGTGTGTGTGCAAGAATGTATAAATGTGTGAGTGTGTCTGTGAGTGTTTGTGTTTGAGTGTGGCTGTCAGTGAGTATCTCTGTCTGTCAATGTGTGTGTTTAAAATCAGTGAGATTGTGTCTGTCATTGAGAGTGTGCGTCTGTATATCACCATTAAAGACTGCATTCACGGCTTCTGCCCAAGTTGGGAAATTAACATGCTTGCCCAAATGCACTCAACAAACATAGAAACATTCGGCCCATCTAGTCTGCCCAATTTTCTAAATGCTTTAATTAGTCCCTGACCTTATCTTATAGTTAGGATAGCCTTATGCCTATCCCACGCATGCTTAACCTCTACCACTTCAGCTGGAAGGCTATTCCATGCATCCACTACCCTCTCAGTAAAGTAATACTTCCTGATATTATTTTTAAACCTTTGCCCCTCTAATTTAAGACTATGCCCTATTGTTGTGGTAGTTATTCTTATTTTAAACAAGATACCACTATTATCTTTTTGCTGAACGAAAGGTCAATTTTATGGATTACATTGCTATTTACTGTTATGAAGGTGGGGCTGAAGCTTCGTGGTGAAGTATATAGGCAATAAGCTGGAATTTTTTTCTTGAAAAACTTTCATTGTGTGTACCCTTGTCTGTTCAGTTGCCCCTTATTGCTTTCTATGGACTGTCTGACAGACAAAATTGGGCATTAGTGGAGAAGCTCTTTCAATTGAAACAATTTCAGGTAAACTTACACACAAATATTCAATGTGCACAAAATTTGGGATCAGGAATAAAATTTGCACAAGAGAAAAATTCTGTGCACAGTAACTAAGAAACATTAGAGGGAATATTTGTAAGGAGGTGGTGCATAACACAGGCAGTTACTGCTACTGGAGTCATTTTAAAGGAAGATTTTAAACATATAAAGCACTTTAGCTTGTTGACATGCTTTATTTGTAAAGAGTGTGTTCTGTCCATCATATACCTGACCCTTCCACTCATACAGATGCTCTCAAATGGCACACCAGGAAGCAATCATCCTTTGGCCTGCTTAGATATGCTATAGTGACAGGGCAGAGGTTCTCTTTGCACTCACATCCTACCTGTCACCTTCTTAGCTCCTGTCACCCAAGGCTGACCACCCCCACCTGCCCTAACATTAGTATGATATTGGTCTGCAAAAATGATATTGGTCTGCAAAAACATATTTAGGAAAATATTGCCTCAGTGCTGCTCACCTCTCTGTCTCCCGTACCATCATCGATGAAGCATGGCCTCCTCCATCATTGTTCCAATTCAATGCTCCTCATGGAAGAGAACTGGGTACCTGATGCGCATGCACAGTGAGTGCCGAGGGTATAGTAAATGCTTCTCAATGGGAAGCATTAAATCGAATGCTTTCCTATGAGCGTCTTCATTTACCTGGCTAGTGCTGCAGAAACACCTCTAGTAGCTATCAGGAAGAGAGCCACAAGAGTTGGATTTAAACCTGCATTGTAAACATTGCAATTTCTAAAAACCTGCCATGTTTTACATTGCAGGGTAGAATGACAAGACCACTGCATTCAGGCAACTCCATTGAGATAAAGTGGTCTTGGCGACTTTAGTGGCCCTTTAATATACTATAGCTCTGTTTATCTGTTTTAACTGATGATGTTCCACCATCTTTTGACAAAATAATACTTCTATGCTTGACACATACACATCCCTGACCATTAGTATGCGAGGATTAAATAATATATAAAAATATAAAATGTAATGTCAGTAATGTCAATAGATTAAGTAGAATAAAAATCCATTAAGGCAAGGAATTGTAATGGGAAAAAAAAAAATCTCTATCTATTAACATTACCGGTATATTTAAAAATGAACAGCACATGTAAAATCTAAGAGCATTTATAGAAACCTGACCTGCACCAATCTTTAACACTGTACACAGAAATATATAAATTACCATCTATTTTATGCATAGATAATAATGCTGTTACTCTTGAAATCATATCCATCAATCAATCAATCAGAGCTACCAGAAAGGGTGTTTTGTGTCTTACACTTTACATTGAGGTGTTTAATAGAAGGACAGTGGAAAGAAGAGACAAAATAAATAAATAAAAACAGCAGTTACATGTAGCAATATAATTGGCATAACTACGGGCACAGGTGCAAGATGACTGCAGTGACATCTGACGAATATAAAAAAAAAGAAATCTAATTGCAAATAAAAAGAGTACAACAACAGAGCAATATTTTCAATATCCCATCTGAATGTTCTACTTAGTAGGAGTGCTTAAAGCAATGAAACATTTTTTCTGGGTAACATTTAGATAGACTGAGGTACTGGGCGCTCAAATGGCAGATGAAATTAAATGTAGAAAAATGCAAAGTTAGGCACTTCAGCATCAAGAACTTTTACCCTTAATGGTAGCAAATTAGAGATAACCACACACGAGAAAGATTAGGGAATTGTTATAGACAACAAACTATGCAACAATGTGCAATGTCAATCTGCAGTGTCTAAGGCCAGTAAGATATCGTCATGCATGAAAAAGGGCATTCATTCTCGGGATGAGAATATCATTTTGCCTCTTAATAAATCACTGGTAAGACCCCATATTGAATATGCTGTGCAATTTTGGGCACCTGTTCTAAAGAAGGATATTATGGCACTAGAAAAAGTGCAGAGGTGGTCTACAGAATTAATAAAAGGAATGGAGCATTTTACCATTTAAGAAAGGTTAACAAATTTAAACATCTTTAGTTTAGAAAAATGTCGCCTCATAGGGGATATGATAACATTATACAAATATATTTGTGGCCTATACAAACTATTGTGTGGAAATCTATTCACAAACTGGACTTTACATAGGACACAAGGTCATGCGTTTATACTGGAAGAAAGAAGATTTTGTCTAAGGCAAAGGAAGGGTTTTTTTACTGTAAGAACAATAAGGATGTGGAATTCTCTGCCTGAAGAAGTGGTTTTATCAGAGTCCATACAGATGTTTAAACAGCAACTAGATGCATACTTGAAAAAACAGAATATTCAAGGATATCATTTATCAATGTAGGGTAAATGCTTCTTAAACCAAGGATTAGTTTGACTGCCATTCTGGGATCAAAAGGGAATTCCCCCCCCATTTCCATGGCTTTATTTATTATATCTATGTGAACAATTAAGAGGGATCACCACATTGGTAACATTTTAGGGCTCTGTGGGATCTTAATTCTCTGTTTGATACTCAAACACTGATATCTATGGAATTTATTCTGGAAGCAAATATGTTTCTGAAAAGCTGGCAGCTATAGACAAGACAAGACAGATTTTGAAGCTTGCCTCTTGTTCTTTCTGAGGTACCCCTCTACTTCCAGTTTCTTGTGTGCTGACTACTGGTATGCTAAGACACACATGCATCCAATAACTAATGTATGTTGACTGAATGTGAGTACCATCTCTGCGCAGTTTCAGAGAGTCCCAAGGCTTCTTCACAACCCAGGAGCACAGTTCTGAGATTTCTTATTACTTTTGGTTATTGTCTATTTATGAACATGGTCACTATAGTTTTCCTAAAAAGAATACAGTATGTCCAGGTACACAGATTAATTTATTCTGGAAGACAGTATTTATTTGGAATCAGAAAATAAGAATAAAGTTGTGGCTCCTACATTAGCCTTTGTCCAGTCTATATAACCACCCCAATCACAATCCAATTAACACAAATTGAATAATAGATGAATAGGTCTCATAAACTTCATTAATAGACTCACAATCAGGAGGCAGGGCAGGCCTCAGTACATCTCCATGGCTGAATCGAAGTCACCGGCATTTGACACAAAGGACGCGATGATGTCACGTGATGCAACGGCGGAAAAATAAATACAAAAAAATTAATTGGCTTGAAAACAGCGTGATTGGAACAACCTTGATGCTCCCCATGATGCAATAACCAGATGTTGCGTCATCCTGAAAAGAGTCTATTCCGGCAGCAAACCAGGTGGGTATACAAGTATTACACTTGTTAAATTGGACTTGACAAAGGCTCATGTAGGAACCAAAATATTGTTGTTATTTCCTGATGCCAAATAAAGACTGCCTTCCAGAAGAAATTACCTCATGTGCCTGGACACTCTGTACTCTCTTCTATTGTGTGCTTTTTATTGGATTTTTTTTCTATGCTGAGTAAATCAAAGGATTATTCACTAAACAGAGAATTCAAGGTAAATTTCTAACTTAAGGTCAGTATAGTCAAACTGGAAAGGTTCTCTAAATCAACAATGCTTTCATTTTAAATAAATTGGCCTTAAATTTGAAATTCATTTGGAATTCTCAATTTAGTAAATAACCCTGTTTACAAAATGCTCTGCTGACAGACACCTACATTCTAAATAAAACTGTAACTTTTGCCATGTCCCACAATATAACCATACTATTCTTTCTTTTGTGTGCTTAGAGGAATAGTTACAGGTTAACAGCCGTGATGAACTTGAGCAAGCCCAGTATATTGAAAGGCCTGCTATAAAACATTTCCAGCAAGTGAATAGATGCTCCAATCTTTTCATCTAACAGAAATGCTTGGGGAGCAGATGGTTGAGTGTTTTTAAATAGGGACACTTTATTCATTTTAAAATATATCCCCAGACTTTGAAATAGTACAAACAAGTATCTAAGCAAACATGAACAGAATTAAATGAATTTCTTTTAAATAAGTGATTATTTCACGCAGCCTATATCTGCACGGCATTTCAGTTTTTCTTGACTTTATAAACATTTTTTTTATATTATATAACCTACATGTGGACTATGTGCTAAACATTGCTTTTACAACTGGTTGCCAATACTTATTTTAAATTCACTCTCTTAAATTGAATTATTTACTGAAAACTGATTATGAGCAGAAAAATTAATAAAATCACGTGACAAAAAAAAAATCACTTAAACCTGGTTGAAGTGACAAACTCAAGAAACACTCCCGAGTTAAAAAACAGGTAGTTACGTAAACTGAAAAGAGACTTGCGTCCATAAAGTTCATCCTTTCTCACATTTGTTTTTTGCTGTAGATCCAAAAGTAGGCCAAACAAACCCAGTCTGAAGCACTTCCAATTGTGCCACAAACTAGGAAAAAAATAATTTCTTGACCCCAGAATGGCAATCAGATATTTCCTGGGATCAAGAAGCTAATACCCCACAAGTTAAAAAGGATATCACTGTATATCATGTTTTTGCAAGTATTTATCCAATTTTATAATCTCTAATTTATCCTATTTAAACATCTTCAGGCAGAGAATTCCACATTTTTATTGTTCTTACTATAAAAAAACATTTCCTTTAGACTAAATCTCCTTTCTTCCACTCTAAATGTGTGACCTTGTGTCCTATGTATAGTCCTATTTATGAATAAAAAGCTTGTTGGTATCATAAAAAGCCCTTATGATCACACAGAGGTAAAGACATAAAACACATAAGAATAATAAGTCCTCAAGGATTGAGTCTGCACCTGTAGTGTAGGTATTGAGAGTGGTATGCCTATTTTGTGGAAGTACCAGTAATTGTTTTAAATTAATATATTGTTAGCTTTTATTTATTTTCCCCGTTTTCATTTTTTTCTTTCCTCTCTCATGCCCGAGTGACACTGCCAGACACTATATATGTATACAGTATCTCACAAAAGTGAGTACACCCCTCACATTTTTGTAAATATTTTATTTTATCTTTTCATGTGACAACATTGAAGAAATGACATTCTGCTACAATGTAAAGTAGTAAGTGTACAGCCTGTATAACAGTGTCAATTTGCTGGTCTTTTATTGTGGCCAGCCTAAGGCACACCTGTGCAATAATCATGCTGTCTAATCAGCAGCTTGATATGCCACACCTGAGGTGGATGCATTATCTCACCAAAGGAGAAGTGCTCACTAACATAGATTTAGACAGATTTGTGAAACAATATTTGAGAGAAATGGTCCTTTTGTGTACATAGAAAAAGTCTTAGATCTTTGAGTTCAGCTCATGAAAAATGGGGGCAAAAACAAAAGTGTTGCGTTTATAACTTTGTTCAGTTTATATATATCTTCTTGTTTGTTGATTTACTGGCTAATTATTAGACACAGATATCTATATGTGTATGTCTTTGGTATTTGTTTAGAATTCTTACAGTTCTGTTTTACAGTGCCATTCTAGAATGATTCCAGAAGGGGGGAGTATCTAATGCCTATTTTCTTTGTTGCATATATTGTGCATTCTTAGAAGAAAATATATGTTCTTAAGTCCATCTGCCATATGTTGGTTACATTTTAAGATGTTTTTATATTATTCCATATCATTATGTATGCCTTGAGTTTATACATGTAAAGTTGTTCCAGGAAATGTTTTAGGTATCTGTGCCTTTAAATTAAACATGGAACAACATAGACTATTGAGATGTTTATAAATGCATGTTTTAAACTCTAAATAATTTAGACATCTGACTTGTTTAAATCATGTATACAATTTTTAACGTCCTAGTTTCAGGTCATCTGTCTTTTCTACATTATGTACATTTTTTATGGTGTCATATTCAAAATATTTCATTTAGTAACTTGTTCATTATATTGTTCTCATGATTCCCTACTCTAATATGATATATGTTTTATGTAATTTGAGACTTTATTGAAGCATTAAGTATCACAGACAAAAGTAAGCAGTAAACGCATCTGATATCCAGTTAACAAAAGGAGAAATTAGATCCACAAGTATATATGCACAATATTTTGTCAGAGACAAGATATGTATGAATTAAGAAAACGGGGTAACATAAAAGGGGAGGGGCAGGTTGGGGGAGTATGGTTTCCATGTTGTAATAAAAGGCCCAGTAACAAACTTGTGGAATGTTCTAGAACTAGAGCATGTAGCAGGTCACCCAAACCAGCCATCCACCTGGGTGCGAC
This sequence comes from Pelobates cultripes, assembly GCA_933207985.1. Classification (NCBI taxonomy): domain Eukaryota; kingdom Metazoa; phylum Chordata; class Amphibia; order Anura; family Pelobatidae; genus Pelobates; species Pelobates cultripes. Next base: position 276,894,211 of record OW240916.1, read on the forward strand.
ATTATAGTCATTTAGCAACATCTTCACTGGCATATTTTGGACCATGGTATTGTTTGGCGAGTGGCAAACAGTTCAATACATTTACGTGACCTTTCCTCACTCTAAGATGAGTAGGTAGGAAGGAGTTCCACATCTGACAAGATTCTTTTTTCCAAAATGGAATTTAATTTGAATTGAATGTTTCCTTCTGCCACTCTTCAGGATCTTAACATGTATAGCTTGGAGGAAAGACGAGATAGGGGGGATATGATAGAAACATTTAAATACATAAAGGGAATCAACACAATAAAGGAGGAGACCATATTTAAAAGAAGAAAATCTTCCACAGCAAGAGGACAAGTCAGACAGTCCATAGAAAGCAATAAGGGGCAACTGCACAGACAAGGGTACAAACAATTAAAGTTTTTCAAGAAAGAAAATTCCAGCTTATTGCCTATATACTTCACCACAACGCTTCAGCCCCACCTTCATAACAGTAAATAGCAATGTAATCCATAAAATTGACCTTTCATTCAGCAAAAAGATAATAGTGGTATCTTGTTTAAAATAAGAAGAACTACCACAACAAGAGGGCATAGTCTTAAATTAGAGGGACAAAGGTTTAAAAATAATATCAGGAAGTATTACTTTACTGAGAGGGTAGTGGATGCATGGAATAGCCTTCCAGCTGAAGTGGTAGATGTTAACACAGTGAAGGAGTTTAAGCATGCGTGGGATAGGCATAAGGCTATCCTAACTATAAGATAAGGCCAGGAATTAATGAAAGTATTTAGAATATTGGGCAGACTAGATGGGCCAAATGGTTCTTATCTACCGTCACATTCTATGATTCTATCTTGGTTTGCATAGGTATTTAAGATAATGACAATCAATGCCCTTTATGTTTTTAAGCATCTTGGAGCCATAAGTGGTTCTTACTTAAGTGATTGAGATTTCTAATTATATATGTGAAGGGGGTATTTAATTTCTACCAGAGGAGTTTGTGGAAGGAAGGTTTTTTTTATTTTTCTTAATCCTCATTGCATGTATATATTTAGATCTTGATTGGAGAAAGCACATACATGTAAAATGCATCACCAGGTTTATGTATGAGGGAGAGTCCAAACGTACCCAAAAAAGCCACCAGATTGATCCATGACCCAGTGCACAATACATATTTTATTTGGTTTTAGTTGCTGCCTAAAGCACTGAATAAATTAGAATTTACTCATGCTACTTGGTCCATGTTCTACACTGGATGGTGGTCAATGGGTGATAGTGTTCCAGATCAATCATACCGAGCCATGGGTAGAAGCCCTCCACTTTCCAGATTGATTCATGTACTGGGTGCTATGATTTTAGCTAAGTCTGGGATATTTCTTTAGTAAGTAAATGTGCTATAGCCACTCAAGTAAGATACTGTGCCATTCCTGTTGAGGCTGAAACATTGTTCTTGTGAAATTCTTTTTACCAAAAGTTGCACAATTTATAGTATTACATTTATCCTTAATCTTCTAACTTCTACATTTAGGCATATCATATCTTTATTCACATCGGACATGTATGATTTGTTTTATTAAGTTTAAATTAACATGAATATTATGTATCTTTTGGTACTCATCTGATCTGCACACTATTACTGGTGTTTTTGTTTTATATTTGACATGTATACCCTTACATTGAAGCATTAGATACATCTGATAAGTAATTATTTGGGAGCGCACCTTGTTTGTTCTTTGCATTTATTTATTTTTTGTTACTGATTGCGGTGAGAGCTGTCATTTTTTCATTATTTTTTGAGTACCTATACATATCACTTGGATATTGCTTTTTTGTTGTATAAAACAGGACTAAACATTGGACACAAGGTAATTAATTTAGACTAGAAGAAAGGAAATTTAGTCAAAGGCAAAAAATAATAAGGATATTGATTTCTCTGCTTAAAGTAGTGATTTTATCCCTGTGTGTACAGATGTTTAAACAGAAACTTGATGAATTCTTAAAAAAACATAATATCCAATTATATAATTTTAAAATTAGGTAACAGCTTATTGATCCAAAGAGAGATCTGACAACAATTCTGTGGTCAAGAAGGATTTTTTTCCTAGTTTGTGGAAAAATTGGAACGTCTGAATATTATGCATACATGTGTTTTCTCAATCTATGCGGCATAGAAAGAGTATTGAGTGTATGGAATGTATGGAATGTATGGAATGTATGGAATGTTTACATGGTTGTTGATACAGCAGAAAACTGGTAGATGTATATTTGAAGCACGGCTTTATTGTTATTTATATGTACTATTTTACTGTTAAGCAATTTTTTTTGCAGTGTTTGAAACTACAGTTGAAAGCTGTATCTGTATTTGAATGAATTTTTATTATAAAATGAAAATAAAGATTATATATATAAAAAAAAAAAATCTATGGAATTATGCACCCATGTAAATATATTAAAATAATATAAAAATAAAAACTACACTTGTGGAAACATAATAAGCAAATAAAAAGTGCACAGGGGGATTGAAATCAATACCTGATGTGCACAGAATGAGCAGAAAAAAAAGAAAACTCCCCATGTGGAAATTAAACTCGCAACTTGCGTATTTCGAGCTTATTGCACTACCTCTAGACTTATATTTGTAAGGAAGAACTGTTGGTGAGATTTTAAGACTTTGTAAAATGGGAATTCAATCCAGACTATCTGCTGGAGATTAAATGGGTGCACTTAAAAAATCACACATAGGGATATACTGATAATGTCTGGGGAGCTTTCTGATTGGACAGATTTAAATTAAAAAAAAAAAAACATAACATGCCTAGTTGTCCTCAACAACTTATCCAGACAGCCATCATTCTTTATCAGTGAGTTCATGTGTGCTCTAGGTGAAGTATGGGAGAGGAATTATAGCACTGCAGTGCAGGGTGTTGTATGCTTCAAATTTGTAATGGAATTTTGCAAGTTAAGTCTTCCTCAAAGAGGAATACATTTTAGAAATTGACTTTTTCATTAATGGCAGTAGATTTTTTTGGCATTATGACAGCAATTACCTGGTGGAACATTGCCATAAATGTCCATATTTATGGACAAACCTGGTGAATGGACTTACTTCCAAGGAGTATGCAATATATGGGTTTTATGAAGGTTGCTGAGGTTGTGCTCAAGCTTAAAATATCACTGCAACTTGTTGTGTGCACCATTATGGAGCATTACAACGGGTAAAATCTGAGAGAAACTCAGTAGTTTGCCCTTTGGTTAGTCCTCACTGAGGTCTCAAAATGTTTTTGTTCACTTGTGCCACCATTTTACCATTATAATATTTGCATATCTGACTGATCCTATCCATAAGAGCAGTGAAGAATTGAAATGATGGCAAGTTGTCTCTGCACGAGAGACACAACAACCCTGGAAGATTGTTTCAGCCTTCTTTGGACTTCGTCAGTGGAATGTAATTGATTCCCCCCTAGGCACAGTGAACATGGGATCCACATCTGGATTACACTCTAGGCTTAGGGAGGCCCCAAGCAAATGCATTGCAACCAAAAAAAAGAATATGAGAACTCTGAGAATGGGCAAAAGCTTAGTGAAACTCTGTAGCTTGCCCTTCTGTTAGTCCCTGCTCCAGTCTCAAAAATGTTTTTGCTTACCTGTGCCATTACATAGAGATCCTATACCATTTGTATTTAAGACTGACTCCACCCACCGGAAATTACAGCAAGTTTACTCTGCACGAGTGATACAGCAACCCAGGATGATAATTTTGGCATTAATGGAGCATTAACAAAAAACTGTCAAAAATACCAAAAATGCCAAAAATATGCAAACTGTTTCCCATAGCTCCATTGCCACCTAAAATAACTAGACTAGTGTGCTACATCATGAATTATCCCAGTGAACCGTCAGCACATTCAAAAGCCCACCCATTGGTGGTCTAGAAAAGGCCCTGCACAATTCTTGCCTGGTTTAACTCCTGCAGTATATTGCCAAGTTTTGTGGCTACACTGATGCTTTCCCAACAGTAAAAAAGCATCAGTAAATATGCTAAATACTTCAATCAGACACTATAACAAGCTGGCTGAAGGACATAGCAATATGATTGGCAGGAATACTGACAATGCATGTTCTTCAACAATGATGCCTGAAGTGTGTCAAAGTTGATGTTGATTTTGTTTGTTTTTAATATTTTTTTTGTTTTTGTTTTAATAGGACATCTGACAATCTGTTTTCACAAATTACATTGATACCTTAAGTTTTTTTCAGAATATGCCTATTTACAAGTATCATTGATATATAATTTATGGTTGGCCAGGGGGCTTTACAGGTATAATTTTCATATAGAAAAGGTTAAACAAGACAAGAGGTACTGATCTTTGACTTACTTAGTTAAATAGCTGAACGTAGACATGTCCATCAAGTTCAGCCTTTCTCGCATCTGCTTTTGCTGTTGATCCAAAAGAAAGGCAAAAAAACAGTTTGATGTGTCTTCCAATGTTGCAACAAACTAGGGCAGAAAATCCTTCTTGACCTGAAAATGGCGATCATACCTCTGATCAATAAAAAAGCTATTACCCCACAAATTAAAAGTTATATCCCTGAATATTATATTTTTCCAAGTATTCATCCAGTTGTTGTTTAAACATACATACATGTACACACTCTGATAAAACCACTTCTTCGGGAAAGTCTCCCTTGATAAAGGCATCTTTGCCGAAACGTTGGGGGCTTATTGGTTGACTCTTGTCCTTCTTCTCACTAGGTCTTGTCATGCTTTTCTTTGTATATATAATTGGTTTTGGGTTTATAACATATTTTATGGTATCTCATATAGCTATTTTGGATACCTGTATTCAGTGATTTATGTATTGTGTAGTCTGCCTATAGGCTACTCTAGAACTTGTAGGTGTTACATTGTACTTTTTATGTGACATTGTATGTCTTTTTCATTCAATTGATACAGTTATTGCGATAGCCTCTTACTGTGACCCATTTAATAAAAATCTTTTCATATACATTTTGTGGTTGTGCCCCTTGTTTAAGCAATAGATGTAACTCTTTTGGCCTTCGGGAATATGGCCTTATATGAGTGAGCACCCGTGACTAGATTGTCCATTTTTGTTTGGCTATTTTCTGTCTCTTATCAGCACTTCTGAGTGTGCCCACCAGTTTTAATTTTTAAAACCACTTCTTCAGGCAGTGAATTCCACATCCTTATGTTATTTTTGTAAAAAAAAAACTTTATTTTGCCTTAGACTAAATCTCTTTACTTTCAGTCTAAAAGCGTAACCTCATGTCCTATGTGTAGTACTGTTTATGAATAGATTTCCAGACAATGGTTTGTATTGGCCCCGGATATATTTGTATAATGCCATTATTTACCTTCTGAGGCACCGGTTTTCTAAACTAAAGAGGTTTCAATTTGTTAACCTTTCTTCATTGCTTAGATGTTCCATTCCTTTTATTAGTCCTTCTCTGCACTTTTTCTAATGCCATAATATCCTTCTTTAGAACAGGTGCCCAGATTTCCACAGCATATTCAAGATGGGGTCTTACCAGTGATTTACAAAGAGGCAAAATTATATTACCATTACTGACAACTCTCTGTACTCTCTTTTTAAGTCAATGTTCCAAGAACGAGAATTTTCATCTAGACCAATTTCTTTGATTTTGAACACTATCCTATTGTGTGGAACCGTATCAAACACCTTGGCAAAATCCAAGTAGATCACATCCACTGAAACACCCTGATCTATACTTCTACTTACTTCTACATAGAATGCAATGAAGTTAGTATGACATGACCTATGTGTCATAAAATCATGCAGATTTTTTGCTAATAACAATGTTTTTCTCAATGAATTCCTAAATATTATCCCTTTATAACCTTTCAAATACTTTCCCAGCCACAGAAGTTAAGCTCACAGATCTATATTTTTCAGGCAATGATTTTGAACCCTTGTTGATTATAGGAATCACATCTGCCTTCCTCCACTCCTTTGGTACAATGTCTGAAAAAAAAGAATCTTTAAAGATTAAAAACAGAGGTTTACTTGTTTCCACACTTAGTTCCTTAAGGACTAGTGGGTGAATACCATCAGGCCTTGGAGTTTTGTTTATATTAACTTTCTTAAGTTGCCGCGGCACCTTGTCTTGAGTCATCCAATTACAATTTTTCAGCAAGTTTTGTGCAGCTTTATCAATAGCCATAGGTTCTTCCTTAATATATACTGAGGAGAAATAGTTATTTAAAATGTCTGCCTTTTCCTGGTCTTCATTAACTAACATCCCCATCCTGGTTTTCAGTGTACCTTCACTTTCATATTTTTTTTTTTTTTAGAATTTATGTACTTAAAAAAATGCTTTGGGGTGGTTCTATGTAGAGTCTTGTCTATGAATATATTTCCAGACAATGGTTCGTATTGGTCCTAAATATAGAAACATAGAAACATAGAATGTGACGGCAGATAAGAACCATTCGGCCCATCTAGTCTGCCCAATTTTCTAAATACTTTCATTAGTCCCTAGCCCTATCTTATAGTTAGGATAGCCTTATGTCTATCCCACGCATGCTTAAACTCCTTTACTGTGTTAACCTCTACCACTTCAGCTAGAAGGCTATTCCATGCATCTACTACCCTCTCAGTAAAGTAATACTTCCTGATATTATTTTTAAACCTTTGTCCCTCTAATTTAAGACTATGTCCTCTTGTTGTGGTAGTTTTTCTTCTTTTAAATATAGTCTCCTCCTTTACTGTGTTGATTCCCTTTATATATTTAAATGTTTCTATCATATCCCCCCTGTCTCGTCTTTCCTCCAAGCTATACATGTTAAGATCCTTTTACCTTTCCTGGTAAGTTTTATCCCGCAATCCATGAACCAGTTTAGTAGCCCTTCTCTGAACCCTCTCTAAGGTATCAATATCCTTCTGAAGATACGGTCTCCAGTACTGTGTACAATACTCCAAGTGAGGTCTCACCAGTGTTCTGTACAATGGCATGAGCACTTCCCTCTTTCTACTGCTAATACCTCTCCCTATACAACCAAGCATTCTGCTAGCATTTCCTGCTGCTCGATTACATTGTCTGCCTACCTTTAAGTCATCAGAAATAATCACCCCTAAATCCCTTTCCTCATATGTTGAGGTTAGAACTCTATCAAATATTCTGTACTCTGCCCTTGGGTTTTTACGTCCAAGATGCATTATCTTGCACTTATCCACATTAAATGTCAGTTGCCACAATTCTGACCATTTTTCTAGTTTACCTAAATCATTTGTCATTTGGCTTATCCCTCCTGGAACATCAACCCTGTTACATATCTTAGTATCATCAGCAAAAAGACATACCTTACCATCAAGACCTTCTGCAATATCACTAATGAAAATATTAAAGAGAATGGGTCCAAGTACAGATCCCTGATCTTTGTATAATGCTATCATATCCCCTCTGAGACACTGTTTTTCTAAACTAAATAGATTTAAATTTGTCAACCTTTCTGAATTTTGTAGTCCACGTCTGCACTTTTTCTAGTGCCATAACACTCTCCTTTAGAATTGATGCCAAGAACTGCACAGCATATTCAAGGTGTGGTCTTACAATTGATTTATAACAAGGCAAAATTATATTTTAATGCCACATTTTATACATGACAGTACCTTATTGGCCTTAACAACTGCTGATTGACATTGCATATTGTTGCCTAGTTTGTTGTCTATAGCACATTTCCAAATCCTTCTCGTGTGTTGTTATCCAAAGTTCACAACCATTTAAGGTGTAAGTTGCTTGTGCATTGTATACCTCAGAGAGCATAATTTTGCATCTCTCTACATTAAATTTCATCTGCCATTTAGGTGCCCAATACTATTTTAGTCCATATAGGCCTTTTATAAGCCTTGCCCAAAATACGGTGGTGTAGTGGTTCTAAAAAAACACAGTTTGCACAGACGTTATATGCTGGTTGTCAGGAATGCTTTACCCAATACGCAAAACTTAAGTGAGCAAATAAACTTAAAACTGAATACTAAAAAGTATCACCAGGCATTAGTGTTGCCAGACTCAACATTATATAAAATAGTACAAGACCAATTTCAGAGAAACAGAAGATACAAAAATCCATAAGACAAGCCATGGTTCAGGGATATAGAATGGAGAATAGTCAATAAATATGTTGAGGTCAAAATAGCAAGAAATAGCAATAGGAAATGTGCTCTCAGATAATCATTAATGGAAACCATGACCATCTCTCCAAAGTATCATGGGGGTTTTAGTTATTCAACTACAGGAGGTCTATCTTTTGGTTATCATTGTTTTAAAGAATACCTTTATTGCAGGATAAAAGGTAGTGACAGAGCAATGTCCAAAATGAGCTTATATAGCCTTAGGAGAGCAGTATTTTGTTATTGATACAAATGCAAAAAGATAAGTCCTGCGCTCACTCCCTCATTAATCCCTATGTAATTTTAAACAAATTGAGTTTTTTTTAGTTACCTCCAATGGCCATGAGAGGATAAGCCCACCGGCCAACGTCAAGGCAGACCCCCCCACATGGGTCCTAACTCTAACCATTCACCTTGCTTCTTTGAGCTTTTGGCAAAGATCTCTGAGACAAAAAGGGGTATTTTTTTTATATACACCCCTATATATTAACCCTTAATAGGGAACACATGGAATGGGTGGCTGCATTGTAACAAGGCTGAGTGATCAAAAAAAAAGATACAAATGCAGAAAGATAAGTCCTGCGCTCACTCCCATCACTGGGTGGCAGCAATGACTACAGTACACATTAGCCCCAATATATATTAAAAACCAAAGAAAAACAAGTTACCTGTGCTCTCTCCTTAATCCCTATGTATTTTGAAACAAATGGAGGTTTTTTAGTTACCTACAATGGCCATGAGAGGATAAGCCCACCTGCCAACGTCAAGGCAGACCTCCCCAGATGGGTCCTAGCTCTAACCATTCACCTTGCTTCCTTGAGCTTCATGGCCATTGGACGTAACTAAAAAACCTCCATTTGATTAAAAATACATAGGGATTAAGGAGAAAGCACAGGTAACTTGTTTTTCTTTGGTTTTTAGAATTTTGTTATTGGCTGTCACATTATGCTGGAACGTGTACATATGACGTCTGTGTAATGATGCACGCATGTTCGCATCAGTAATCAAGGCAGTTACATAAGGGCTCCGATTTGCAGTGACCAGCATCAGAATGACTGCCAGAGGAAAGAGTGGTCACAGAGGATGGGGGGGGGAGAGTGACAATCCCGGCAGGTAAATGTGACATGCAGAAACGCACTGCACCAGAGTGCGCCTGGCATGTGTCTTGACATCATATATTTATTTATTTGTTCTACTTTACTAGCACATTAAGGTGTTATTCAAATGTATATAAAGCCCTTCTTTTTTTCTTTAACAAAATCACACTGTTAGTGTGATAGCAGAAAAAAATATATTATTTAGAATCCCATTTTTTAATTTCAGTAACTGGAAATAATTTAACAAAATAAATAAGATAAATAATGAAAATCTCTCATGTCATAATATGGCAATGACAAATTCAATCATGACTTCAGAAAGTGCCATTTTTCCTTACATCTGATAAAGTTGGAAATCAATGATGTAACAAATCCTACTGTTGTACTCACAAATGCCCACGCTACCAACATGCCAATAAATGTGAGAAATTTAATTATGTTACACGTTTTTATATAGAAATTATTTTTTTAGAGCACCATCTGTTAACTCAGGAATTCACAGCGTACACACAATTTTTAATAATGGGATATACCGATATAATGATAAAACTGTAAAAATATACCCTGAACGCAACATGAATAACATCCAAGAGCTGAGAACATTAAAGGTATAAGTTCATAAAAAAAGATTAAGTGGATACATGTGTGGAAGAAGAAGACATGATTATACTCGGAAAAAATAAACCATTTCATTTATGTGACACATGCCTGGATTCATTAAACATTGTTAAAGTTAATATGTAACGTAAAAAAAGAATGAACACTTGCTCATTAAATTTTAAGAAATATTGCTGGAAGGAATAAAATTATCATTCATAAATAACAAAGGCATATCATATAATTTGCATAGAGATTAGGCACAACTTGGCAAAAAAATACAGTAAGTTTTCCAATCTAGTTAAAAATTTGAGTTATTGTGTAAAACCATATCAAGATTTTTTGTGAAATGTAGGAATAAAAACCAATTGTAATAAGTGTTAGGTTGCATGTTTTTGTTTTATATCATAATGCAACTTTATTATTATTGAACATACCAAAGTTATCTACAGCCATTTATTTATTGATAACTGTGTTATTATTAGTTATTATAGTGTAACTTACAATCTTATTTAACCCCTTAGGGACGGCAGGCGTGCTATGCCGTCCTTAGGGACCTGGCTCTAAACGCAGGGGGCGGCATAGTACGTCCCCGCCATCCTATGTACTTACCCGGTCGTGGCGATCCCACGCCGGCAATCGCGGTCTGGGGACTTACCTGGGAGCCCAGGGAGCCCCCCTCCTTCCTCTTTGGCCCACCCTGCGAGGACCTCGTGATCACATGGACATTTTTAATTTCAACAATGTTCAACAAAAGTAATAAAGTCAAAAAAATAATAAAAAAACATTGGCACATACTCAAAGAAGATGATATTCTGAATCCAATCTTACCTAATCAGCCAAATATTGTGTTTAGAGGTGCCCCGAATTTTAAATCCATTTTAACTACTAATTTTACCCGAGAATCGCCTGTAAAGAGTTTTTCTTTTTTTCCGCAGACAAAAGGCTTTTATAAATGTAAACAATGTATAGTGTGTAGAACTACAGATCCATCCACTCCATCTAAGGTTATCCAGTTTATGTCTAATAGGACTAAAAAAACTTATAATATTTTTTACGTCCAAGATGCATTATCTTGCACTTATCCACATTAAATGTCAGTTGCCACAATTCTGACCATTTTTCTAGTTTACCTAAATCATTTGTCATTTGGCTTATCCCTCCTGAAACATCAACCCTGTTACATATCTTAGTATCATCAGCAAAAAGACATACCTTACCATCAAGACCTTCTGCAATATCACTAATAAAAATATTAAAGAGAATGGGTCCAAGTACAGATCCCTGAGGTACCCCACTGGTGACAAGTCCAAGCTTCGAATATATTCCATTAACTACAACCCTCTGTTGCCTGTCACTCAGCCACTGCCTTACCCATTCAACAATATTTGAATCCAAACTTAAAGATTGCAGTTTATTGATAAGCCTTCTATGTGCAACAGTGTCAAAAGCCTTACTGAAATCTAGGTAAGCAATGTCTACTGCACCACCCTGATCTATAATTTTAGTTACCCAATCAAAAAAATCAATAAGATTAGTTTGGCATGATCTCCCTGAAGTAAACCCATGTTGTCTCTGATCTTGAAATCCATGTGTTTTTAGATGTTCAACAATCCTATCCTTTAACATGGTTTCCATCACTTTCCCCACTACTGAAGTAAGGCTTACTGGCCTATAGTTGCCCGACTCCTCCCTATTACCTTTCTTGTAAATGGGCACAACATTCGCTAACTTCCAATCTTCTGGGACTACTCCTGTTAACAATGATTGGTTAAATAAATCTGTTAATGGTTTTGCTAGTACACCACTAAGCTCTTTTAATAGCTTTGGGTGTATTCCATCAGGTCCCATTGACTTATTTGTCTTTACTTTTGACAGTTGAAATAGAACCTCTTCCTCTGTAAACTCACGTGTAATAAATGACTCATTTATCCTTTTTCTCAACTGAGGTCCCTTTCCTTCATTTTCTTCTGTAAATACAGAACAAAAATATTCATTGAGGCAGTCAGCCTGACCTTTATCCTCTTCTACATACCTTCCTTCTTTTGTTTTTAATCTAACTAATCCTTGTTTTACTTTTCTTTTCTCATTTATGTTTCTATAAAATGTTTTATCCCCCTTTTTTACTGACTGTGCTATTTTCTCTTCTGTGTGTGATTTGGAAGCTCTTATAACTTGCTTAGCCTCTTTTTTGTTTTTAATCTAACTAATCCTTGTTTTACTTTTCTTTTCTCATTTATGTATCTAAAAAATGTTTTATCCCCCTTTTTTACTGACTGTGCTATTTTCTCTTCTGTGTGTGATTTGGAAGCTCTTATAACTTGCTTAGCCTCTTTCTGCCTAATCTTATAGATCATTTTGTCTTCCTCACTCTGGGTTTTTTTATAATTCCTAAATGCTAACTTTTTGTTTTTAACTATTTTGGCCACATCTGCGGAGTACCACAGTGGTTTCTTGAATTTTTTGCTTTTACTGACAAGCCTAATGCAATTTTCTGTTGCCTTCAATAGTGCAACTTTTAAATAATCCCATTTTTCTTGGACTCCATTTAAAGTAAGCTATAACCAATTGTTTTAAAGGCAATTATGTCAAAGTCACTGGTCCTTGTAATTTAAAGTCATCAAGGCATGCTAACATTTCTATAATAGGTAGAATTATATACTCATGAGATTCAAAAAGACAGTAGAATAATTTAAAACGGGGTCCTGGTAATGTTATGTGTTTTTCTTTCATTCTATATGCCTGCATTTAGATTGTCTGGTTGCTAACAGTTTACTATCATTGGCTATTTTCTAAAGTAAATAAATAAATTTCAGCACATTTTGGAAAATGTGGATTCTAGACTTCTTTTAGCATGAACCCCAAAAGCTTCATATTAACTCACTTGACATGTCCCAGTGAAATATATATTTACCAAGGTGAAATGGTATTATAGTCTAGAAACAACACTACCTCGTATGTGAACCAAGATATCACCACAATTCAGTAGTCTGTCAGTCTTTACCTTTCAAATGTGGAAAAGGGGGAAACAGGAAAAAAAAAAACATTTTTTTTCAAAAGAAAATGCATCCTTACAGTTCAAAACCCCGTCTGGGAAAAAGCTACAAAAAAACAAAACTTCTACATAAGCAGATAACAATATTATGAACATATGCTACTAGCCACACGAACAACTAAAATTGCATGCAATTGGAAAATTCTTACCTTGCTGAACAAAAAGAAAATGTAGCCAAAAGGAAGTAAAATGCTGCCGTGGGATTTGTTAACGTGGCGCAGGTTTCTGTAGGAATTACCCATTGAATAATAAATATACATCAATTATTTAAAGGTCTTACATGTAGAACACAGTATACTATTCCCACCTTGGTTGGTAATTTTAAGTACATCGCTTTAATACAACTTCTTAAAGATGATCACGCTGTGATATTGATGCTTGAAGTATTATCCACAGAAACCTCTGAAGAGGCATAGCTGCCATATTTTTTCTCACATGTCTCTTAAGTCACAAACTATACTCCCTAGTGTGATCAGGTGTTTTCTTTGCCATCTGCCAATCCAAGAGGATACACTCTCTTCCATATTTATAATCTGCAGACATTATGTTTAACCTGCAAGAACAATCATTGGAAAAAATAACTGTAGAATACAATTAGAACATGTTTTCTTTATTATTTTCTTAAATAATAGCTAGCGCATGTTTTCTCCTCCTCCTGTTTGGCTTATTATCTTTCATAAAGAATACTGTACTGCTTTTTTATTCTTTTACTTTAAACTAAGTACTCGTGTAGATAGTTTAACTATAAACAAGTGTTTTTTTGGAAAGAGGCTTAACTCTCAAAAATAGATGTATATGTATAATAGAATAACTGTATGGATAAATCAGTACGCAGTCATTTGTTCATATTGTAGATATTATTCAATAATGTTGACATAAAACTACTGTTATTTTTTTGGGATGCCAAAGGATTTTGTTATACTGTTTTATAATGTGTTTTGTAAAATACAGATTAGGGAACAGCGAGCACACAAAAAAAAAATACAGTTTTAAATTTTATGAATAAACTTAAAATCACCTATCTTAGCAAACAAATATAGGGATTCAACTACACCTTATGGCCCTTTTGTGTTAAGATCACCATTACATCACAGTACCGCAATATTGTTGGGTCCTACACTAATAATGTATTTTGTACACATCACATAAACAAATAATAGTAATAGGTAAATTAGGATTTATATTTTCTCCATCTCAGCACAAATTGTATCTTATGTTTTTCTAAAAACAAATTCAATGTGGAAGCTTGGTTGTTGAAAATTTCCTTTATCTCCTTTAATACCCAAACAGAGTATAAACGTTTTTATATTCATAAAATCATTTTGCAGTACAAAATTTAGTCCAAAAAGCCTCACTCACCCTTATTTATACTCTAACTATGATTACCAGCCTTTAAAGGGATGCATTTCTCTGCATGAAACTACTAGTCACTGATATAATGCCAGTAAATGTGCTTAAATGTGAGGTCACCCCCGTTTTCAAACAGTACAGGACGTTTCATTGGGTCATTATTCCTACAGTCAGTGAGGGGGAGGAGTGAATGGACTCTACCATTTCACTTCCAGCATTACATTATCAGTGCTGAGATTGATAAAGATTGCTACAGCAGTTTTAGAAACTTTTATTTTAGAAATATGATATAACTGTATTTACTGTTTATAGGCATTATGCTCAAATGCAGACATTCTTTTTACATTCTATAACCACTTTTACTAAGTTGCACTGCTAGTAATGCCTTCCGGGTATTTTAAAATACATATAAGCAAAGCTTTTGACAAATTGTATTTATATATTTTGCCACATTTACTGTTTATGCGAAAATCGAATTTTAGATTTTAGACTTCTGACTATTTGTGACGTATTACAATATAAAGTACACTATATGCTATTTACCAAATATTTTTCATAAAGGCTGCATGAATAAGTAAAAAATAAAAATTGTAATATTTAAGTTTGTCTGCAAAGCAATTTATACACAAAACTGTTAGCTATGTATGGCTTGCTTCAAATATATGTTAATGCTAATGTGCTATTATTTTTTTTTTATCAAAAAGTGCTCTGTAGTGAAGGGGTTAAAAGGCTTGTTCACATAGAAAAAGACCACTTAGGACAACACTTTACAGCACCTCAAACCTGACAATATTGTTCAGAAATCATATTTTTGTGCGCACCAGGATATTTTAAAGGGATACTCTAAGCACTACAATGAAGCATCTTAATGTGGTGGTTTTAAGTCAATAGGCCCTGTCCCTTCAGTGAGAAACAAACAGGAGGGGGCATGTCTTGGCCACCATCTTAGATGGCCACCTTCTAGAGAAGCTCTGGGGACATTGGAACTTAAATGTTCCTAAAATATATTTTACAACATTGAAGGACAATTTTTGATTACTGATATCTCCTTAAGAAGCTTGCATGATGATGCAGAGACAAAGGAAAATGGATAAAACTGTCTCCACATTGAAAAAACTCGAAGGAAGTGCTGCAGGGGTGAGTGAGTACTCCCCCTTCTCTCTGCCATCATCACAGCTTATTCTGCCATCATCACAGCTTATTCCGCTGCTCAGATCAGCCCCTGATTCCCCCGGTGTCTCAGCACCTTCCCAACCCTCCATTAGACCCAAACCACATGCGGCCACGGGCGCAGCCCCCTTGCATCAGTCTTTAGACGGTGGGACTGCGACTGCAAGTGCCGCGAGAGAGTGGGTCAGGCACACACGCTCCGAGCGCTCAGCATGCTCAGAGCAACTTGCAGTCTCTCCCGCGCTAGTTAGAGCAGCTCGGTTGCTCACTTATGAAAGCGACTGGGCTGCTGATTTTAAAGTGGGTGGGGCTAGGTCCCGGTCCCTGTCGGGATCTGCAGCCTCACGGGTGTCTGTCACGGCGGGAGGGTCCTTGGCCCCCACACAAACATAAAGGTGCCACAAATTATAAGTGGTGAAGAGGGGGCAACAGACAGCCCTAAAGACATTGAGACAGATAATGAGGGGATACCCAATACAATAGGAATACAAGAACAGACACACACATTAAAGAATGTAGCCACAACCAAGATGGCCACCTCTGCTAAATTTTCTACTGCCACCTCCAAGACTCCACAAATACAGAAAAAAATAATCATATAATCCCAACATGCCTCCTGAGATGGCTGCAGGTATACCAGCTTCAGATGACATGTTGATTGACCTCATCAAAAATGTAAGAATAGAAATCAGGAATTATTTTTAAAAATATTTTGATGCAGTATACAGATTTATGGAGGACATTAACTCAAGAACAGAAGATGTAAAAAATAGGCTCCAATACCAGGAACCAGTGGTGTACCTACCACCTACCATTTTGTGGGGTGGGGTGGGGTGGGGGATTAATGAGGGCTGGATGGGGGTGACGGGCTTAATAAGGGCTGGATGAGGGGGTAAGAGATGGAGTAATGGCTGGATGTACGTTAAAAAGGGAAAATAAGGGCTGGATGGGAAGTGAGGGGGGTTAATGAAGGTTTGGTGGTGGGTGAAGAAGGTTAATAAAGGCTCAGTGGGTGGTGAGAGGGAATGAGGCAAATGGAGAGGTGTAGAAATTAGACAAATGGAGGGGTTTAGAGAGGAGCGGGGAAATGAGCTGTGGAGTACCTGAGAGTGAGAGAAAATGAGACTCGTGGAAGGGCTGGGGGGAGGGAAGGAGATACATGGGGGGTGGGGGAAGGAAATTAGACACATGGGGGAGCTGGGGGAGGGAATGAAACACATGTGTGGGGGGGGGGGCTGGGACAATTGTTGCACTGGGGCCAGGGGGTTTCTAGTTATTCCTCTGGGGGTTTCTAGTTTGCTTGAGAATCTACAAAAGCAAATTAATCAACAAGCAGAAAAATCTGCGGACACAAAAGAAAGTAGAAATAATTTACATATCAGGGGAATCCCTGACTCTATTGACAATCTGGAATTGTCTTTCAAGCTATGGTGAAGGCGATCAAACCTAATGCTACCAACTATGATCAGATTTTGGACCGCATGCATAGATTGCCCAAACCTAACATTTCACCAGCAGAGGCTCCCAAGGATGTAATAGTTTTGGCGTACACCATGAAAAAACATAGAGAGTTCCCTGCCCTTCACATCCAAACTTTACCGCAGAAACATCAGGTATAGATGGGGCTTCCCTGTCAAAGTGTTGTTTCAGATGGATCGACAAAATTACATCATCACCTCTCCAGTAGAAGGTATGGAACTCTTGCAACATATGAATAGGCGAACCTCAGTTCCATCCGATACTCTATCCCCATCTACTCCTGCATCTTACCGTAAGATGAGCAAGCATGATACCTATGAAGAACCATGATTCCTGAGTTCGGCCTGCTGTTCCTGGTTTCCAACATGAGTAGATGTCCCAGTCTTTGTTCCTGGTTTCTGATTTCTGCAATGCCTCCTTGAGATCTGTTCTGGATTACTGCATACATTCCGCTCATTGCTGGTTCCTGTCCTTTGAAATTTGTCATGAAGATTTGTTTTTCAGATCCTGGTTCCTGTCTTTGGATCTGGGTCCTGATCCTGGACTAGTTTGTTTTTGTTATATACATTACAACTTTTCTGATTTTCTTCTTGTCATTCGTTTTTGCTCTGTGAATTTATCTTTAATTTTTTTTAAATCTTTTTTTCTTCTTCTAAAATAATTTTTCTCTTTTTTGGGTTTTCTTGTTTTTTTTTATTATTATGTATTATTATTTTATTGTCTCTTAATGTATTTTATATTTATCTTTTTGTTCTCTTTTTTTTAATAAATACCATATACTTCATAACCCTACATTATTTTAGTTTTTTGATTTACTTTTTATAATGCCCAGTGTCCCCAGTCTTCTCCCCCTTCAACGTAGGCCTGTAAAATACAATTTGAGATGGAGGAATTTTTTATTTCTCCTCTCATGGCCTTATTTTTTATATATATATATATATATATTTTTTATTTTGTTTTTTTCTTTCCAACTATTTGGAAACATATTTTTAATTCTTTCCTTATTATGGTGTTTTCTCCAAGTTTTCTTACCCTTTTATTATTTGTGTCTTGTGAATAAGGAACATGTCATCCATAATGTACGGTTTTATCCTTTTGAAGTAATAACTTGGTATAATATTTTAATGTTACACAAAGTCAAACATAAATCGGTCAGGAGAACCTTACTCAATCAGGTAGGATTGTTCAATTTTAAAATATGTTTTGGGTTGTGCGGAGGGTTCAGATCCCTTCACCGATTTTTTTCTCTTGTTCTTGTTTGCTCTTTTTGAACGATAGGAATGGTTTTAAAATGGTTTTAAAATTCTTATCACCTAATGTGAGGGGACTGAACACTCCACACAAATGGAGACTTTTACTTAAAGAAGTGAAATGTAACAAGCCAGAGGTGTTGTTCATTCAGGAGACACATTTTTAAAAACAGACATGTACCCAATATTCTGAAGAAAGACTACCCTACCCAGTATCACTCTGCATTTTGTAAGAAATCCTGTGAAGTCTCCATATTTTTTTGTAAAAATGTGGCGTGCCACACAGATGACGTGGCTTTGGATCCAGCTGGGAGATAACTAATTTGGAAAGGTTCAGTAAATAGTATGGGGTACACTCTAGTAAATCTGTATTCCCGTAACTCTGAAATTTCGGTTTTTGAAATCTATTGTTAGCAAAGTTTCAGAAGGGGTCAGAGGCAGATTGCTTTTGCGTGGCGACACTAATTTTGTTCCTGATTGTGAATACAATATTGTTAGAGATGCTAATAAATCATAATAGTGAAAAATTGACTGATATTTGTTCCAAATTTATTTTTCCCAAAGCCTATTTGACTGTTGGCGTGTACAGCATGAAGGAGAGATAGACTATACATACCACTCAGCAGCTCTAACATGCATTCTTGGATCGATAGGTTCTTGGTGGAAAATATTATACCCCTTGTTTTGCGTTCTGGAATTTCGGACATTACTTGGTCTGATCATGCCCCCATAACGATGTGTATAGAGGAGTCTTTCCGGTCGCACCCAAAAAGACAATGGAGACTTAGCGATTACTTAGGTACTGAGCTTGAGAATAAACATTGGCTGAATCAGCGATTAATAATTATTTTAGGGAAAATTCGGCTCTATATTTGCAGGATACCTCATTGTGGAATGCCCATAAAGCGGTTCTTAGGGGACATTTTATAGAATGAGCCATCTACTTGAAAAAAAATTGGTCCAAAAATTTAAGAGATTTAGAAAAAGAACTGTATGCTTTGAATCAAGCTAACAAAATTGGCCCTTCCTTGCCCCTTGCTGAAAAGATTTCAGATGTTAAAGTTAAAATTAACACTCTCCAGTTGGAACACACTGCCTTGATGTTGGGGAAACTGAAACTTCTTGATGTTGGGGAAATTGAAATAGAGCTTCTTCAATGTAAGCCTCTAAACTACACCACATCTACTGGATGGTTAAGATAAGCAATATGTTGCTGGATTACTACAAATAAATTTATAATTTGCTTTCCGATCCCAATACGATACAGTCCACATCTGATACGCTCTTTTCTGGACATGGTCTCTTTAAAACAGATACTTAAGGTTAAATTGGATATTCTAAATTCTCCCATCACCTCAAAAGAAATTACAGACACCATTAATATGATTTCACAAGGCAAAGCCCCGGGGCCTGACGGTTTTACAATGACATACTATAATTCTTTCTCTGGCATTCTAACCCCTCATATACCTTCAATCATTATTGGAACACAGGTGGAATGGCGGGGGTGGCTTTGTGCCCACAAATAGTCACATTACCTAAACCTGGTAAGACACCTAATGTCTGCTCAAATTTTTGTCCCATTTCATTAAGTAATAATGACACAAAGATTTATTCAAAAATGTTAGCTAATAGACATAATCAACTTCTTCCTTCCCTAACTGACAAAAACCAGGTGGGTTTTGTTATGAACCATCAGGCTCCGCATGGCACCAGGCGTTTTATCAACTTGATTAATCATCTTAAATTTACTTGTACGCCTTCTTTGCTCCTCTCTTTGGATGCGGAGAAGGCAGAGAAGGCATTCGATAGGATCCATTGGGATTACCTGAGGGAAGTTCTGTTGCGTTTTAACATCCCAGACCCCTTCATCAGGGCTGTGTTTGCACTATATTGTCAACCAACTGCCAGAGTATCTGCAACTGGTTTTGTTTCCGAAAAATTTCATTGCCCAATGGGACCAGACAGGAGTCTCGACATCGTCTCCACTCCTGTTTGTGCTGGCTATGGAATCCCTGACTAATATGATACTCTGCAGCGCAGATTTCAAAGGTATTGCAGTAGGGAGAAAGGAACATAAAATAGGCCTTTTTGCAGACAACATCATGTTATCGCTTAAAAACCCAATGACTTTTCTTACTCCATTGTTGTCGATCCTGCAGGAATTCTGCTAAATTTTGTTCTATAAAATGAATACAGCCAAAACTCAAGCTCTCCCTTTTTACATACCTTAGTATGATTTAGACACTTTGAAAGGTTGGTTCGACTTCATTTGGAGGGATTCTTATATCTTTATCTGGGCAATAACCTATGCAAGAACCTGTCCAAGATGCATTCTTATAACCTGGGTAAGGTCTGAGCCGACTTTGTGAACGATCTTTGAGAGGTGGTGTAGTCTGAAAATTTCATGGTTAGGTAGGGATAATTTGGTGAAAATGACTCTCTTTCCTAAAATGTTATATTTTCTTAGAGCCATCCCCCTTTCAATACCTTTATCTTTTTTTTTTTTTGAAAGGTGCATTCTGCTCTCTTGAAACTTATCTGAAATAGAAAACCATCTAGGGTTAAATTATCCATACTTCAAAAGCTCAAGGTTAGTGGGGGTGTGGGTTTGCAGGATTTATTCATTATTATTATACAACTAATGCAGCGATGGCCTTGAAATTCAATCAAGAGCATGACCATCCCCTTTGGCTTGAGATGGAGGCTAGCAAACTCTCTCCGCATTTAATTAAAGATATTCTATGGTTGCGTCCATCTCAGTACACAAGGTCGGTAGACATGTTTCTTATGACCAAGACCAGTATTAAGGCTTGGCATATACTATATTGAAAAATTCACCCTTCTGATGTCTGGTCTAGAGCCACTCATCTCTCAGTATTAAAATTAGCTGTGCCTGAATTAGATGTGAACTATTGGTGTTCCCATTCGATTCATTGTAATAATGATTTTTTTTTATCTTCAGGGTCTGAATGCTAGAAAATTGGGATTGCTAAATTTAGAAAAGGTTTATATTTCAGACCCTGGCCAGAAACGAACCATTTCCATGTGTTATGCCTTTTTTGCAGGAGAAGTAGGCATGAAATTGCCATACATGACAAAGTGGGAGGGTGATCTGGGTGAGGTATTCACAATAGAGGAATGGCATGAATCATTACTTGCATCGAAAGGCATTACACATTGCATTTCCACTTAGAATCTAATTTAAAATTAATCTATCGCTAGAATTTCTCTCCATTTAAAATGTTCTAATTTATGTTGGAGAGGCTGTGGACAGACAGGTACTTCATGACACATTTTCTGGTCATGCCCAAAACTATCCAACTATTGACAAAAATTATTGGAAATTATTAAATCTATCACTGAGATCCCTGTAGATTTAACTCCTATATTATGTTTACTTAAACGTCTCCCTGAAGATTTATCAATTCCCAAATAATGTTAGGTCACCCCCTTATCTCAGCTACATCAATCATTCCTAGATATTGGATATCTGTTACAATCCCATCTGTTAAAGATGTTTTATTGTTTTTATTTGAAAATAAAAGATGTGAACTTGCTCTACGAGTACCAATGTACTCCTCAGACTTGACTGGTTTGAGTGGGAGAAAGCAATGAGGAGTAAGTATAAGCTTGACAATGTTTCCACCATCACTTATGTTTGATTCCCTATTTACAGCATTTTTTTATTTATTTTACAATACCTATATTACTATGGATGTGCAATTTATTCACTTTTATTTCTTCTTACGTCTGCAATACTCTAATAAAAGACACCCTAATACACCACCTGCTATTTTAATTTTCAGAAGAATGGTTCGAGGCTGCAGCCTATAAGCCCTCAAATAGATGTGGCCTGGGGAACAATTGCCCCCCTGCACCGGTTGCCAGCCACCCGCGGCTACATGAAGTGTTTTGATGCTCTGATTTCTGACAAAGGAGGTGTCACCAAATATAGGCTGACAGAGTGCCCAAATATTTACACATGTAACATTTACTGGTTTCAAATATTGATTCATCTTCAATCAGTTAATTTTATCAAATAAATAGTAAATGTGCATTAAAATATGTAGAAATATATGTAATTTAGAAATAAAGAAACAAGGAAATTTAAACTAGCAATTTGTATCAAATGTAGATTCTCTCATTCCCCCAAACTAATTATACAGTAATAATTTTACAATAATTTATAATGTACAATATTTTACACAGTGTTAACATATTAATTGTCCAATTAACCATGTTTCTTGGTAGTGTCACTTTAAAAGACCTAATATGTAAAAATCTTGAAGATGCTGAAAGGATTCTTGCATTGACATCATAATCTATCATCCACACATTGGAAACAAGATGATAAATGCAGATGATATACAGTAAATACATCATCACTTGAAGGAGATGCAATGGATCATTGTTTAACAGAATTATTAAACAGTGAAAAAGTAGATTTTTGCAATATTTGAGAATCTTTATAATGTGTAATTGTCCATGAATCTAGAGAAATTTTCTAATGCAAAGGGAGAGGATTTCACATTGTTAACCAATAGAAAAGATACAAATATATATATGCTGTTGTGAAAAATTTTTTTTTAAAGTGATACAAACATGATGTGTTTATAAGTTAACTGTTAAAGGTACTAATTGCAAAAACAGATAGTATTTTCTACTTTCTAAGAACTAGAAGATGGTGAATGGTGAGTTGTCAACAACATATCCAAGTGTACATTTTAAACCATTTGTTGCTTGGCAACTATCCCTATGTCTAAAAAATTATGTGACTTTTAGTCTAGTTACAGGTAGAGTTAAATGTTGCTTTCGTTATTTAACTCATTTTCACATTTATTCAATGAATATATGAGACTGAAAACAAATGTTTAAGTTCTAAAGGCATTTTCCAGTATTATGTGTCATTAGGTAAGTGTTAAAATCTACCAACGTACATATTTAAATATCGATACTCCTTAATACACTAACAGCGTAAAAAATAGCAAACAGGAGACCAGACAAGTTGTGACAACACAGAAAAAGAAAAAAAAATGTTTCAGTAATTCGGTGCCTATTCTAAATACAGAATATACAGAAATATGATTTTTACATGGCATTTTTCCAATGATGTTATTACCACATCATTGTGGGAAACAACATACATTGCTATTCATACCTCAAAACAGAATGCACCTGTCATGGTTGATTATATATTTCCCACCTGTTCCATGTTAAATGTTGTATATATTATGCATTAATATTGTTTTTGTATTTTGTTGTACCCTAATGTAACAATGAAATGTTTTGTGGACCCAGGACATACTTGAAAATGAGATAAATCTCAATGTATCTTTCCTGGTAAAATATTTTATAAATAAATAAATAAAACACTCATTATCTGCTGATTGATGGAATAGGTTCTTTATTGGATTAAAATATGTGATAAATTATTATAAGCTTTACTAAAATTCCTGATTATCTTAATGTTAATCGTTATATGACATTTGCTATTATTAAACATTATTGAACAAACACTCTGAACAACATAACCATTAATGCGTGACTTTTAAAGTCTACACACATGGTTCTGTATTTCAGGATTCTCAAATCTTGATGGCTGTTTTATGTAGAAATTCTGCTTGATGTCCTTTTTTTTCTTTCTAGGAAAACATTTTTTTTTTACATCTAGAGCTCATTTGTATTGTATTTCTTGCCGATTCACTAAAGAGTGTTTTTGTAGTATTGTTCTTTACTACTTGAGTGAAATTATATTCTTCATCATGAGTACTCCTCGGAACTAGTGCTCCCCGTCTGTCAATGCTTACTTTTTCATTATTTTGGTTAAGTCAGTTATCTATAGCTTTGTGGAGTAACATCAAAGGAGATACAGAAGGTGCCAAATTTTTGGTTTCAGAAGGGGTTTATTAGGAGGACAAGCTAACTGAGGTTATGTACCTGAAGAAGACCTGTTTTAGGTTGAAGAGTGTTGTGCTTGATAAGTGTTCATTTTATGTATTTTATTTGTCCGATAAATTATTGTTTACCAACCGTTTTGGAATCCACCGGATTTTGGGAAAGCTATCAAGGAATGCAGGACAGTTTACTTTCACACTGAGACCTCTATATCTGACGAAGTATGCTGAGTGATTTATCCATTGTGACTTTTTTTTTCAACTTTAAATTTATTGAAGTTTCACATTGAGGGAAGAGTACAGAAAAGAAGAGGGTGGGGAAGGGATACCTGAAGGTACATTCATATGGTTGTGACAGTTCATTAACAATTACAGAGGATGTTATTGCATAGTGACCAATTTGTGCTGTACTTTGGTTGGTCCATCTATCGTTTTTTGTTTTTTTCAAAGAAGATACCTTTCCCCTCCCCCCAAGTTTACTCCATATCCTCCTAGGTACCCGGGAAACTTACAGTAATAAACTCAAACCAATAATGCCTAATCCATTGTGCCTTTTGAGTTTAGATCCAACTTCTAAAGGGTAAATTGAGAGAGATTTTTTCCATGATATATTTATATATATGTGACACTATGAATTGTCTCTGTATATTTTTGTAGAGTAATCTACACCTGAATTTACAAAGTTTTTGACATTCAGCATTCACCTGTTCTTTGTTTAACACATTACTCATGTTATCTGTGGAGACGAGCATTAATAGAGCTTGAAGCAATAAATTTAGGTGGAATCAGATGAACAAAGTATGAAACTCTACTGTTTAAAAAACTGTTATTAGATTAGGAAAAAAATGGTTAAGCTACTGTATAACTGAATATACTTGCAACAGCTCCACTTACAGTACAAACTGCTAAATACACTCACTATATACAGTATGTGATGTTGTTGCAACAAGAATAGTAAGACTTAATAAGCTCCCCACTAGTATCATAAGGCGTATAAGTTTTATCTCCCCATTGGCTTATGGTAGCACACAACAAGGCAGTCGTTTGGATAGCGTTGGCCCTGGATGGGCCGGCAGGGGAGACCCTTTGATCTCCCCTGTCGTCCTCTGCACATGGCCATCGTGGGCCACCAGGCATTTGCCCAGTTTGCCCCATGGCCAGTCCAGGCCTGCACACCAATAAAACAAGGAATGGTAACCTTACTACCAGTATATTAAGGCAAATTAACTTCAGACCACTAACATAATGTGGCATGGTATCGCTGTCAGAATGTATTCTTAAAATGTCTGCAAAAAAACAATTGTGTTATCATAGTTAGCATCTTTTTAAAATAAACTATTCTGTATTGCAGCATTGCTAGATAGCGCAAACATAAAATGCTCATCACACCGTAAATATATATATATATTATATAAAAGTATATGTCTTTTGTTTTTTTTGTTCTTTGTTTTGTACTTTTGTTGAGACTACAATTGTTAAACTTGGGTCTTTCTCATAACGTTTATTCCTAGGTAGGTGAAGACCTTGCTACAATACAAAAGTGAGCTCAACTCAAACGCAATTAAAAAAAAAAAAAATATTCAACAAAACAGAAATCTGGAAATAGAACAGTTGTAATTATTATTTTTTTTGCTCTCACACAGATTGTTTATATTATTTTTTTTTCAATACAGATCCAATTTTGTATTGCTTACACCGTTGTTCAAAATCTAGCTATTGTTGAAATGCAACTTCCATCACTGTCAGCCAAACAGCTTAATGTAATCCTACAACAGCTGGAAGACATCAAAGGATTTCATCCCCAGTTTACATTCTAAAATGCATTCATATAGTTAAACTAATGGACTGTCTGACATCCTCTTTTCTTCCTTGTGCAATGATTGCCAAGAAAGAGAACTGGCAGTATTTGAGACACTGTAAAAGTAGTAGTCTTGCACCATTCCTATTTATGATGCAAAGGGTATTTCAGAGGCCATTTGGAATGCTGGAGCATCCAATGTGTGGTACAGCAAATACAGTATTTCAGTGCAGCCTTGCCATCTGCCCAGTTTACAGCCAAGCTACTGAATTGCTGTTGGATGTCTGCCTGGTTAGGCATTTCCACATCTTATTAAAAAAACACAAAGGCTCCGGTAACTGCTTGAACAAGGTTCGTATTTGCTACCATATTGTGTTCATTGGGGTTTCAGGCTGCCTGTGCATCATGGGGAATACAGTTTAGAAACAGCTGCAGTGCCAAGGTTAGATATCACCATCTATACCAGGTTAAATTGCTTGTATTTCCGTTAGATCTTTTATGTCTTCCTTTTGGTTTGTCTTGCTAGCTATTTGGGATGTACTTTAGGTCATCACTTGTCATATTGCAGTCCTGATGTTTTAAACCCCATATACGCTGTGTATAAAGATAAAATGAATGTTCCTAGAATTGGCATGCAATTTGTATCACCTGCACACACACCATTTTATGGGTTCCTTTAAAATGCAGTTCATAATGTGATAAATAAAAAACAACATTAATTATGCATTCCGAATAAATGACACTTGGCATGTTTCCAAGGAGAAATTTACATTAATCAATAGTACATAAAAATGTATATTTAATTTTTTTAATTTTAACTTTCCTTTCCTTGTGATTTTTCCTTGCATGCACCTGATCTTTCTTTACCTATTCTTCCAGGACTAAGTTAGGTAAAAATGCAGATTTGTTATCATATTATTGTATGATTGTACCTTTATATCATTAGCGTTGCTCCATAAGGAGTGTAGTTTGTATTAGCACTGCCCAGCTGTTCACAGAATTCATGTTTATGCAATGTTCAATGGCTTACCACCTATTCCTTCATGAGCAGAACATAGTAATTAAAGGGAGACTCTGAGTACCAAAACAGTACAGTGAAGAAGTTTTGGTATATAGATCATGTCCCATGCAGTCTCACTGATCAATTCTCTGCTAATAAGTAGTTAAATTGCTTTGTGGATGCAGCCCTAGCCACAGCTCCCCAGACTTTGACTTTCCCTACACACTTAAAAAAAAAAAAAAGAGTTCAATTGGTTTAGCTTCAATTATTGCACTGTGTGTTTAATTTAGAATTTCATATCTCCAGCTCTATTAATTGTCTGATAAAACCTGCAACAGCCTCCCTTGTGTGATTACAGTTCAACTAACAGAGTAGA
Organism: Pelobates cultripes; assembly: GCA_933207985.1. Lineage (NCBI taxonomy): Eukaryota > Metazoa > Chordata > Amphibia > Anura > Pelobatidae > Pelobates > Pelobates cultripes. Next base: position 276,921,412 of record OW240916.1, read on the forward strand.
AGGTAGGAATTTCTAAAATAAACACACATGGCCTCCTTAACTTCTTGCCTCTGTTAATATTCTGTATGTGAATTACTTGTGGTCATTTATACCTATTCTATTATTGTAAATCACTGTGGAATATGTTTGTTATAAATAATAATATATAAATAATAATAATAATAGTTTTATTTCTTTTTTACATAGTTACATAGGCAGAAAAGAGACATGCGTTCATCAAGTTCAGCCTGTTCAACTGTTTTTGTTCTTGATTCAAAAGAAGACAAAAAAACTCCAACTTGAAGAGATTTCTAATTTTGCAACAATATAGGAAAGAATTCCTTCTTGACCCCAGAATGGCAGTCAGATATCTACTTGGATCAATAAGCTGTTATGCCACAAATTAAAAATTATATCCCTGAATATTAGGCTTTTTCTATTTAAACATATGTACAGACTCTGATCAACCACTCAGGCAGAGAATTTCACATTCTCATTCTCCGTACTGTAAAAAAAAAAAAAACCCTTTCCTTTACTTTAAATCTCCCTTCTTCCAGTTTAAATGTGTGACGTTTTGTCTTATGTAAAGTCCTATTTATGAATAGATTTCCAGAAAATGGATTGTATTGGCAACGAATAAATTTGTATAGTGCTATCACATCCCCTCTGAGGTGCCATTTTTCTAAACTAATAGATTTAAAATTGTTAACCTTTATATATAATTAAAGTATTCCATTACTTTTATTAATTTTGTAGACCGCCTCTGCACTTTTTCTAGTGCTATGATAACCTTCTTCTTATCCAGAGAATTAATACCCTTTTTTAAACCTGATAATACCTTCCTGGCCTCAGCAATTACTGATTGACATAGCACATTGTTGCCTAGTTTGTTGTCTATAACAATTCCCAAATCCTTCTTTTTTTTTTTTTTTAAATAAATCTTTATTTTTGTCATGAGAAGATATAGTACAGGTCGGCAAGAGGTACCTCAAAGGCAATCCTCTGGCTTATCCCACGCGAAACATGCGGGGCACATGAGTAACATGCGCAATTTTTATATTACAGTCAGGCTTATATATATGGAGTGCAAGAAAAACATATTGCGAGAGTGTGATTCAGCTAAGTCAATGCGATAATTAGGCTTTAGGCATGCTAATTAATGTATTTGCGTTTCAATAGTGGTTAAGGTATGCTGGGGCTTTAACAGCCTAGACAGTACATTTGGTGTCCTCGCGAACAGTGAAATATATGAGTGACTCTAACTTACTAAGCAAGGTTAAGGGTGTGAGTTAGGCTAAGCAGGTGTTAGGTATTGTGAATACAGGTAGGGTGCAGGTTTTCTGTTCACCTACGACAATGACGTGTGTTTCAGTTTAGGTGTAGCTTCCGTGTAGGCAGTTTGTGAATTGGTTGCACCGTGTGTACAAGTTTAGGCCTGGTTAACAGTGTGGCTCTTGCCTGACAGGCTAGGGAGACATGCAGAGTAGATGTGGTTGGCAAGTATATTAGCTTGGCCGGGTGCTTTAATTCCCAGGCGGTAAGGCAATTAAATTCAGCCCCAACCTAAAGGGGTCTCAGACCAACGCTAAAGGACCTGGTGCATATGTGACATTAAGGCTTGTCAAGGTCCCGTCATCTGGAGAGGGTCTCTCAGTTAACTAAGTGTTTTAGCCGGTGTAGATGGCCAGTGTGGGAGCTAAACATGGGCTAATCAAAGTCATATAACACAAATTAAACTGATAACAGAAATGTAACATAAATAATCAGCGGTCAGTGAGAACCTTGCTTGATTGCAGTGAAGTGTTCTCGGCAGTCCGGGTGCCGGTGTAAAGGCTGAATAGGGTGGAGTAGCCAGTGTTCCAATGAATCTGGTAAGTAGGAATGGGTCATGGGTAGCCAGTCTATTTAAGCCAGTTGGCGGTTAGACAGGTTTTAAAAGATAGTCCCAGCAGTTTCTTCACTTGGTAGATACGGCTGTGGGTGCTCCGGTCGGTTGTCTGGGGACAAATTCCACCACGCTGGCTGCGTCCCAGTTCAGCGGGTTCTTGGGTCGTTCTGCTGGCCTTGGCAATGATAGTGAGTCCGTGGGTAGATCTAGCTGTCTCAGTATCCCCGATGCCTCTTGTATGCATCACGCTGAGAGGGTGATGTCGCCCTTGGTTACTAGCAGGGTGTGAGCAGGGCCCCAGCGGTATCATATATGGTGAACTCGCAGGGTGGATGTCAGCTGTTGTAGGGACCTTCTCCATGCTAATGTCGCCCCCGAGAGATCCACATAGAAAGAGATTCATGTCCTCAAAGAGGTAGGATGCGGAATACGCCATCAAGTGCTACTGCTTTGGCCGACTTCGGAGTCAGTAGGGCCGCGAGGAGCCGCCGAGTGACATGAGGCAGCTCTACATCAGGTATGTCATCACTGATGCCCCTAACCTTGAGATGTTTGAGGCATCTTTTGTCTTCGAGCTCTGCAAATCTGAGGTCGTTTTGGGCAGATTGTTGTTTCAACTCCCGTACCTCTTGTTGTAGCTTTCGGATGTGACTTGTGTGGGTGATCAAGGTGTCTTCTGCGGCTCCCAAACGTCCAGTTAGGCCGCGCAGGGTGTCCTTAATCGAGGCAACATCCGCGGACATTTTGTTATGGTGTTCCGCCATTAGTTCTCTGATGGCCTCCATGCTTACCAGCGTGGGAGCTGTGGCCGGTGACTGAGCAGGTGGTGGGGTCTGACATGTCAGGGTGAGCTAACCCCCGTCTTCGTCCAACGTCTCGGCATAAAAATCCGAGCATCCGCTGTGTAGGGACGCCATGTTGGAGCTCGTGTCACCTCGGGCCTGCCGCCACATCTCGACGATGTCCATACCCGACGTGGGTTTCTCAGGTTTGAGTTTTTTATTTTTCCTCCCCATTGGGTATGGCTTTGTGGACGTTCTGGGGTGATTTCGTCCCTTAGAGGGGGTTATTTTGTGTGTTGTTCCTTTTCGTTGCTCGAAGCTCAGCCGGCCCCACCTTTCCACAAATCCTTCTTGTGTGTTTTTATCCCTAATTTACCACATTTAGGGTGAAAGTTGCATTTGCATTCTTCACCCCAAAATTAGCATTTTCTATATCAAAATGTATCTGCAATTTGAGTGCCCTGTCACCCAATCTATCCAAATCCCTCTACCTGGAAGTAATATCTGCTCACATTGTATTACAGAATTACGAATTCTGTAACTGTGAATAGCCATGTGACTGAATCATGTAACACCTAAAACATGCAATGGAGAAGCCAATTCTCTTGTTTTGTGATTCAGTGTTTTGCCTGTTGTGCCAAAAAAAGATGGTTGATGTTTAGGGGACAGTCTCTAAATCATATTAATAAAGAAAATAATAAAGAAAAAAAAAACAAGGATTAGCCGGACTGAACACTTAACACAACTGAATGCTTAAAAGTAACTGAACTCTTAAAATCGGACTAACAACTGAATCTGAAGAGAATTTCAGTTGTAAATTAAATTCGGTTGACCAAATTCCGACCAACATAGCATCAGTAAAAGTGCATTAAAATATGCCTATCACTGAATGGAATTTTGCAATTCAGTTTACATAATGCAATGCTTAGGTCTATAAATTGCTCATCATGAATATTTTTTTAATTTGACTAATTTGCTTTAATTTTGCTGCTTGGCAGTTACCTTATTACAAACTCAATGTAAAGTATAAACCCCTTTTCTTCCCATCCTGTAATACATAGGGTAAGCTTTTATTTGCACCTTCTCTTCTAAAACATATGTATACATATGTAACTTTTTTAAATTTTATTAAGTTCCACATACTTTCTCTTTTTCTCCCCTACACAGGTAGTTTCAATGTTGTGCTTGTCTATAGGGGCACTTGGAGCAGCGCCCCACCAGTTTTTGTGTGTTGTTGAGAAAACATTTATTTGCAGTTGTTTAGAAACACAAAGATATTTTTTCTGGAGAGGAGAATGGTAAGCCAAAAAATATGAGATACAATTAGGGTCTCTTTAATTCTGTAATGCATTTCAGTTCTGCAGGGCCCCTCATTGGTCGCTGTTTGGAGAAGCTTACTTAAGAGCATCTAGACATGTTAAAAAATGGGTCTGGTTTGAAATCTGCCTTGTTTCAGCAGGTTTTCCACATAGGACATATTTTCCTTTAAGAAAAATTTTCAGGAATTTCCATTGACAGCCATTTGGACAGCACAGCCCGCTGCCCATGAGTGGATGCTAATGACCTATCTATTCAGGAATCATCATTGACTGATAGCACCAGGGGGTGGGATTACATCACCCACAGGAGAGAAAAGCAAGACGCCATCTTGGAAGTAACACAGAGAGAGCACAGAAGCAGCAGCTCCTGGTCCATGCCATATGCAAGGGTATACTATTATCAGCCTAAGTGCTGATTAAGCAAGATAATCTACTCAAATGTATAATTAATATATATAAAGCCAGGGATGCTGAGGTGTGACAAGGGGAGGGGGCATTTCTAACAAAGAGCACTGTGCTGCCTGTCACTAATAGTTTTAATAATTCCTACTGCACATACTCTCCATCTTCTTTAAAGTGCTTAGGCCCTCTACAGCTGTTACCTGAGACTCATGCTGTGGCTAGTTGAAAAGTGACAACACTTCAAACTGGACTGTGGCTGTGAGGACTGGTCTGATTTTGATTTCATTCTGTTTTAATCTGTAATGATTGTTGGTTGTATTAACCAAGTCAGCTACTCCATGCTACCACTACAGATTATTTATATTTTATTTATATTGCCAGTTGCAAAGACAGTAAAGTCTATCCTTATCCTGCTGCTTTAACCCTGTGTGCTGAGAGCTAATAGTGAGTGGCTATGTAAACCACGGATAATGGATCTTCTGTATCCATTACCTGGTCTGATAGGAAGTGCTCACTGAGAGCAATACACATATTCCTGTCAGACCATGTAGAGGATACAGTAGATCCTCTTCCCGCTGTCCGCTTGGCCACCCTACACAAGGGAGGTGAGCAGGTGCACAAGGAAAGAAGAGAGAAAGACACATACATGGACAATGAAACACACAGAGGATGGGGAAGGAGACAATGACACACACAGAGATTGGGGAAGGGGACAGTGACACACACAGAAGGGCTAGAGAAGGGAACAATGACACACACATATAGGGCTTGTGGAAGAGGAAAAAGAGAAATGCAAAGTGTCTGGGGGAGAGACACGCAAATGGCTTAGTGGGGAGAGACATACAAAGGACCTGGGAGAGACACAAAAAGGAGCTAGGGGGGAAGAGACACAAATATTGTCTGGGGGAGAAAGATACACACAAAGAATCTGGGGATGGAGATACACCAACAAGGGCTAGGGAAAAAGAAAGACAGAAAGGGGCTGAGGAGAAAGAGTCAAAGTGGCACAAAAAGGAAATTGGGGAGAAAGAGTCCCACAAAGGGACTGGGGGAATGAGACACACAGAAAGGCTGGAGGAGAGAAAAAGACCCACAAAGGGATTGGGAGGGGAGACTCAAAGAGGGGTTAGGGAAGTGGAAAAAGAGATACATAAAGGGGTTGGGAGGAAAAGAGACAAATAAAGGGGTACTGAAGGGTACGGGGGGGGGGGGAATAAAAACACAAAGTTGGCAATTGTGTATTGTATAGGTATCTTTATATTGTGCCCAGCTCTTTTTATTATAGCTCTATTTTTCTCAGCTCTGTTTGTGGTATGGTTAGCTCTGTATAGTACTTAGCTCTACATATTTTATAAATATCTTTATATTACGGCCAACGTTTTTATTGTATGAGCATTTCTGTATTATGCCCAGCTCTCTGTATTGTATGAGTATCTCTGTACTGTATAGGGAAGAGTAACATTCTAATGGACCAGTCTGGGGCCCCACCATCTTAAAACTTCACCAGCCTCCACTACAATGGTTATTTAAACTTTTAAATCTGTATGATTTGAAATGTTGTAAGACAAAGTATAAGAAAATACCTTGCAATTATTATGCCAATTCGTTTTTATTTTTTAAGCCTCAACATTAAAAAAAACAAAAGCAAATTAAAAATATTCTTGCAAGATGAAACGCGTTTATGATTGTTGTATTTTTTTGCATTTTTAATCCATGTATCATATTCAGCACATTTTGTATTTGGATCAGTTGAGGTGTCTACATTCTTGCTCTAGCAAAGCAAGTTTAACCCCTTAAGGACCAAACTTCTGGAATAAAAGGGAATCATGACATGTCACACATGTCATGTGTCATTAAGGGGTTAAATCAGAAACCAACCAAGAATGTACTTTAAAATACATAACTAAAAGCCATACATTAAAAATAAATTGGAATTAAAAATGTTGTACGAGAAAGAGACTGTGCTGTTTTGCCTTCCTATTAATATTCTTTACACTGTAAATTGCTATCACAACGGGGTGTTATTTAATATGTATACAAGTAGCCTTTAGGTTCATAATATAACTAAAATGAAGTTTTAAATGTAAACAAATTACACTTGTATTAATGTGCTGTCATAGCTATAAAGTTAATTATTCTAGCGGTATAGGATGAAATTGCTTGGCTTTCTCCATTTCTGATTTATAAAATTATAAAAAAAAGCAACACATAAGTAGTTTAATAGAGAACTAATTATGCAAAAAATGTACATGCTGAAAATGTGCTTGTACTGTAATTACATAAAATGGTATTCTGTTTAAATATTGGAAGGCTTGTTAATTAGAGGCTAGTTAGAAATTTAAATATTGCAAATCAATGATTTTCTGTAGTGCATATTTCATTTTATATTTGTTGATGCTTGTCCGAGACATGCAATGAATATTTGATTACATTCCAGAAGAAGTAATCAGTTTTATGTAAACACAAGAAACTAATAAACATAATTTTCACTACAATATTAATATTAATACTAATAAACAATATTTCACTATCTTTTTCCGTAATATAACATTGCACTAAGAAAAGAAAAAAAAAGAAAAATCCTTTTTAAAATAATTTTAAACTATAGCTTTAAATACTTTAGATATAGACGGCATGATTTTAAACCTATGCATGCTTACCATTTAAATTGAATCTTACTTTATGAGTTAAAAATTACATCTTTTACTATGTCAAAGAATTTGGAACCCTGACATGGGAAGTGGTACCTGTCAATCATCTTACTTTTATTCCTCCAGTTCGGTTACTCTACCCTTAAAGGAAAGCTATAGTGTTGGAAATATGTATTCCTAACGTTATAGTGTCCTCGTCACCATTTAGGGGACTTCACCCTCAGAAAGGGTTAAAAAGATATTACTTACCTTTCATCCAATTCTGTGCATTCTCTGCAGCTAGCCCCACCTCCTTGGCTGAGATCATCAAGCTCGATCTCAGCCAATCCAATACCTTCCCGTAGGAAAGCATGGGGAGGCTAGTGGGCATGTGTGACATAACACTGCACGGCCCAAATCAGATGGTCATAATGAGACCATATTGTAAGGTGCTGTGGAATAAGTTGGCGCTTTATGAATTCCGATGATAATAATAATTATCTGATTGAAAGAACAGAGTTTCACTCGGCTATTTCAGAGGAAGCACTCCTAGAGGTATTTAAACCCTGCAATGTGAACATTGCCATTCATGTAAAATGGCAATGTTTTACACTCTAGCGTAAAAAAAGAAGAAAACATGGGACCCAGACCACTTGATTTAACTCTGGACATTAAAGGACCACTATAGTGCCAGGAAAACATACTCGTTTTCCTGGCACTATAGTGCCCTGAAGGTGCCCCCACCCTCAGGGTCCCCCTCCCGCCCGGCTCTGGAAGGGGGAAAGGGGTAAAAACTTACCTTTTCCAGCGCTGGGCGGAGAGCTCTCCTCCCACGATCCTCCTCTTCTCCTCCCCGTCGGCTGAATGCGCACGCGCAGCAAGAGCTGCGCGCGCATTCAGCCGGTCACATAGGAAAGCATTCATAATGCTTTCCTATGGACGCTGGCGTGCTCTCACTGTGAAAATCACAGAGAGAAGCACGCAAGCGCCTCTAGTGGCTGTCAATGAGACAGCCACTAGAGGAAATAGGGGAAGGCTTAACCCATTGATAAACATAGCAGTTTCTCTGAAACTGCTATGTTTATGAAAAAATGGGTTAATCCTAGCTGGACCTGGCACCCAAACCACTTCATTAAGCTGAAGTGGTCTGGGTGCCTAGAGTGGTCCTTTAAGTGTATTTTAGGTAAAGGGATAATGCGAGCATCATAATCACTACAACATATTTTATCTTTTACCGGATTCTTAACTTGTCAACCTGTTTCCTTCTATTACTCTGAATTATACAATACATTACATCTGTTACATTGAAACATTCTGAGTTACCATATAATACAACATTCCCTTTCATTCACCTGGACCACGAGTGTAAGATTCTATGTGATTTACAAATCTCTCTGGAGATATTCACTGATGGCTCCTCTCCATCTTCTCAGTCACACTTACACGGTGCCAAGAGGAAAAGAAAGTCACATGAGGCAAGGGAAGAAAAACCAACAGATTTCCTATCTCTCAGTGCTATCTATAATATTACCAGGACATTGTGCATACATTTAATAGTGGACAATGAACTGTACTTTTTTAATGTAATATGTAATATTTCAAAGATACTAAGTTGCTGTCAATTATTTGATTAATTTATTCCATCACTGTATAATGCATTGTGTTTTTTGTTTGTAAAACAATCTTTGTTAATCTTAAATATTCTAAACACAGGTTACAATACAAGAGCTGTAAGTGGGGTCAGACATTTTAAGGTAACAACACAGTTAAGTTTAAGGAGAAAAAAGATAACAGGCATTGGTATAAAAAGTGTAAAGTGTATGCGTTCGAGCCTCTTTAATGGGCATGCAGTACTGATGTGATGGAGTTACTAAACCATGGAAGCTGTTAATATCTGGCTCATTGATGTATGGAATATGGAAACAGGGTAAGCAACATCCCCAAAAATAGGGACATTTAGGGAAAAAGTGTGAAACTACTTTGAATGTTCCTCAGTGGTATGACTTTTGACACATAGATCGAGGAAATGATGCAAAAATTTTTACATTGATAATGCAATATTAGAGTGAAAAAAAAATAAAAAAATAAAAATGTGTAAACTCTATTTATATTATTTTATTTAATTAATACATTTGTGTATAATCTGTTAGTTCAATGTATAGATTCCTTTTTATGACATTCAATCACAATGTTTAAGTTGCTATAGTTTTATATAATTGGGAAGAAATAATTGTGCAAATGGATTTAAATAGTTTAATCTAATAAATATTGTATTTGCTATTTATATTAATATATCACTGATCCAATGTATATTGTAATATGTCCCGCCCCATCTCACCTTATTAGATCCCTCTTCCCATGTCTTGTACCATCCTTAACGCATATCTTCAACTACTCTCTTTCTTCTGGCATTTTCCCCACTCCAATTAAACATGCTACTGTCGGACCCATTATTAAAACATGCCATCACTTGATCCGTCTTCCCTTTCCAACTATGATCTCATGTCCTTGCTCTCTTTCTTCTCCATGCTTCTGGAACGACTTGCCTTTATCCATCTGGCATGTTTTCTCAATTCCACCTATCTCCCCGACCCTCTTCAATCTGCCTCCTCCATTCTATTGAGATGGCTCTGGTTAAAGTAACTAACAATCTAATTGTCTCTAAATCCAAAGGCCACAACTCTTTATTTCTTCAATCTCTGACACAGTCTTCTTGAGGTTCTAGTCCTATCTCTCCTAACTCTCTGCTTTTGGACCCCTTTTGTTTACACTTCCTCTCTTGGCAAACGTATTAATTCCTTTAGATTCCACTACCATCTGTATGCCGATAATACCCAAATATATCTTTCCTCTTCTCTCCTAGAACAACGTCCTTCAACTTTCTGAAACTCAATCTTTCTAAATCTGAGCTTCTTGTTTTTCCTCCTCATAATACTAATCTTCCTAACTCTCCCTGCAAGTTGATGGTACTAACATCAGCCCATCCTCGCAAGCTTGTTGTCTTGGTGTTATCTTTTATTCTGGCCTCACCTTTATACCTCATATCTAGTCTGTTGCCACATCCTATCAATTCCACCTTAAAAATATTGCCCACATCTGCCCCTTTGTTATGCAAGATGCTGCCAAGGACCTTGTTCATGCCCTAGTAATTTCTCACATTGATTACTGTAATTCTCTCCTAATTGATCTCCCCAGAAGCCCCACTGCCTTGCTACAATCTGTAATGAATGCTACCACAAAGCCAATTTTTCTCTCTTCTCTCTCCTCTCACACCTTACCCCTCTGCCAATCTTTACATTGGTTCCTGTACCCTATCGGAGTCAATTCAAAATACTAACTCTTACCTATAAAGTTCTAAACAACTCTAGCCTCTGTAACATTTCTTCACTACTTTGTAGATACGTCCATTCTAGGTCTCTCCGCTCTGCTGGTGACCTTCTCCTGCCTGCTGCTCGCATCCATACTGCTAACCCGAGCTTGCAAGACATTTTGCGAGTGCCTCATTTCCTTTGATGAGACTTTCCCCTAGTTTTCAATCATTTAAGATGTCCATCAAAACCACCAGAAAAGCTTATTTCCTCTCAGAGTAACTTCTAGTTCACAAACCTTGCTCTCTCTTAAAAGACCACACACCATTGTCACCTTTCAGTTCTGCTGCTTTCCTACTTTAGTTGCAATCCCCGTTTGATGTGCTTCCTACTGTGTTTTTATACCCCACTTCCTCTAGATTGTAGGCTCATTTAAGTAGGGTCCTCATCTACCTACTGTTCCTGTAACAGTTTTTGTAAATTTCCCCCTTTATAATATTGTAAAGCGCTGAGGAATAAGTTAACTCTATATAAATGCCAATTATAATAATAACCTTTTACCTGATTGCTACAGTGAGTTAGATTAATTAATACATCAATGGGTGGATACATTATGTTTCAGTATTACTTTTTCATTACACTCCAGCATGATGTGCCTTTTATTAATGACAGCTTCATGGATTTCAAGCGAGTCAGATAAACAATGTACAGATGTTATAGTACACATGTCAAATAATTTACCATATTAATATGATTACAGTTAAAGCATAATAAACATTGCAGAAGACAAGATTATAAAACATAATGAATGTTTTTTTTAATTTGGCTTTTTTTATGCAGCTTATCCTTTTAGCGGTGGTCGCCTCAGACAAATCTGAACAGAAATATGAAAACAGATAGTTATGTGGGGAAGAGATAGATGAGGCAGTATTTAAAGTCAAATTCTTACCCCCTGTTTCTCACACCTATGATATTCTTAGTCCAGGGTGTAGAGATGCTTTCAACACGGAGTATGCATTGACAAAATATCTCCTCTCTGCCACAAAATATCTCTCCTCTAGTTCTGCTCCGGCTCTTGTGCACTGCTCATCTGGTCCGTAATGTTTGCGCATGCAGGGAGGAAGTGACCTGACATCATATCCTTCCTCTGCGTTTACTGAATAGAAGTATGGGGGAACATTTGCAAATGAGCCAGATTTGATGTGCTAGTAGTCGCAGTTAAAGGGGGTACTGTTACTTCTCTGAAAAATTACACCGTTCAATAAAACACTGAAAATGCCTTTAACATGTGCTAACCTTTTTTCATTTAATGTTCTATTTTCTTTTATATAATTATTTTTTTTAATTAAAGTTTTAGCAAATGACATCACAAGAAAGCCAGGGAATCAATTGCAAATAAGGAGTGATAGAAACATTGTTTCATGTCTCCCTTTCTCTATGTTGAATGCCAACAGAGTTAATAACAACAATTGACAGAGAGCCAAGATGGAGGCACACTGTTGGAAGAAAAAGAGGTGGGGATTTCTACATTTAATTTAATTTTTTACATCTTACAAATGCATATTTGTTAATCTGGTAAGTGAAATGCGGGTAAGTAAATATAAAACACAAAACAAACAAGTCATGTACTGCCTGGAAATAACAGTACCAAATAGATGTTGCAAATAAATCTAAACCATGAGAATGTAGCAAACCAACAACAAAGACAGTTCTTCATGTGATGCCCAAGTAAAGCTAACAACTAGCAACATATGAGACAGAGAGCAGAGCCAAGAAGCACTTATGATAAAAATATATAAATATAAAAGCAGGCTTTATTATACATGGCCTATTTACATAGTGTACAATATATCAATGTCTTAGTAGTGTCCCCTGAAGTTAGAGAGGGTAGTAATGTACAAGGCTTGTAATTAAGCTATAAAGTAAAAAAATCATTAGATTTCTATTACCTAAGAGTAAAAGGTAAAAGCTTATTAGAAACAGCCTCTCTCCCTTCAAATCTTGTGCTTGTTTGTTCTGTATTTTGTATTTTTAGATTTATGCCCTGATAGATCCCTGGAGTTTCTCATTGGTGCACAGACTCGTTGGGGAAAGAGAAGCGCAAGTAGTATTACTGCGTTTTTTCTTTCATCTTCTACCGACCCTGGTTCTTGTTCTTTCGTTTCTGGGTAAGTAAATATAATAGTAAAAATCCCAAGAAGTGGCTGTTCCCGTTTAAGAGCAGCAAGCGGGATGTGTATATTCACTGGCTCTAATAGAAGTAAAGCTAAATATAGTTGTTTGCCTATTTCCAGTCATATTAAATCAATAACATATTTTCTTGAGCTGGGGATAGGTATGATATTTTCAGAATTACAGGGGTACTTCTAAAAAACAAAAAATAACTAAAAAACACCACTCTAATTGATATAGACTGAGCTGCAGTAAGCTGCTTCCCCAACGTTCTCAGCCTATCACTACCAAATTGACATTGATAATGCTGAAGTAATAGCAGGAGAGGGCAGGTGCAAGGAAGAGGCCAATTTATGTCAAACCATTCCTGAATGGTATGACATAAAACTGAGTTTTGGCACCAGAACACTCTAGGGTGGATCACCGTTATAGCAGTGTTATTTTTGTAGACGACAAAATTATGTTTTCACTGATAAAAACAAAACTACAACTAAATAAAAATAAAGTGATTATAACAAAAAGCTATAACAAATATTAATGAAATTTCAGTCAAAAGACTATGACTAAAACAAAATCAAAATGTGCTGAAAATTAACACTGCACAAACTGTAGTGGATACATTGCGTGTTGATTTAATCTAAATGTTCAAAATGATCTTCCATGAGACGTCAACTTTATATTCATTTATGTTAGTTTTATTTATATACTTAAAATTACAATTACAGCAATGTTCAAGGCTGGAGTTGACCATCTTTGTAAATGTAATAAGAGGGTCTGCAGACATAATGAAACAAACTAAAACCAAGGGAGTTGTCGGTATGTTAGTTACTAACAGCTTGCAAAAATCTGTACTGTAGCTCCCTTTAAATCTCTGAAAACTCCATCCTCAGTGTTGTGACAGTAGTCATAGACATAACTTCACAGCCAAGGCTCCTCTACAGGTACTTGTGAATAAACCTGTTATGGGAGGCCAGTACACGTACAGCATCCATTGGATGGGTGCACGTTGTACAAGTACTTTGACTGATAAGATACAGAATGTGTACCTCAATATAAGGACTGAGTGATTTTAGAAGATCACCTTTGGTAAGTCAGCCTTGAACATCTGCCAACATGAGTTATTTATTATCCTACATCAGGAGTAAATTCTGCAAATCATACTTATAACATGTCTGTGTAAAAGAGGTCAATTTTGATGCAATTATATCATAGTTTCATCAGCGTGAGGTGATCTATAGTGAGAAAAACAAAACACTTTCAAGATTCTTAAACGAAAAGGCATGGTTAGTGTGATGTAACTATAGCAACAAAACAAAACGGTAATAATTAAATAAACAAGTACTAGGGTTTCAGAACACCATTCAGTATCAGAGGTCAAATGGCGTGATACCTGGTTAGTGTGCTGTAGCCATAGCAACAACAAAAAACAATCTTGGGATAATTAATCCGTGTAAATAGATACATTCAATATACAGAATAACTTGAAATGTGTATTGTATTCAATTTGCTTCCTGTTGGCAAATGCATATTATATTAAGGAAAACAATCTGGAAAAAAGAGTTTGATACTCACAATCTGCCAGCCCCAGCCATACTCCAAATTCCAATATATAATTGTTAAAATCTAGAAGTAACATTTAGCATTCAGTTGTTAACTAGTATTTTCGCCCATGTTAGCGATTTATAGTTGACTTAATTAATATACAGAATGATGATTTGAGAAGTGACATGTTCTGCTTTAAGATATGATTCATTGAATGTATTAGTTCCTTTTTATGGCAGCTCAGTGTGAGGGACTATTTGAAGTAGTTAAAAGAGATAGTAAAAGGAAGAACGAATGTTTTCGATTACATTGTATACAATACACATATATTATACAACTAATTTAATGGCTGCATTTGTTTTGACAGATGTGTCAAATTATCCCTTTGTGATACACATTAACACAAGTAACAGGGTTTAATGGTCAGTGTCAATACCGGGACATTAACGTCCTTTTATTTGGTCCGAAATTTCCCAGACCAGTTTATCGCATGGGTGGGACACCCTGTACACTGGCTATTATACTAGATGAAAACACTAAAATAACACCACAATTTTGTATCAGGACAAATGACAATTTAAAAGGGCAACTTGGGGATTTGTTTCTTGGAGCAGGGAGAGTGTGAATAGCTATACTGCAAACGTGTTCGGATATTCCAAGACTATTATATTTAGTTAAATCCTAAATCCCATAGATACTTGCCCTAACCCAGAGCCTTATGTATCTCATTGAAGACCTATATCCCGCAATCACAAGCAACTTAAAGAAATTACACTGTGTTAGGGAAACAAGACACGAGTAGGATTTGGGAATTGTTATAGACAGCAAACTAGGCAACAATGTGCTATGTCAGTCAGCAGTTGCTAAGGCCAATAAGATTTTGTCATGTATAAAAAGTGGTATTACTTTTTGCTTCTTTTGAATCAATGGTAAAACCACACCTTGATTATGCTTTGCAATTTTGGACACCTGTTTTAAAAAAAGCATATTATGGGAAAAGAAAGAGGTGGGCTACTAAATTAATAAGTGGAATTAAAGATTCTAGTTACAAAGAAAGGCTGACCAAATCATTTTTTTAGTTTAGAAAAATGGTGCCCTAGACGGGACAGAATAACATTATATAAATATATTTGAGGCCAATACTAACCATCGTCTGGAGATGTATTCATAAAAAGGACTATATATAGGATACAAGGTCACCCATCTAGACTGGTAGAAATGAGATTTAGCCTAAGGCAAAGGAAAGGGTTCATTTTTGTAAGAACAATAAAGATGTGGAATTTTCTGCCTGAAGAGGTGGTTTTATCGGATTGGATGACTTACTGCAAAGACATACTATTCAGGGATATAATATTAATTATGTGGGCTAACAGCTTCTTGATCTAAGGAGAAATCTGACTGCCGTTCTGGGGTCAAGAAGGATTTTTTTCCTAGTTTGTTGCAAAATTGGAAAGAACTTTAAATACATTTTTTGCCTTCTTTCAGATCAACTGCAGAAACCAATGTGAAAAATAGTATTTTTTTTATCCTATGTAATGACATAATAGCCCCTTCTTTCTTAAGATGTGTCCAAATAACAATCTTAAAATTTTAGTCAAGGTTTCTCTTTTAAATAACTATAACTATCCATAGGTTGCCAAGAATATCAAACAAAGTAGGATGTGATTAAAATGAGATTACAAAATT
The DNA here is from genome assembly GCA_933207985.1 of Pelobates cultripes. Classification (NCBI taxonomy): domain Eukaryota; kingdom Metazoa; phylum Chordata; class Amphibia; order Anura; family Pelobatidae; genus Pelobates; species Pelobates cultripes. The sequence continues at coordinate 276,937,120 of OW240916.1, forward strand.
ATACTACTGGTAGTGAACACTGAGTTTTACATTGACTGACCTGTCATTGACCTAAAATACTTTTATTAATATCAATTCAAATGTTTAAAACAAGCACATAAGGGAAAATATAAATAAAAACAGAGGTGTATGTGTGTCAAGATGAGTATTCTCAAGGTGTGAAATGAAACTGATGGCCTTACCTACAATGAAATGAATTAGCAGTAAACATATAGAGGCAAAGATTGGGTCCTGGAATTATTATAAAGAAAGGGGAATACTGGATTTGTTCCATTTAAGCAATAGCACTTTGGGATCTAAATGAAAAAATATTATAGAATACTTTTTTTTTTTACTGTTTATAAAAATGTTGTGGGGTTTTGGTTTGTTATTTTGCTGTTTCAAATAAACTTTTTTTCTAGTATTGTATATTTTTTTTTAGATTTAACTGCTGTTACTGAATTTCTAGTGTTTTTTTTCCATTGGATCTTCTTAGCTTCTTTATCCCACTTTTCACTTAGACTTTTTTTTTTTAAAGAGTTTCTGTAAACACACAATGACCTATTTCACACTCTGGAGATAATTCTAGTAGCATACCCATATCAATCTTCAATTCCATAAGCGAACCTGCACATTGTTAAGGCACATTTTTTTTTTTTTTTTTTAATGGAATCCGAAGTAATCAGAAACAAAGACTGATAGTTTGCATACAAGAAACAAGCAGATAATAGCATACTATTGCATCTAAATTGCTTTCCACAATGTGTTATTCAAGTATTATATACAAACTGGATAATCCATACAGTATCCCATACAGTTTCTATTGAAGGTTTTTTTTTAGTTTTTTTTTTATGGACTTCTCAGGTCCAATGCATTTTAACTAATTATATTTCAGCTTATAATTTTGACTACAGAAGCAGCAGTTGGCATACACGGGCAGTGCCATGTTCCCACGGGCTTGTCTAATTATTGCTGTCTGATAATGCAAGGCAGCTGCAGGGCTTGTCCTCATTTGCATTATGGACAGGTGGCTCACTATTTGTTCCTCAAAAGAACTGTGCATTTGCTGCAGGAATCTACAATTCCATTTCTGTCTGTGTCGTTTGAATTGCCAAACCCATTCCCACCCTTTGTCCTGTAATCTTCAAAATCTTGAAATTACCCTACACTGAGCTGCACAGTCTCATCATAAGAGGTGAAGACTTCATGTCCCTTAAAGCTAAATTATCCTGTGAGAGTGTTGTTATAAACTAACCATACTAAACCCTTTTTCAGATGTGATCTGTTAATTAAAGAGACATTATAAGCACACAGGCCACTTTACCTCATTGATGTGCTCTGGATGCACTGTCCCTCTCCCCCTTAGGCCTGCAATGAAAAACATGGCAGTTTTAAAGAAACAAAATCAGACAGCCCCCAGTGTCACAGAATTTGACTCCATGAAACAGTGCTGGACGTCATCACGCTGTGCATGAGGACATCCAGTGTCAAGCAAAACCCCATAGGGGAGTCAATTCTTTTCTAAGGGGAAGGCCTAATGCTCACTCCGCGCTCGCTGTGCATTAGGTTCACACCATTGACTGACATCAATGGAGGAGGAGCATGACCCAGCACGGAGGAACATCGGTGCTGGAATAAGGTAAGTGAATGAAAGGGTTTTTTTAAATGCTTTCGTTAAAGTGGGGTGGTTGGAGGGGTGGGGGGGGACTTGGGGAAGGGGGAGCACAGGGCAGAGAACACTATAGTGTTAGAAATACATCTTTGTATTCCTAACACTAAAGTTGTCCTTTAAAGTTTTTATTTAACTAACTAGAAAAGAAATGCAATAATGTTATGGTTGCCCTCAGTCCTTGGATACAGAATACCTATCCATGTTTCAATCACATTATAGTTAAATAACAACATTTTATCAATATCTGTTTGTTTTTGTCATTCAGAATCTATGAACATTTTAAACAGAAACTTTTGAAAACTAAAATCTTCGCCAATGTTTGTAACTGTCCGCACATATTATAATTTTCTTCATGTCATTGTAACGCATATTGTTCCCCCCTCTAGTTTTATACAAAATGTTGAAAAATATAACGAAAGAGAAGTATTTATGTTCTTAAAATTTTATTGGTGAAGACTGTGAAGCATGATGTTTGCTTTGCCACTTTTTTATACGTAATTTTAAAGAACGCTTAGGAACCTTAGTCAGTTAGTATCAGATTATACTATATCAGGACATGTTCAAGTGATCACGTTATATCTCTATAAATCACTGTTGCACCATTGTATGATAATGATGTTGTTTTTTTAAGACCAACGCTCTGCTTACCTGTAGTAAATTTCAAATAAATTTGGATTGCTAATGCACTACCGAGATGTGCTATATCATTCGAATTGCTGTTTAGCTGGACTGCAGGACGGTGCACCACCGTGAGATTGAGGGGAACAATTATGTGTGTGCTGGTTAATTACTACTGTTCTGTCTTCTCACTTCAGTCATCCTGCCAATGTTGTCATCTTGCACTGGAAGTCATGTTCTCACGTCAGGTATTTCCTCGTAGGTCACCCTCTCATCTCAGGGTTTTATGTTAATCTCTAAGACTGCAGGTTGCCATGAAGGATTTTTCCAGCTACAGGTCTCTCACTTCAAGAATCCCTATTCTCATTTCAGAGTTATCTAATGATTCAAAAACAGAGAATATAAAAACTCTGAGATCGAACAAAAGCTTAGAGAAACTCAATAGCTTGCCCATCAGTAAATCCCCGCTAAGGTCTTAAAATAGTTTTTGCTCACCTATACCATTTCGGGGAGAACGTAATCCAACCAATTTGACAATTTGATTCTGGACTGCCATTACGGGTGTGATCAGTCTGATATAATTTAGGAATAGGTTCTCTCTGTAATGGCGCAAAACAAACATTGAGGATACCTGTAAGTAAATGACACTCAAATAAATCACTCACATCTTAGAGAGCTATGATCAACGCTCTGTATGATGTGCTTGGTGAAGTATACATATAACATTATTAAATACATGTAGTAATTTAAAAGTAAAATTATAACAGCAAGCATAAGAGACCATTTCAATAAATAAACAAATGGAGGTTAGTGTAAAAAATCTAAAGTCTCAGTAGGAGCATATAGACACATTAAACATGTAGCTTTCATCAGGAAGAACATTATTTCTTTACTCAATATTTTGGCTAGTGCAAAATACTACACCATATTGCCATGTGGGTTTTGTCTTACGACATAACTTCCTCTTCAATCAAGTGTCAGTATTGATTTGTTCACATTATCGTTTGAATATTCATGTTTTTTAAATTGACAGAATTATAAAATATTACTTTACTTTTTACTTTTCATGAATAATAAGGGGTAGATGCATTTGTAGTGTGTTGCTATGCAAAATGTGTGAGTTTACGAGCTTTTACAAGTATTTTCTAAAATGCACTTCCAAGGTCAACCATCGCTGGCATAGAAGAATAGCTTATATTCTCTGTTAACATCAGAGATAATGTAGTTCACAAACACTGGGGGTGCCAAGGATAGCCTTCACCGGCATAGGGGAACGAGCAAGAACATTTTAAGAACTAATGCATTTGGACTTATGTGCTGAGTACATTGATCTGTGAACTGTTAAGAACATTTGATAACTAGATTTTGGAACTTTGGCTAAATAAGGTGTATATTTTACACTTTTATAACATTAAACTCAGACAAGTAGTAGATGAACCCCTAATAAAAACATGCCTGAATTTAATTATGCATATTCTTCATCGTGGGTCTATATATCTCCCCTTTTAACTCCAGCCAGACTTTCTGTGGCTGTCGAATCACAGACTTTCCAATGAGACGTTTTCGCAAGGCAGGTGCTCTGGGCAACTGCAGCCTCTTTAGTTTAGCTCCACTGGACCAGGAAGTAACATGATCTCTTGTCTGCTTGAAAGCAGGGGGGTTGGTGGAGGTTACCAGATTAATTTATAAAAAATGTAAACGTCTATCAAAATCTGCACTTTTTGTAAAATTAAAAAAGTAGGATACACTCTTCGCACATAAAGAACTTCAGCAAGCTGAAGTGCTTTAGGGGTTTGGGGTGTCCCTTTAAGTGTAATTCCTGTTTGAAGCAGTAACCTTACAAACAGCAATACAGTTATATGAAAAGCCCAACTTGCAGGAAAACACGGGGTTATTGCAAACATGTTTTATACAAACGACACAGCACCAAAAGAAATGTAAAAGTTTCAAAAAGTAAAATACTTTTTTTTTTTAAAAACTAGCTTTTAGTAAGTAACCAGGCAGTAGAGATCAGAATGTAGCAGGTGTCTTCATGTTTTGAAATATATAAAGGTAAACTGAAAATATAAGCTCAAGTCAGCAAGTTAATACATGTAGCTAGGCCAGTGACTCAACTGGTGTTGTCAAGCTGAGAAGGTTGACAGATAGTATTCACAATGATATGAAACAGACTTTATTGAAGGATGACAATCATTGTTGCTGGAATTTTGTTGGTATGTGCTGACAGACAGTTTATTACTCCACTCAAGCCCCTATCATATCAATCTGTCAGTCAACAACATTTATTTCAAAAATCACATTGTTTTCTGACCAGCCACCTACTACCCACTCCAACAAGTTTCACTAACAATGCCATGAGTAACTGTCTGCAGACAGTGAGAAATTTGTCTTCTACAACCGGTTAAAAAAGCAAAGAAAAAAGCACTAGCCCAGATCCTTATGCACATTTAAATAACTGGACGTTTTTAGTATTACTCCAATGGTCATTGAAGTGTAAACTCATCTGCTACCTCTTAGGTGAGTCCTACATTAATAATTCACTGTGCTGCTTTTATCTAAAAGGCAGAATCTCTAATGAGACAGAAGGGATATTTTTCTATAACCCCTACCCACTTATTAACCCTTAATAGGGAACTCATGGGGTGGGTGACAGCACTGTAACATGGCTGTGTAATACAAAACCAAATACAAACATATAAAATTAGGCCCTGCACTCAAACACCTGGGCGGCAGCAATCAGTGGTGTATCCTGGTTTTGTGCTGCCCAATGGTCATTAAAGTGTAAGTTCACCTGTCACATCAAAGCAAAAACTCTTAGGTAAGTCCTTCACTTCACTCAAAACAGCTTTTGAGAAAGTTCATTATTGAGATGAATTATGTTGAGCACATTTCAAGCAAATTTCTGCTTACCCAGTCTACTCAAAATATTCGAGCTTATTAAAACTGTTCACCAGAGGTATCCTTTCAAAGGTTGCTCCCAGGATATGTGGCCTTAGACATACGCCTAAGAAAAGTGTCCCTTTAGGGGCAAAGTTATTTTAGCACAATCTGTTTTGTGTAATTCGTTTGTGAGTCCTTGTCTTAAGCTCCTATTTAAATAATTTTTGTTCCATTAAATACTACACTATATGTGTCCTTGTATATTTCTCTCGTTTTAATTTTTACATATGTATATTGTTAATGGTTCAATATATATTTAAGCTAAATGTATCACATTTTGACTGCACTTGCACTTTAGTGTGTTAACACTGGTTACCAATCTTCATGTTTGGTTTTGCCCCAGAGATGTTTTTGTTTTTTTTGACACTTCGAATTGAAAGAGGAAATTCTGTTTACTTGGCAGTAATTTATTTACCGGTACATCACTATTTATATTGTTACACTTTATTAAGTTAGCTTTTTTCTTTATTTCACACTGAGAAAAGGTTAAAGGGACCCTGTTCCATTAACTCTGCAATGTAAAACATTGCCGTTTTTAGAGGAAGTACAGTGAACGAAGTAAGTGACTGAAATGGGTGTGGGGGGGGGAGGGGGAGTCAAACTCTGCTAGATTTACTTTCATGAACCTCAAAGACAGCAAGGGATATAACTAATGGGCTGGTTCCCTGTGCTAGCAGGTTTAGAGTGTTGATTTCTGTGTAAATGTCTCCAGAATCCAATAGCATCCTATGATGTCTACATCAAAGGATGATCTCTTGACTCATGGATGCAAATGAAAGGAAAGCTATGAAGTCAAAAATATTGTAATGCGTTGAAAATTTTCAAAACAAATATTAAACTTGACTTGGTTTGCATGGTTTGGTTCATCTGCCAACAGCAGATCCCTCCCACACCAGGAAGAAACTCTTGTAAGAAGTTTGTCCCCAAAAGTGGTTGCACTAAAGAGCTGTTCTGTGATAGCAGTTCTAACGTAACTGCTAGCAGTTTACTCTTAGTGAAATCTTTCTTGAACTGGACTATGTTAAGCTCTTGGCAGAGCTGTGACTCAAATCTTAGCTCTGAGATAGTGAGCTCAGTCCAAGCTGTGTGTGAGGTGTGCAGATGTCACCCCCAAACCTTGAAAACAATCGATGTAGCTAGCCTAGGAACAAAGTTTCCAGCTGGCTGATTGACAGGAGCCGTAGGTGGAGTCACACCCCAGTCATACACTTTAAATCTGGCAGTGGTGCATATAATTAAAAAAAATATTTCTGGGCTATTGTGCTTAGACTAACCCTACTGTTAATCTTTCATCTTTTTGAACTTTTCTGATGATTTTCTTTACATACATACATACAAACATTACTTTGCATCAAACAAGCCATTGCACAAGAAATAGCTTGAAACAGGGATAGCTAGAAACAGCTTTTGTGATGTTACCTATAAGTGCTCAAGCTGCTGTATCACAAATATCTTGAGTTTCTCTTCCTGCCAAAGTCAACTTAGCATATCATCTTATAAAATCTGAGATTTATTCAGCTGGTTCATAACAGCTACATCTCTTGACATACTTGGATAATAGTGACATACTAAATGTAACATCCCCGGCAAAAGGTTATCATATTATTCATTTTCTTGAAATTGTCATCTTGTTTAAGTCATCACTCTTGGCTGTAATAATATATTTTTTTAAAGTTATTTTTCTATTATTTGAAAAAAAAAAAAAACAACATATGAGAATGATCCATAAAAGTGGAAAAGCATATGTTAATAAAGATGCTTCAGTTGGAATTTTAATTGTCGCACTGAGCTGGAAAGCAGGTGTGGAGAGAGAACCTATTACTAGGAATTTCCTTGCAGAATTAGCTCAGTGCAACTGTTATAGAAATAAACTTTGTTTGGCAACTCACTTAAAATCGAAAGCGTCTGAGACTGAGTAATCATTCAGAAAATGAACTATCTAATAGGCCGTTCTGTCACTTTAAGAAAAAATAACTAAAATATGAACTAGCAAAAAAACCCTGCCATTTCCATCCTGGGCTTGATTAATGATTTTTCTGTCTAATAAAAGGTTCACAAACCATCTGTTTTTCTCCCTAATGCCTTGCCCAAAGGTTTTTCGTTCCTATTTCGGGCTCCAGGCCAACTGACATTCCTCTCTTTTTTCCAATCCTTGTAAACAAACCCCTCTCTCTTTTTAATCTTGCAGTGCTGTTCCCTATCCATCGTTATGCATATTCATTGCAAGTAAACATTTTTAGTGTCTACACTTAATCTCTTCCACTGGCAATTACTGTTCTGTGCTGTTTTGTAATGCAGAAGGACCAATGATTTCACGTATATTAACAGCTGGGTCACAGATGGGGCCTGCAGTCATTGTAGAAAATAAAAATTTACAAGATGCCAGTGGAATTTATTTCGGTTTTATGGAGTCGCAAGAGGAACCTTTCTGTTATCTGCCTTCAGTGAAAATTTGCAGGCGCAAGGCAAGCTTTTGACATTTAATCAAAGGGGGGTCAGGTAGGGTCTGATTCAAAACTAGGTAGAAAGCAGGTGGATCCTATTAGGCAATGCCATGGTTAATTTATTTAAAAGTGATTGGTTTAGATGTACACAGCCAACTCCTGGCATTTTGGATGTACCTTGTTTAGAATTATGTTTAAAGAAACACAAGACTACTGTATTGTTGACTGTAGCCCAAAGCAGGTGTTTATTTTATAGAATAATAATCTAAAAAGCATAATGAGTATTACAGTACATACCAAATGTTTATGATATAAATTATTAATTTGCTAAGAGGCGCGCTGAATGTCAAACAATCTGCCTTTTGAGAAATTCTCCTTTTTTTTTTTTTACAACTATTGTAGATTTTATTTATTTAACGCCAAAATCAGTAACATGATAGTGTAGCAATTATTGATAATGTAGAAAGGCTGTGCCGTGGCATTTTGTGATTTCATGTTATTGGCAATCGTTTGCGCATCTATCCAATCAGAATTGAAACCGGTCTAATAGGGACAGTATGCTTATAATTATAGCAATAAATGGGACATGTTCATTATATCTTATGGCCAACACAACAAGCTATCTGAATTTGCCATGCTATTGTCCCTTTGTTACTAATTGTTCCATAAATGTAGTTCATTTCCAAGGTAAACTAGCATTTTAAATTGTCCCACAGTTACCAGATTAATCTCATTTTGCAGCTATTTGCCTGCAAAATGTTCAGTGTAGGAATTCACATAGTAGACCTCTGCTATTGCTGTTTGGATCGTTTTATTTTTTTCTTTAATTTTTTCATCTTTATTTTTCCATTAATGAGAGATGATATTGTACAATGGGTGCATAGTTAGAACAAAGAACACAATTGATCATGTGGTGAATAGAGTTTGACTATCACTGGTTAAGATGATATGGTCATGGTATAGTATATAAATTATGGGTTTTGAAGGAAACAAAAAGAAAACACAATTGAGAGAATATAATTAGCATTGAATACTGAGCATGAATGAGAGGGAATGGGGAAGAAACAAATAATTGCATATTAACATAAGAAAAGTTCTAACATTGGAGGATTAACTATCCTGCGTACAGATTAGTTAGTGAAGTAGGTAAGCTGATTCAACATACTTAGCATGTCAGCAATTTATACATAAAGGGCCTAAATATGTCATGTTTTAAAGGTTGACATGTTGCCTTGCTAGGAATACCACTAGGTTTGTAAGCGTACACACAAAGCTTAGTTAGTCTACAGCCCACAATCTAGGCCTCAGCATATCACTAGTAACTGGTTTAATCTTTATTAGAAGCGATGAGCCAGTTTTTTGATGCAGAATGCCTATAGATATCGCCTTTAATTATGCTCTATAACCCTCTAGGTCTGTCAGTATAACCAGGGACGTATTAGCCGCGAGGCAAACAAGGCATTTGCCTTAGGCGTCAATTTCCAGGGGGCGGCAAAAAACGCCTTGTTAGCCTGGCGGCTAACTGACAGTCCAGGCAGGTGGTTATCCGGCTAAAAATCCAGGCGGGCGGCGCTGGCGAGGGAGCACTGATTAGTGACATCATATTCCAGCTCCCGGCATTACTCTGCGACGCGTGAGGGAGCTGAGCAGAGAGTTCACTAATCAGTGCTCCCTCGCCAGCGCCGCCCGTGTGGATTTTTAGCCGGACAACCGCCTGCATGCCTGCCTCCCTTCCTGTGAAAAGCCCCACTGGACCCCAGGTTAAAAAAAATCTACCCAGCACTCCCAAAGGTAGGGAGGCTTTGTAGATTTAAAAAAAATAAAAAATAATGAGTTAATGTTTGGGGTGGGGAGGGGAGGGGGGCTGTCAGTGTGTATATGTAAGTGATTGTGTGTGTCTGGTTGTCATTGTGTTTGTGAGTGAATGTGTATGTATGGCTGTCAGTGTGTATGTGAGTGATTGTGTATGTATGTCTGTCAGTGTGTATGTGAGTGTATTTATGTATGTCAGTGTGTATGTGAGTGATTGTGTGTGTCTGGCTGTCAGTGTGTGTATGTCAGTGTGTATGTCTGGCTGTCCATGTGTGTGTGTGTATGTCTGTCAGTGTGTCTGTCGCTGTGTGGCTGTCTGTCAGTGAGTGTGTGTGTGTGCGTGTGTACAGGGGTGTGTCTTCCGCAAGGAAAACAAGGCATCTGCCTTGCTTGCCTCGCGTTCTGGGGGGATCAAGAGCTGGCCGGCTGGCCACTTTTGAGCACTCCCCGATGCGGGCAGCGAGGGAGCATACTCACTTGAGCACTTCCTGCTCAGCTCCCTCCACGCCGCTTAATGAAGCCGGGTACCGGAATTTGATGTCAGCCCGACGAGCAGCACCACTGGACAGGTAAGCAATCCACTGTCACTGTAAAAAAAAAGAAAAAAAAACTATTGCCCCCACCCCTGTGCGACGGATGGGGGCCATAAAGATAATGAGGGGGGAACCTACTGTCCTCCCCCCAGCCCCCATCATGAGCGGTGGGTGGGGGCCATAAAGTACAATGGGGGGACCTACTGTCCTCCCCCACAGCCCCCACCCTTGAGCAATGGGTGGGGGCCATAAAGATAATGAGGGAGGACCTACTGTTCTCCCCCGGCCCCCACCCCTACGCGGTGGGTGGGGCCATAAAGATAATGGGGGGGACCTACTGCTGTCCCCCCCCGGCCCCCACCATGAGCAGTGAGTGGGGACCATAAAGATAATGAGGGGGGACCCACTGTCCTCCCCCCGGCCCCAACCCCTGCGCGGTGGGTGGGGGCCATAAATTACAATGGGGGGATCTACTGTCCTCACCCCCGGACCCCATCCTTGAGCGGTGGGTGGGGCCATAAAGATAATGGGGGGGACCTACTGCTGTCCCCCCCCGGCCCCCACCATGAGCAGTGAGTGGGGACCATAAAGATAATGAGGGGGAACCTACTGTCCTCCACCCACTGGCCCCCACCCCTGCATGGTGGGTGGGGGCCATAAATTACAATGGGGGGACCTACTGTCCTTTCCCCCCGGCCCCCACCCCTGGGCGGCAGGTGGGAGCCCTAAGACAAATTCCCCCCATCAAAGGTGACTAGGGGTCCCTAAGCCCCTAGTCACCCACCCCCCCCACCCAAATAAAAAGTTACTCCCTACCTACCCCTCTCACCCTAAAAAATAGTGAGGGGGGAATAAAATAACTAACCTGTAGAAAAACTTACCATTTGACGTCTACTTTTTTCTAAAATCTTCATTTTTCAGCCCCAAAAAAGGCCAAATAAAAAACCATCATACCTGTCGAACTTAAAATAAAATAAAAAACCCGAGCGCAAAAAAAAAAAAACCTGACGAAAAAGAAAAAACCCTTTCGTAGATAGCTCCCTGATACTGTGGGAATTAGGGAGTCATCTACTAAGCGGCTGCAAGATGCTGCCGTGGCAATGAATAGGATCAGAGTTTCATTCATTCGAATGAAATTCCGATACGAACAAAGTGCCGAATTGCGTTCTAACACTAAGTGACAGGACGTTCGGCAATACTGACAGGAGGCATCGTGGAAACAGGGAGGAAAGCTAAGGATCATGGGAAAATTGCTGTGACCACCGGAAACGAAGCACACTTTGCTCCTCCGCTGGTCACCGCTGGTCACAAGAGAAAGAGTCCCTATTTTGGACAGGTAAGCAAAGAGCGATCACATGGCCGCAATAGCTGGCTGTGGATCTGCCTGCAGGGGGACAGTCTGGGTTGTCAGACAGTCCCCCTGCTGGTGGGAAGTATAAAAAAAAATGAATAAACATGTTTAAAATAAATTAAATGTATATATATATATATATATATATATATATATATATATATATATATATATATATGATACCAGTAGAGAGCACTCAGGAGTCTTTCAAGGTAAATTTCATCTGTTGCTTTATTGAGCAATTACAAATTCACACAACGTTCCAGTCGACGTTTCAGTCCGTAAAATACTTTTTTCAAGACAATTGTGTATGTGAGATGGATACCTTATATACAAAAAACACAGTGATCCCATTTGAAGGTGAACAGGTGAAAGGTAACAACGGATCAGAGTGATGTCATTAATGACGTAAACATGTTTGAATTACATAATAGATTGAAGTTAACCCTCTGTGTAACCGGTATGTGAAACATACTCTTGTGTAGATAAGTCAGAAAGTAATAAAAGATAAATAGCTATAAAAATAAAGTATATACAAATATTTCAACCCTAATCAAGGGAACATATATACATAGTACATATCGTCATTAGCTAAATATTAACTCACTTGTATTGTCAGTGCAATTTTGAAGCATTATACGATATGGACTACTTCCATCATGGAGTTACGGCAAATAACTGTACTATATTAATGCATTCTGTAAAACATAGCTCAATCATATATTATCTTCTAGGTAAAAAACAATATAATGAGTTGTTCTCTTTTAAACCAGATGGTGATAATGTTTCCAATAAAATATATACATCTTATATATATGTAATGTCATACGTAGTGTATTTTAATATTAATATAAGTACATATATTCGTATTAAAATACACTTAGAATTAAGTTAAATATGTATAAGATATATATAATATATATATATAATACATATATTTTATATATATATATATACATATATATATATATATATTAAAAGATATATATGTATAGTTACAATAATAAATAAAGAAAATAAAAAAAATAATAAATAAAAATTTTTTTAAATGAAAATAAATTATATATACATATGTTATTTCACTCTAACTGTATTTTGTTATATATTGGTAACAAAATACACTAAGAATGACATTGTGTATATATATATATATATATATATATATATATATATATATATACAAAAGACAAATAACCGCAAATAAATATATATATATATATATAGATAGATAAATATATATAATTACATAAATGATTACATAAGTATACACATAGAATTTAAATACATATATATGTATCTATATTAACATTCTATGTGTATATTTAAGTAATCGTTTAACATAATTATGTGATTTTATTAATTCAAATTTGATTGACATGCCTGACAACCCAGGCAGAAAGTGCAGATAATTTAATTCACAAACACTATAATCAACCCTGTAACTTTCCAAGACACCATAAAACCTGTACATGGGGCATACTGTTTTACTTGGGAGACTTCGCTGAATACAAAAACAAATATGAATGCTAACTTTGGCTAGTGTTTGTGACTAAGTGGCTACTAAAAAAGACTGGACATACCAGTGGTTAGATGGTAATAAATGCGATGTAGATGGGCTTAGGTCACATGTTATGTAGCTAAAAATATGAATGTGACTAGGCTAGTGGGTATGACTAGCAGGTAAGATGGGTCTATCTGACTGGATAGGGGAATTCGATCAGTCCAGAGTAAAGTTGGGTGGCTGAATGGCATATTTGTGTGGAGTGTTAGTGTGTGTGTGTGAATGATGGTTATATTTGTGTACAGTGCTAGTTTGTGAATTTAGTGGTATGTTTTTATAGAGATCCAGTGTGTGCATGAGGAGCATATTTGTGTGGGATGTTTTAGTGTGCATGTGTGGGTATTTATTGTCCATGTATCGGTGTGTTTGTACACTGTTTCCAATTCCCATCTGCCCCCTTTTATCTCTCCATGCCTCTCTATCCATTAATCTCCCCTTTACATGTGTTCCTCTCCTTTCCCCAAATATGCCACTCTCCCCATAACTCTCCCTTTTTCTAATTACTATCTCTTATCTTCCCCGCTTCCTTTACTTGTTCCCCTCTTCTTTTCTATTCTCTCATTTGTTTCCCACTTCTTTCCTCTTCCCTTACTTGTTCCCCTCTTCCTTTTCCATTCCCTAATTTTTGTCCCCTCTTCTTTCCACTATTTCTCACTTGTTCCCTCTTCTTCATCTGCATCCCTCACTTAACCCCTGTGCTTTCCTAATTAAATCACCTGTTCCACTTTTCCACCCTGCCTCACACAATAGTACCCCTCTTTTCTCCTTTCTGCCCTCTAATCTCACCTTCTCTCACTTGTTCTCCTCTTATTTTCCCCCTCACCCAGTTGTTCACTTTGACTCTTACCACTATAAAAGAGCAAATTAAACATTCACCAATGATACATTTACGGTGCATGCCACAGGGGAAATCAATTACAGAGATACTGAGAACAGAGACAGTTAAAAATCTTAACAATTCCACAAATAGTTATTATGAAGATACCAACATTATATTGTGTAAGTGTAATTAAAGTATATGTATCATATAGATCAATCGTTCAATTAGAGTTAGAACAATATTCCCTACCTTTTGAATGTTGTCATATAATATATTGGCCTATGATTGGCAACTAGTTGGCAATGTGCCAAACTGTTAGTGATGTAGATCTATTGACCCATCCCAAACACATGTTTGTGTAGCTGTTTGTAGAAGGCAACCAAGAGAAATGTGTGAACATGGATGTGTAATAAAAAATGTGTGAATATCTGTAGTACAACTAATGGTAAGATGGTTTACTGCAAAGAAGATGCTGTTAATGCCTTCCTCTATTTCTGGGATAAAGCCATTCTTGTCTTTGTAAAAGGACAAGTACAAAACGTACAGATCACCTTGCATTCCATATTTAGATATGTGATAAAATGGATGTATTAATACATATAAAAATAATGGGAAAATGCTCAAGTTCATTCAGAAGGAATGTGTAATCCTGTGTATAGTTTACACAATACTTTGGATGAATGAAGCACTATATAGTGCATTTAGATTCATGTCACTATTTTTCAAACAACAACTTTTTTTGAAGACTTTATAATCACCGTATAAATCACTCTTTCCGATATAAGAAATGTAACATAATATTCAATCATTTTAGGATTTGTAGTTTACACTGATCAGCCACAACATTACAACCACTTGCCTAATATTGTGTAAGTCACCCTCATGCTGCCAAAACATGGAGGCACGAATTCCACAAGACCTCTGAAAATTCTGCCTGTGGTATATGTCACCAAGACATTAGCAGCAGATCCTGCAAGTTGGGAAATGGGAGCATTCCACGAGACTTGCTGTTTTGGAGATGCTCTGCCCCATAGGTCTAGCTATCACTATTTGGCCCTTGTTAAAGTCACTCAGATCTTTTTGCTTGCCCATTTTTCCTGCTCCCAAAACATGGAATTCAGGAATTGACTGTTTACTTGCTGCCATATATATACCAACCCTTACAGGTGCCTTTGTAACAATATAATCAAGGTAATTGTCAGTTGTTTCAATGTTGTGGCTGATCAGTGTATATCCTTAAGGAACACTCCAAGCACCATAACAGAGCCTGCTGGAGTGGTTATGGTGACAAGAATTCCTTGAGGCCATCCCACCAAAATCACTCCAACTGTTTTAACATAGTTTGATTCTTATCTGGTCCCACTTGATCCTTTTGGGCCTTTAGAGCAGAGGAAGCTGTATGCCGATGTAGGTGTTCATTGATTTAGAACATCAGCTGGGCATTATCAGACAAAGAATTAGTTACTTTCTAGGGAAAAATGACACCTGGAATTTCCTGCTCAAGAAGGCCTGAAGCAAAGTGGGCATCCAGTGGAACCCAGGTAAGATTACTCTGGGATTCTGCCAGGCTACTCTGGGTCCCATGGTGGTTGGAGTGTTCCTTTAAATTAATACTTCAGGCACATAAAGCATATCAGCTGGGGCGTGGCCGAGCCGAGCATGCGACAGGACATGTAGTAGTTGAGCTCCGCTCCCCCTGGCCATTAAAAGCTATAATCTAGCGACCACCTCTCTTAAAATGGTCCGAAACAAGAAGCCCCAGACCCTGGGTGGCACCCAGCTCCCCGAGCAATGAAAGCGCGGGAGATCCCTCACTAGACAGCACTCAGGATGACACGCTGGCGCTGATCAGACAGGAGCTGTCCATGATATCAGTGCAGATGCTTACCAAAGTTGACATGGGGGGACTCCTGAGAGAACTCCGGTCAGCCATCAAAGAGGAAATCATGGCCCTGCGGGCAGACTTAATGGCGGTGGAGGCGCTGGAAACGGAGGCCCAAGCGAGCCGTTCATAACACCAAGCCGCTGAACTAGCCACCACGCATCAGGGGAACCTGCTCCTCTCTCTCCTACGCCAGGTTGAAGATTTAGAAAACCGGAGCCGAAGACAAAATATTTGGATTAGAGGCTTACCTGAACCCGACACGGCACCCCTGCAAGAAACACTGAAGGTCCTCTTCCGGCAGATCCTAGGCCAGGAGTGTCCAGCGGAGATCCAACTGGACCGGGCGCATAGGGCACTGGGACCGCAGAGACTGGACAGCAGGCCACGAGATGTCCTGTGCTGCCTCTATGCCTATAGCCTTAAGGAACGACTGATGGCAGCAGCCCGAGACTCGGAAAGCATACACTTCAGGGGAGCGGATGTGGCCCTATTCCAGGACCTGTATGGTCTCACTCTGGATGCCAGGCGAGCAATCCGGCCCCTAACGACAACCCTGCGAGACAAAGGTATTGCATACCGGTGGGGCTTCCCATTCAGCCTCCAGATTCGGCAGGGGAATACCTGGCTCCACGTGCGCTGGCCGGAGGATGTACCACGAGCCCTGCGAGCCCTTCACCTGCCGAACATCCGCATCCGGAACTGGCTCCTGGATAGTCTGCTGGCACCACATCAAGACACTGCGGGTGAATATCGCCCACCCCCAACCCCGAGAGAGGGTGCGCGGGCCCCAAGGATGCTGGGAGGCCTGAGAGGTGCGGAGGAGTAAGAAGAACATGGCCTGACGACAGCCAGGCTGCCAGGTACTGGGGTTTCGCCGGGAGCCGGGTCTGCATCTGCCCCTAGGGGAATAGCTGAGTTAGGTGGGGAGGGAAGCGAAGAATCCTCACCTGCTAACCGGGGACACAACCCCCCCCCCCAATAGAGAGGGAATCTTCTGCTGTGGAGTGCCCCTTCTCTCCTCACTCCGCGGGATCCGGACCACCGGGGGCGGGGGGGAGGGAGGGCAAAGCGATGTTATTGATTTACTGTGGGACTCTTGGGGAATTGCTCTCAATGGACGCAGGGAGGTGAAGGGAGCCCCGCAGTCTAAACCTGAACAGCTGCGGGACACTGGGAGAAAATGCCCTTCACTGAAACGGAGGGAGGGAGGAATACCGCACTATATTGCCCGACAGCCAACAGTCACTGTGGGAATTGCTCTTAGGCAATGTGGGGAGGAGGAGGGAACACCACTATACGTTGGGGATCCGCTACCAGACATAGATGGGGTGGTACCTATAGGACACCGAGACGGGAGCTGGGAAAGCCATATAGCCTGGGAGACTTGATTAATGGGGGGAGGAAGAGCATTACAGATGACTGGGACGGGGAAGCCGTTAGAGCAGCCGTCTGATTAGCCCAAGATGATAGCAACACACAGCGAAGGGAGCAAGCCAAAGAAGGAGGAGTCTAGATAGGGAACCCACAGGTCGCAATGGATAACAGCCGCTTGAACACCCTTCTAGCTGGGGCTACTTTGGGGGAGGCAGGCCCAGCCCTGCACTGACTTCACACTTTCTAGAGGAGGAGGAATTACACTAGATCACAAAGGCTGGGGGGGAGCACAAAAGGCACACACCAGATCCACACACTACCCTGTGCCTGCAGACGCGCACGCACCCACAGACACACTGTGCAAACTACTAGGAAGGAGTGACAAGGGGGGATATATTTAAAAGGGATAACCCACCCCTTCCCCACTCACCAACCTAGACAGTTGAGTCTGACATTGTATATAGTTTTACTGTTCTTTTCACTGACAACCGACACCTTAGACGACCCACCAACCAAGACCACATTACTACTACGCACGAGCACCCAGACTACTGAACACCCGTACTCTGACCGGGATGGTTCTCGTGAGCCTCAGGCCCACCCCCCCTTTCTTCCCTCCTTTTTTATTTCCCTTTCCTCCCTACCTACCCCTCACCGGTCCTTGTGCAGCTGCGACAGCCCATATGGCCTCACTGGACACCGGGAGGTTTGCCCCGGCACCCCTACGCGTCTGGTCCATCAACGTCTGGGGCCTGAACACCCCGCAATGGAGGTCACATTTGCTGAGAGCCCTGTGGGCAAACAGGGCCTCGGTAGCCCTCCTACAAGAGACCCATTTTCAGGGGCCAACGGGACGGTACTCCGAGACCTGAGGTACCCCATGGGATATTTTGCCAATCACAGGGACAACAAGAAAGCAGGAGTGGCCATACTCTTCGCCACTCATGTCCCCTTTGTCTGTACGGAGGTGAAGACCGACCCACTTGGACGCTACATCTTCATTAAGGGCTCCATAGCACACAAGCGCCTCCATATACGCACCCAACACCAGACAGCATCGTTTCGTCTCCAAAACCTTAAAACTACTGGGACACCTAATCCTGGCAGGGGACCTCAATCTACCAATAGACCCCCGGATAGACACCTTAAGGGGGCGCAGCTCACTGCCAGACACATGCATCAAAACTGTACAATCGGCGCTCAGAATGGCGGGACTAGCGGATTGCTGGAGAATTTTACACCCGGAAGCCAAAGACTTCACATATTTCTCCCCGGTACACCGTGGCTATAGCCAATTAGATTACGTCCTCATCTCGCAAGAATACCTTAACCTTTTACAAAAATGGGAAATACTCCCAGCTGCCTGGTCAGACCACTCGCCGGTTCTGGCCCAGTTGGCCTCGCCCCTACACAAAGCTACAAGAAGACAGTGGAAACTAAATGAACAACTACTCAGCGACCATGCAATCATAGCAGAAACAAAGATGGTGCTCCGCGAATACCTTGAGGAAAATGACCCCGCTGACACGTCACAACTGATCCGCACATAAGTGCGTGATTAGGGGACATTTTATTAAGGTTTGTACCGCTAGGAAGAAAAAACAAAGCAGACATCTACAAGAGCTCCATGCGAAGATCGCCTGCCTGGACCAAGAACATAAATCCACCCAGACAGAGGCGGTATACCGAACCCTGCAAGAGACCCGCCGGACCCTGCAACACCTGCTCATGAGAAATCTGGCCCACACGATCCAGAAAAGCCCATCGTCACTTCTACGAACACTCCAACAAATGCGGCCGTATGCTGGCCAGAATGTTGAGACAGCAACGCCGCATTAGGGTGCGGTAGCGGACACGAGGCGGCCCCATAACGCAGGTACCCGACAAGATAGTTGATGAATTCCGGGAATTCTACGCCGGTCTCTATAACATCCAGACAGACGTGACGAACCCCGAACTTGATAGGAGAAAGAGACTAACGCGGGAATATCTGGAACAACAGATATTCTCGGATCACCCCCTACTGGCAACAGATCCACGACAAACTTACTGAAATCTTTGATGCGGACATCCCCATGGAACCCCTCCTCATGCTACTCAATCACACTCAGATGCCATTAGGGCGCTACAAGAAAAACCTCATTAGACATTTCCTTAATGCAGCCAAAAGCCTCATCCCTGCCAGATGGAAATCATCGGACATTCCTACCATCTCACAATGGATGGACAAGGTCGATGAGCTTTTTGCAATGAAGTCCCTTACTGCGGAACACAAGAACGCTGCACCCGTCTGTGGACATATGTAGCCGACCGGAGGAGGGGGCGACCAGAGGCTGTCTGTCCGGGCCTAGGGAGGAGGCAGAGTAGAGTAGGAATGGGCTGGACCGCAGCACCTTTCTTTTACCGCCCCGCTACCGCACCCTAATAGGAACAACCTCTAGCCTGGGATGCGAAGGCTGACCTGTTGGAGTACCTCCAAAAACACAGTACTCAGGGGGTTGGAGTGCTGCACCCCTACCCCTATTGACATCCCCCCAACAGGGCGGACCAGACCAGTAGCACCAGACGATGAATTCTCTCCAGTCTAGATATGGGGACAGCCGCGCAAATAGAGACTGAGACATAGGTGTACAAGAAGGGAGAGGAGACAAGGCCATATGCAGACGAAGCCACACTCGGACGGGGAATATGAGACCTTCCCCGGAGGGACCCGCCGCCAGGCATGGACAAGGGCGATGGGGAGAAGGACGGAGGGTGACACAATTAGACGGGATCCCGACCCTGCAACCAGGACACCAAGACCGGTAGGCATAATAGCTAAACGGATCAACCCAAAGGCATTTGTTTCCATCCAGAAATACAGATGGCTATGACAGTTGGCGCGCCAAAGATCACCTGCTTGGGGCAGCCCCCCCCCCTAAGGGGGGTGGGTCGTGCTCAAAGCTGATGTGAGGACCTTACCCTGCACGTAACATCCCTGGGGAATAGAGTAGGACCGAGTTAGGTCCGCCGAGAGGGGACATACCCAAACAGAGAAGCATAGCCACAACACACAACCCAAAAATCGACACACATGCCCACACGATCTAGTGGCCAAATGCTAGCTACCGCAGAATGCATAAACAATGCCACACCGGCAAGCCCAACGCTAAGAGCCCAACCCGACTTGACTTAGGACCCACGACTAAACCTCTCTACAAAGTCTGACCCTATACTATTAACCATTACAAATTTTTTTAAAAAATCCCGAACGGGTTTATTGAGTTTATTAATGCTTGTTACAACGTGTCAACTGCCAATGTTTAACCTGTACTGTTAACATGTTGCTCCAAAATAAAGAATGTCAAAAAAAAAGCGCCTCAGCTAGCTTTATGTGTCTGGAGGCTGTCATTTTTTCCACAGTTTACAAAAGTGCCAATTCCAATAGAAATCAACACTTTTACAGTTGGGAGCAGAAGCAGCTCCCCGGCTGTCACTCAGACAACCAGGGACGTTTTCTTTCACTTCTGTTAGCACCACATATCTAATGGTAGGGGGAAAAGTGCTGGTCTAGAACTGTACTACAACTTATTAAGATGCATTGGAAAGTTGTGAATGTGTGCTTGTGCATGAGCTAGCAGCCTCAGCACAGAGGCTTTATAATGAAATGTCACTTGATTGGTGGGCTTTCATTTATATTTGTATTGTCATTTTGTGAAGTTGCATGCAGAGCTGGATTAAGATTTTCCAGTGCCTTAGGCCGGCTGCCTGATTGGAGACTCCTCTATTGGCCCTGAATGTGCCAGTGTGGAGAACTTTGATTTCATCTATTAACCTCAGCCATTGGCCACCATGGCCCACAACATCACTACAATTGCCCTGTTTCCCCAATGGCCAGTCAGGGCTTGGCGTCCTAATGGACTCTGCTGGATCTCCAGGTTCAGACAGGATGCTGTATGAGAAGAGTGAGTAACATTGTTTCATAATACCCTCCACTCCATACAGACAGCACTGTCGAGTATCTCAGCTGGCACCTGGGATGGATCACCAACACCCCCTCCCCCCCCCACCTAGGTACACCACTGAAGTTATTATAGTTCAATTAATAAGTAAAAAAAAAATCATATACTGAGTCAGTTATCTTTTTATAGCCATGCCCCAAGCCCTCCGATTCAGTGAGTATTCCAATCAAATTCCTGCACACCCAATTACACTGTGATGTCAGCATGCCTAGTGTGCCAACGCCAGCAGAACTGGGCTGTTGCTTGTTAAGAATGGGTGATTGTTTCCTGTGATGCGCGCTCTTGTGTTCTGTTTTTCACGCGCAATGCTGTCTTCCAGACAAAGCTTACAGGTACAGCTCTCCATTCCACAAGCTGGTTCCTATTTTAATAATAAAGAAACTTGCAGAATTGTTAACCATTTACTCTCACACTACCTACAATTAATATAAAAGCCATAAGATAATTGTTTCAAATGCCTCATTCACCGCTGTGACCATGGCTTTAAATTAATTCAATGAAAGTACTGTTGAACGAGTGGAGTGTTATCTTTCTCTCCCCAGTTCAAAGTAACTCCCAAAAATACCTGCTAAATAATGAACTAAATAAAATACTCTTAAGCAATACAAATGTATTTTAACAATTTCTCTGAAAAGACTTATGACAACAGTGAGCTGATCTGACATTCAGCTCGCTGCTTGCTTGCGAACGCACGCACAATGAGCATGCACAGAGTAGCATCTGCGATTTTTCATAGAGAAACATTCAACAATTAGTTATGAATATTATTTACGAGAGCTGCGCATGCTTCTCTATGAGAAGCTATTGATTATACCAGACTGAAACGATGACTCGTGATAACGCAGAGCAAACTGCAAACGTCGATGGAATAAAGGCAGGTAGATATTTCGAAATTAAAAATCAAACAATTAGGAAGATGGCAATTATATTTATTATTAATTTAATGTGAAAACATATTTAAAAAGGAATACATCTGGCAAGAGTACAGTGTTCCTTTAATAGAGAATGCAGATGTATCATGGAAGTTTTTTATGGAATGTAAACGTGAAGAAGGCTATTATGTGTTTTATTAAGGAGAAAAAGGTTAATTTTTGTGTATGGATTCTGATAAATTATTGCAATTGTTCCAGTGTATAAGTAACTAAGACTATATTAAAGACTAAAAGAGATACTGGGCAACCATGTTGGACTTTCTTCTTTAAAGTCAAGAGCATTACATTTAGTCCATTAGTGTTAACAACTATGGTTGGATTATTCTGCATTTGTTTTGATGCAAGTATGCCACTACTTTAGCAAATTTAGCATCCCATTAGATCGGTCAAAATGTCTGGAGTCCCCTGACACCAACACTCTGTGTTAAATTCTTTTTTAAATGATGTTACCCTAAATGATGGTCCCTTTCTGTCTGCAGCCTGGCTCAAGCTTAAGTTATGGCAGTGTGCTCAGAAAAAAAACACAAATGCCTACAGGCATTGGCACTGTTTTTAAGTGTCATTTAGTATAAAACATTTACATTTACAAATATATTTTTTCTAATTTCATTTCCTGAGAACATCATACATCCCACCAATATGGACAGCTAGTGTGCCCTCAATTTATAAATAAATGCAATATTGGGGTGCCATAAACCCAAAACAGCACATACCAAAATATCTTGATAAAGACCGCAAGGTCGAAACGTTGATCCTTATAGGCACCATTTGAATACATTAATTTAATTGGAAACCCATTGAGTGTGCTCATCTTTATTTCTTGTGTATATATATATATATATATATATATATAATAAATAATAAATGGCTTGCACTCACGGTTTCATTGAAGTAAAAAAGATTCCTTTATTGCAAATTCATAAGACACTGATCGACGTTTCAGCCCCCGTCTGTGGCTTTCCTCAGGATCATACAACACAACATACATATAATAAAACTAACTTTTATAGTAAAACAATTGATTAATTAATTGGAAAAGCACTCACCATTCAGGTGTTCACTCAGTCCCGACAGCGTCTCTCCTCCGAGAGTGCGCATGTGCCGGCTCCTGAGGAAAGCCACAGACGGGGGCTGAAACGTTGATCAGTGTCTTATGAATTTGTAATAAAGGAATCTTTTTTACTTCAAAGAAACCGTGAGTGCAAGCAATTTATTATTTATTTTATATGTTTTGGCACTTGGCTTCAAGAATGCACCAGGTGACACTAATATTTGCGTGTGTGCAAGGACTATTAAGCTTATATATATATATATAACAAGACCTAGATCAAAGCAATTCACCAAAACTCCCTTTGATGATGATCCTGTCCATTGAAGTGATATTGGTAAAGATCGAAATTTCAATAGACCTTTCGAATGTCCTCTAATGCCCTCCAAGCTTCATCTCTCTACAGTCTAGCGGAGAGCACTGTTGAAATTCAGCTATGCATAAGGGCAAAGCAGTAATTACTATCCAAATGAGAGATGTAATGGCTTAGGAAAGTCCATCTGGCAAGCAAGCATTCCTTTACGAAAAACTAAGACAGAGCAAATTTAATTAAAATAATTAATAATTAAAATATGCAAAAAAAATTCAAACATGGAATTCTACTTTGTGTATGTGAATTTAGGGTTCTTATACATATTGCGTAAAATGTAAATGTTGAGCTATTTTATACAGAAATATAAATGATACATTTATTTTAAGCTACTGACATAGAATACAACTATTTGGAGATGCAAGATTAAACCAAGCAAATCATCCAACAATATGTTGCACTAGCATTCACTGTTTTTACTAAATAAACTAAAGGGAACTTCAAAAAAAGTATATTATAATCTTTGCTCATTAAAAACGTAGAAGTTCAAAACAGTCTAAATAACACATGAATATTCACCTTTTTCCATATATACATAAAAATCACTATATTCACAAACATACATCAAAGCCCCTTTTAATTAGAAGATTCCACATAGCCAACACTACACTGGAAGTATAATGACCCACTCTGCAGTGCTCAGTAATGTTCAACACTGAACTATTATAGAATGTTATCTTATCATTTTTTTTTCTAATTATTGCCAGCTACTGTTGCCCTTGTCAACTGTAAGTGTTGTTATTTTGAGGTATAAAAATATAGGCATCATGTCACCTACTAGATCTGTCCTTGGTGACATCAATATATACTGTGGCCTCTAGAGATGAAAGCACCCTTCACATCTGAGCCTGATGACTATAGATCTTTATCACTGGACAAGCACACCATCATGACTCTGCTAGGTGCCTTTTTCCATGATCTTCAACAGGGCACTGCACATGCGATACATGGATTCAAATGGGAAGTCGCGGAAGAGGATTCAATTAACATGCTCACTTTGATGGGAGGTGAGAGTGTATGAGAGTGCCTGCGAGAAAGTCTGTCAGTAAGTGTATCAGTGAGAGTGTATAAAAGGATTGTGAGAGACTTAACACATGTGCCTGACTGTGCCTGTGAGATTGTTTGTAAGCATGTGAGTGTATGTTAGCATGGTTCTGCATGAGTCTGTGAGCGTGCCTGTGAGAAGGTCTTACAATAAGATAGTATCAGTTATTTACTCGTTACCAAATATTAAACCATATGTTTTTTGTACTCAAAAAAAACAAAACAAAAAAAACACACAATTATTTATTATATCACATGGTAGGGGATATTTAAAAGGAAGCAAACCAAATGTCTAATTTACAATGAATCACCTATTTAACAACTGATTTCACCAATGCAAAAAAAAATGTACTTTGTTATTCATTAAAGGTAATTAGAACTAAAACAAAAAAGCATATATATATATATATATATATATATATATATTATTTTTTAAGGGTAATGTATGGTTTTGCATGCACTTCCTGTGTCACAGAGTTCCTTCTCTTGAAGAGTTCCCCCTCCTTACCATTTTCCTCTTACTCTGCCCCCTCTTTCTTCATATTCTAATGACCGTACTGAAAATAGATGACTATATTTTTGAAATTTGTTACCTATAAATGGTTATTCTTGTACTGCCATCCTTTAAAACAGTCTATACAAAATTTATATTTATAAATATCTCTTTTTGATTGCAATCCCACTTAAGACATTAACAGTCACACTCTCACGACACTCTAATACACTGTTAAAATGAGCATGTCTGTGAGTGTGTGGCTGTCTGTCATAAATAACTTTTATTTCAATAAGTAAAACAACATTTATAATTTCCATTTTAATATTTAATGACAAGGTCAATAACAGTGGGCAGGATGACTGTACGCCTATTTCTGGCCCTGATCTAAAATTTAATGAATTTCATTTTTTACAACCACATGGACAATTGTTTTGCAATAACATATTTCTCCATATTTATTAAGATGTCTTTCATCACTCTGCTGACATCCATTTCACATCAGTGTTTTTTTTCTTTTTAACATTTCAAACATATAGTTTACCATGCCATCTGTTTGGGGTTTTGTTGTTTTTTTTTTCACACATTTCTTATGTAGTTGTGAACACTGCTGTTGTAGTTTTGCAGCTGCCTTTTGCGTTATATTGTCACAAATTAACGGAGTGCTTTCTATCATTCTACTTCAACTGTCTCTATATTTTAAATTCTCTGTTCAGCTATTTCCATGTGTTTCCAATCTCTGACTATCTCAAAGCATTATAAATTAAAAACCTTGTTTTTTTTGTATTGTTTTTTAATCTCGTAGAAATGATAGCTATACTTTGTGGGAGTATCCTTATTACTGGTGGGAGAAAAGCACAATACTTGGCAAACATTATTCCTCTGAGTCTTATAAGACAGGAAGAAACAGTGATTGTTTGCTGGAAACTATATTACTTCAAACAGATTCGAACAATATGTGAGTCAAAGGAACACAAAGATAAAGAGAATTGAGTAATGAATTTGTGTATATGCCCTTAAAATAAATAATGTATTGTGTCTTGTCTGGATGGTTAGCAGAAAAGACAGACCATCTACAAAGCATACAAAAGGCAATTTTAGAGTATCTGAACTTTTAAAAATATTTTATTAACAAAATTATTGGAAAATAGAGGGTGGCTTACAAAATAAGAGATATTTACATGTCACGATGTAGATATGAGTTATAACTACATTAGAAGTGTCCCCACTTTATTATATTAATAAAAAGTTTGATAATTTGCTTGCCGCTTGACTGGAATTAATCTCTGCAGGACAGTCGTGATTTTCTCAGCCTGTTCCTCCATCCCAACTTTGTTTCTTGGTGTCCCTCTTTTGGGAACACCACGGAACTGTCCTCAACAAGCATAATGCAAGAGCACGTCATAGGTGTGCTTGTACTAAGTTGAGGGTACTAGGATCCTGCAGAGAGCACTGGAACAGTCTTTTCTCAGTGGGCTGGTCATAGATGATAGGCCAACCTGGCATACTATCAGGCCTTTGATATGAAGACAGTGACAGAATCATGTTACTGGCCCACCCCTCTTTACCCCCTATCACCGATGTCCTGCATCCCAAGATGCTGTAGTTGGGTGGTATGCTGGAGTGAAGAGAGGGGCTAACCATAGTGGGTCAGTTTGTGAAGTTTTAAGTTTCTGGAGCACCAGACTATAATCCTGGAATGTTCCCTGACTTGTTGGACTCTGCACATTTAACCACACATAGTCTACCCTTACCCCATTGAGAGGTCAAGGCCTGTTCAGCTGATCACCACTCACTGCCGACCACATAAGATCAAGACCGAGACAAGATCAGCATATATCTGGAGCTGATTTCAAGCTCCAGAATATTGTAAATGCATTTCCTTTCTTTTATTTATAATCACCTGCATTAAAAATACTACACCATATTCCGTTTTATTTGTCCTCTTGCTTTCATACCATCTTTATTTGAATTGAGGACACTTGTGAAGGTGCTGCTTCCCTGCATTCCCTTTCTATATCAAACTTCGGCCCGAAGGAAGAGACTCTGGTTTGAGAAGTCTGAGCTACCACATAGACTTTGAATAAGTGCTAGAAATCCAATCTTTTTATTTATTTAGACTTACACAAATGTCTGCAGTGGTGGGGGGGAAGACTAGAATCATCACCATATTTATCCCAACTACCGAGACCAGACATTGTGAACACTACTTTGGTACTATGCTCTACCTGTTCATTAGAATTTGCCTCTGATGGCAACGCACAACGGGACTCTGCTGAGCTCTCCCTTCATTGCTTCTTTGGGGGCTACAAGAACTGGAGGTAACACTGGGAAAGACAACAAGAACTCTGGCTTTGCTGATCGTCAACTTCGGCCACGAAACGCAAAGGGTGTCATGCTTCACCTAGATCTGGTAGAAGCAGCTGTGGTGCCAGTAGAAGTGGCAGTAGAGGTTATTGGGGAGCTGTTGTTAAAATCTGTGGGCCTAGCTAACTCTGCTGCTGAAACTACAGATTCTTCTTCTACTTTAGATATTGAGAAGCCAATTGCAATAGAAAAAAAGCATAGAAAAAAAGCATTTGCCTTCTAGATGGTGAATAAGATGTTAATAAACATGCTAGTCCCACTGTCCTGAGGCTGAAAATTATTTACAGTGGTGGTAATTCTAGTGGTGAACTTTTTATCTTGGGATTAGAACATACTATTTATGCTGGTGAGGTTTCTTTTCTTATTCAAATAAATTGAGATATCTAGATCAGTGTTTCCCAACCCAGTCCTCAAGGCACAACTACCAGTCCAGGATTTAGGGATTACCCGGTTGTGTCTAAGGTGTTTTTACAAAGAAGAAAAAAAACACCTTAGACACAACTGGGTAATCCCTAAATCCTGGACTGGTAGGTGTGCCTTGAGGACTGGGTTGGGAAACACTGATCTAGATAGTGTGTGAAGTAACACAACTAGTCCAAGTAGATGTTTGTGTTCGAAAATTAGTTGCTGCTTGGTGGATTTACTAGTACTGTAATGTTATTGTCTTTGACTTTAAGAAACATTACACTGCACATCACCAGGAACACAGTGCTCCACAGAACTATAAGGATTATCCTTCTACAAATAGTTAACATTAAAAAAGCTGTCAGACTTGGTGAGTTAAACTTGGTAGAAGTTTTACACTAGAATTAATTAAACTGTTAATAAGAATTGGCACTGTGCTACAAGCAGGGTTGGGCACATCATCAATCTAACCAGTCACAACATAATCAATGATCCAGGCTATCTTTCTCCCACTCTAAGTTGATGTGGCAAAAGCTAGCACAGAAGTAACTTGAACGTAAGAAGCCTCACATTAGGATCAATTACTGACTAGTTTTCCCACAGGAATGATAAAACAGCCCAAATAACTGTTCATATAGCTCCTGCTGGATTCCTACTGCTTGTAAATATATCCATTTTATTTAGTGCCCTTCCTTAATTACTCTATTGGTCACTTCTCACTTGGCTCGTGAATAGGATCAACATTTACCGATTGTCCTCTAACCATCAATCATCTTTTTTTCCACCTCTTGAATGGACAGGAGATGCAGCCCACATCATTGGGCAGACCTCTTGTCCATTATAGTAAACTAAACTGCCTATTGGTTCTCCCTTAAAAAAAAACTTCCTCGCCATTCCGTCCCCCTTTTGGTTTCAACTCTTATATATAGAACTTGTAAGCAGTAAGTAGAGCTAGGTGTCATCACATTTTTTGGGAAATTTAGTAATATACATTAATCAACTGTCATACCTACAGCTTACAAGACAAATCCAGAGATTTTTTTAAGTATTGTAATTAAACAGGTGCCACAACTACAATGTAATCAAGAATGTTACTATAGCTGTTGTGACGGTAGTCACCATCTATGGGGATGGAAGACAGACACTATGTGTGCATCCCCAGACTCCTTTTATGTTTTGGCCACCCTGTGTCCATTATTGGTGCATGGTATGTTGAATGTATTGCTTGTCTGAGCCTCTCCCCTCCCCCCTTTTCCTGTCCTATTGTATCCCCAGCAGGGCTTTGTCCCAGGGACACTGCCAGACCAGTTTAAACTAGCTACTCTGTCCCTTCTCAATTTCCCATCAGCCTTTGCTATTATCTGACCCCATCCTTACTTGTACTAAAGTGCTCTATGTACCCTATTGTATTTAAATGAGGCTGTTGGGGCTTAAAATATGTGTGCTATGTCTATAAAAGTTAGTTGCCGTTTTAACCTTCACCAGGTGTCGTCTGGTGTTTGGGGAAAGGGATATAATCTGCTGATGGAAAGTGTGTCCAGAGCTATAAACACAGTAGCCTGGTCCAGGGAAGAAAAGGCCCTCAGTGATCCCAGTCAAGCCTCAGCGACTGGGTCTATAAGCTTCAGGGTCCCTGATAGCTACAAGGAAGCAGACGTTGCGGAGGTACTCGGTCAGAGTACTGGAGCTCCATCACAGTTGTCAGAGCCTTGGCTTTCATATTTGAAAATTTGGAAGATCTCTGATCTAGTATCAGTACTTTACATGGTTTGGATATGTTGCAATATCCTTTGTTTTAGATGAATCAGTAAATTCAAATCTTGAGATTTCTACAAAATGTTTGTTCATTTCCCAAAATCAGTTACAGTAGTAATGGATGAAGTCCAACTGGAATACAGTATATTTTATGTAGACCCAAAGCCTGGTTTGTATTTATTGTATCACAAGGTACATGATCTGTAGTCTTTCCTTTATACTTGTAATCACAAAGCTGTTATGGATGGGTACAGGCATCACAAAGTATTGTCTTATGGGAAATTATATGCAAATCCAAGAATTTGACACAATTTTATGAATCACTGCACCAATTTAAAATTTGCAAATTAAGCAGTTTACATAAAGGTAAATCGAAATCAAATAACCTCTAGGCACATTTAAATAACCCCTGAATGACAATCTGACCCTGGCCATCTTAGCATGCAGAGATAAAGAATGATTTAGAAATAATTTTATCCAATAAGTACTTGCAAATATTTGCCTACTTTCACCTGTGAGCTTAATTTAATCTAAACTATGGTAATAAATCCCCCAATTTTTTCAGATAAATTCAGCCGAGCTGTCATGCTCACAGTATATGATTGCTTAAAGGTTCTTTCACTAGGGATACATCTTGGAAGACAAATGACATGAATGGGTAGAATTGGAAAGAGATGGCATGTCAGCTAATCACAATTATTTATACGTTGTTATTATTATTGCATATATCATGGGTAAGCAAACACTGGCACTACAGATGTTGTGGACTGCATCTCCTAAAGGAAACTTGGCAAAGCATCATGGGAAATGTTATTCACAATTTGGAGTGATGAAGGTTGCCAATCTTTGGCATATATTGATCTGGACTATGATAATATTAATAAATGTTGAATAGTAACTTCAATAAAATGCTACTGTGAAAGCAACACAAGAGAAAGAAACCTTTCAGATACTTAGGTGCATTGCTAAATGAAACCAAGAGAAATGTGAGATTAAGAAATAGAATGTTTATGAGAATATTTCTGAGAAAGTGTGTAAAGAAGTGGTTTAGCATATCAGAGAGCGCGTATACATAATTAAGTTGTTTTTTTCTGTGTTTATCTGTGAGTGAGCTCTGCAGTCAATCATTATTGATCATTGACATTTACTTTTAAAGGAAAATTGTTCAAAAGGCTTTATTGATTTATTGTCACACACCTGAACCCACTCGCAGTCTGGTGCCATCTTTAGTTTTATTAAATGGTTTGACACAAACAAGGGACCCAGCACAGCGATGGCCTCACACCATGCTGTCCTTATCATAAATTTAGAATTTCCCCTTTAACATTTGTATTATAAATTTAAATAGATCATTGACATGCTCAGCCAATTACAGCAATGGTTTGGCCTTGGGTACTTAGGGGACTATTGGCTTGTGTCAAAAGTTTAAAAAAAAGGTTTCGCACATCACCCCGGGATAGCACCAGGGGTGTCAATCCAACACTGTGGTGCATTGTATTATATGTTTAGAGTGCACCTTTGGTTAATACATTTTGATTTTAATATTGAATGGCTTTAGCCAGTAATAATGGGGAGTAATGGTCTGTACAGGCTGGCTCTGCCTTAAGCACAAAAACAACTTTAGCTTAAAGGGACACTGTAGGCACCCAGACCACTTGATTGAAGTAGTCTGGGTGCTGTGACCCTTTTGCACTTAGTACTGCAATGTAAAACATTGCAGTTCCAGAGAACTGCAATATTTACATTGCAGCTCTAAGTCTGCCCTCAGTGGCTGTCTAACAGACAGCCACAAGAGGGCTTCCGGAATCCAAACAGACTTTTGGTCCTTTATCTGATGCTGGACGTCCTCATGGACCTCCAGCATCAGATTTTCCCCATTGAATAATGCTTTCCTATGGGGAGGTCTAATGCGCATGCGTCCATTGCCGCATATGCACATTAGGTCTCCCCTGCTGACAGCTTTCGGCTGGGGAGTAGCGTGGGCAGAGCCTGACCCACCGCCGAGGGACATCGGCGCTGGATTCAGGTAAGTGACTGAAGGGGTTTTAACCCCTTCAGCCCCACAGGAGGGGGACCCTGAGGGGGGCTATTAACCCTATAGTGCCAGGGGTTGATAGCACTATAGGATCCTTTTAATGGAGTGGATTTGATGTACCCACTTCTCTGCCATGTAATTGTTAAGTAATTGTTAAAACACTTTGTGTATACAGCCCTAGCGACACCTCTCCTTCATTTGACTTACACATCCTTCCTACACACTTCCTGTAAAGCGAGATCTAATTTTTAAACTTCCCTTTTGCACAGTATATTTCATTTAGAATTTATTTAGAATTTCTTAGAATCTTCTGCCTGCCAGAGTCTACAGCAGTTTACACCCTGTTCCAAATTATTATGCAAATTATATTTTTCTCATTTACCTAAATAATTGATGTAAATAACAGTCAGCATAATTCTCGTGTTATCAACTATTAAGAGTACAATTCAAATTTTATTGAACAAACCTCCTAATGATAACAGTATTTTTTTTTAACCCCTTAAGGACACATGACGGAAATATTCCATCATGATTCCCTTTTATTCCAGAAGTTGTGTCCTTAAGGGGTTAAACATAAAAAACTTACAATGCACTGTTCCAAATTATTACACACAGTAAGTTTCAAAACACTTCATAGGTTGTAAAGAACTGAAAATTGTCATTTGTTGTGTTTGCAGCATATTTACTGAAATCAAAAGCTATTTCAATCAAAATTATAACAGTTTTACTTTTTAAACATTTTAACAGGTCATGTTACATTTTAACATAGGACCCCTTGTTTGATAGCAGCTTCACAAGTCTTGCATCCATTGAACTTGTGAGTTTTTGGACAGTTTCTGCTTGAATTTGTTTGCAAGATGTCAGAATAGCCTCCCAGAGCTGCTGTTTGGCTGTAAACTGCCTCCCACCCTCATAGATCTTTTGCTTGAGGATGCTCCAAAGGTTTTAAATAGGAGTGAGGTCAGGGGAAGATGTGGAGGCCACACAATGACTTTCTCTCCTTTTATCCCCATAGCAGCCATTGATGCAGAGGTATTCTTTGCAGCATGAGATGGTGCATTGTTATGCATGAAGATGATTTTATCACGGAAAGCATTGTTCTTCCTTCTGTACCAGGGAAGAAAGTGGTCAGTCAGAAACTCCACATACTTTGCAGAGGTCATCTTTACACCTTCGGGGACCCTAAAGGGACCGACCAGCTCTCTTCCCATGATTCTGGCCCAAAACATGACTCCACCACCACCTTGCTGACGTCGCAGCCTTGTTGAAACTGGGTGGCCGTCCACAAACCATCCACTACTCCATCCATCTGGACCATCCAGGGTTGCATGGCACTCATCAGTGAACAGGACTGTTTGAAAATTAGTCGTCATGTATTTTTCTGCCCAATGCAGCCGTTTCTGCTTGTGAGCATTGGTTAGTGGTGGCCGAATAGAAGGTTTATGCACAGTTGCAAGACTCTGGAGGACACTACACCTTGATGTCTGTGGGACTCCAGAGGCACCAGCAGTTTCAAATATCTGTTTGCTGTTATGTAATAGTATTTTAGCAGCTGCTCTCTTGATCCAATGCATGGATCTGGCAGAAATCTTCCTCAATGTGCCTTTATCTGCACGAACCTATCTGTGCTCTGAATCAGCCACAAATCTCTTAATAGTGCGATGATCACGCTTAAGTTTTCGTGAAATATCTAATGTTTTCATACCTCTTCTAAGGCATTGAACTATTTCACTCTTTTCGGCAGCAGAGAGATCCTTTTTCTTCCCCATATTGTATGAAAATGGTGCGTTGCTTAATAATGTGGAACACCCTCCTTTAGTAGTTTTCCGAGATTGTTTTCAGTGATCAAAAGAGCCCTGAGACACAATGCCATCCATGAGTTAAACTGAAAAACAAAATATTTAATCTTTATGACACTTAAATAGAATTTGCATAATAATTTGGAACAGGGTGTAATCACAAAAGTGGTTTATCTTCTTAATGGCAGAGAATCGATCAGTGAAACTGCAGGGGCAAAATGTACACACAAAACTGTTTCTTTAAGCTAAAGTTGTTCTGGTGTTTATAGTATCAGTTTAATCTTTTTTTTTATATATATATGTACTAAGATGCCTTTCTTCTTTCTGTCAATAGCAATTTCACATACGCATTTTAACATTTGTAGGTGTATAGCTAACGTACCATATGTTTGCTCTATATTTTTTCACACATTTAGTTGTGAACACTGCTGCTGTAGTTTTACAATTCATTTTGTATTCTTTTGTCCCATACTATCTAAGTGCTTTCTGTCATTCTACTTCAGGCTTTCAGCAACCTCCTCTAGATTTTGAAATCTTTGTTTTGCTATTTCTGTCAATCTTCTTTAAGTAAAATAAATCAACATTTTTCCTTATGTTATTTTTAATTGTATAGTAGTCCTGTTCAAAGGATCATAACACTGTAGAACAGTGTGGTAGCCATTTGCATATGTCTGTAGATCATTAACATTCTTAAAGTCTGATTTTTTAAATTTATTTACGAATTCTATAATCTCTCTAGTAAAAAGGAAGTAGAGACATTAACCAAAAAAAAGGTGAAACCTACAAAGGGGCGGGCTGGGCCAGGGGGCAGGGAGGTACATCATTTTAAAAATGGCCGCTGCAGGCTGAACTATCGGCTGCTCTGTCCGACCCCTGCTGATGTATATTGAGCGTGAATCCCACATCTTGCTGCTACCTGGTGGGAGAGTTGGGCTGAGAATCGGCACCTGCTTGGTCGCCTGGTCATGACATCACTGATGCTCGACCACAACCGGCCGGGGGCGGGCATTTTGCGCGCGGAGCTCAGGGGAAAGGGTCTGAGAGCCAGGAGACAGGAAGGAGAGAGGGAGACATAAACTGGCACTGGTGAGCAGCGGAAGACACTGAAACTGGTTACCATGTACTGCAAGGAGTAGGATTTTCAAATGGAGATCAAAGGTAAGTACCCCCTGTGGGGTATCTATTTAGTGAAGGACATGAAGGGGGGGAATAAGAAAGTAAACAGTAAATGTAAATAAAAGTCAAAATTATGGGGAGGTCTGTGGGCTTTTATGGGAGAAGAAAACAAACTGTCCCCTGGGAGTATTCCAAAAGAGGGGAAAGGAGAGATAAGGACAATGGTCTCCTGTGGCTAAGAGTATAAAGACTGAGCTGGGCACATGAGCTGAAAAGTATCCCATTATAGGGTATTAATGAGGAGTTGGTCAAGTTCCCCACTGTAAAATGCCAGTCTATAGGATATTAAAGGACCACTATAGTGCCAGGAAAACATACTAGTTTTCCTGGCACTATTGTGCCCTGATGGTGCCCCCACCCTCAGGGTCCCCCTCCCGCCCGGCTCTGGAAGGAGGAAAGGGGTAAAAACGTACCTTTTTCCAGCGCTGGGTGGAGAGCTCTCCTCCTCCGATCCTCCTTCTCTCCTCCCTGTCGGCTGAATGCGCACGCGCGGCAAGAGCTGCGCGCGCATTCAGCCGGTCACATTATCAATGCTTTCCTATGGACGCTGGCGTGCTCTCACTGTGAAAATCACAGTGAGAAGCACGCAAGTGCCTCTAGCGGCTGTCAGTGAGACAGCCCCTAGAGGGAAAGGGTGAAGGCTTAACCCATTCATAAACATAGCAGTTTCTCTAAAACTGCTATGTTTATAAAAAAATGGGTTAACCCTAGCTGGACCAGGCACCCAGACCACTTCTGGGTGCCTAGAGTGGTCCTTTAATAGGAAGCTAGAAAAAATGCTAAAAGCTAAAGAAATGGGACAAATGCCACACTATAGATGTACATACATAAGTGACCAGCTGATAAATGCCCGAGTGTGGGGTATCACTTATTATTGCTATTGCCCAGTGCTCTGCATGCGCTAAATTAACTGGACACCCCTTGGAAATTCTGATAATTGAAGTATCAATCTCTCTTTGTGGGCCAGCTAGCAATAACCGGGGCAAGTGAGTTGGAATAGTTTTATCAGAGTCGGAGAGTGGCAGGGAACCTGTGTGAATGTTTATAAACGTGATATTAATGGAGATACAAATTGTAAGAAATCCATGTTAATATTTGCGACAGTACACAGCATATATGTGTTAGAGATTATAATCACCCGAATAAACCAAGGTATGTGTGACCATTAAAGGCTGTTACTGTGCCAGGTAAACATGGGCATGGGAGACGGTAAGGGAAAGTGCCAGTATGTAACAGTAGTGTACATTTAAAAAAAAATACAATTTTGACTGTAATAGATTGAATAGCAGTTAGTTGTCTGCCAGCGTGTGTGTCAGGCTCACAGCGTATACTGTGCCCACTTGCCCAGTGCCACCACTCATATCCGGTGTCACAATAGCTTGCATTTAACAAAAAAATAACTTTTTGGACTGTAATATAATAGCAGTCAGTTTCCTTCACGCGTGTGCGTTTCAGGGCCTGCCAGGGCACAGTGTCACACCAGAGAGCCCTACATTTAAGGATAGAAGAACATGGCAGGAACATCAGCAAAGGTTTTGAAAAACATAGCGTGTCTTTACACTACAAAACTCACCATAATTGTGAGATAAAAGGTATGTCCTTTTTAGGAATAAATAAGATCTCCAAAGATTGGAGAGGTGGTAATTTTAACATCAAATTAAGCAAAATAGAAATGGAATGGATTTTTAAATTGAATAGTCTCATTCCCAATGGTTTAAATTCTGATTTCGAAATGTGTCATTTTTTAGCTGATTGAATTTGTTACACTTCTCTTTTTCCCCCTTGTTTTATTCATATAGCTTCCAGCATTTTTCGCCTTTCATTAGCCCTTCCAAACCCTCTCCTATACATACCTATTGCTAGTATCTCCTTTAGATCCAAACCCTTTAATAGCTGTGGGGTAGATTTTTAAAAAGAAGAGTTTTTTCTCCCATTATTTATTATACATCAATATCCTTTAAATTTCTCTTTGTATCCACCTATAAGGTTGTTTTTACTTCCACCACACTCTCTTTAATATGCTTGTCACTTTATTTGCATGCTGCTAAAAAAGGTGTCTTTGCACATTAAAAGCCATATATTCCATTGGCTGTATATGATGAACTAAACACTTATTATGATATTCATGTATGCAGATGCAGTTACTATCAGGTTATGTGTAACTTAATTTTACCTTTTGGATTTATTATGGACTATGTCTTTGAGGAAAATATGACTAAACGAATCATGGACACTAGAATTCTAGCCGCACGGTGGAATACATGGTGAAACGCACCGTGGAACGCACCGTGGAACGCATGCCGCAAGCCTGCCCGAAACCGGAAGTGACGTAACCCGGAAGTAACCGGACGCAAAGAGAGTCTTGAAACACAAGGGCATCTCCGTTACCATGGAGATTGCCCGGGAAAATAACAAGCCACAAGCCCTTTGGAACCAGATATAAAAGCAGGAAGGAGTCCCTAAAGCCACATGAACACTTTTTCCAGCTGAGGAAGCCTTTTTCGGCGAAACGCGTCCTGGAGGAACAGTGAGCTGACTTTATTACATTTTTGGACTATAGCCACAAGTGTTGATTTTATCTATGCATATTTTATATTTATGTTGCATTAATTAATTTTTTATAATAAATTATACATATATTTTTTATCACACTTACGGCTTCTATTCCTACCTGCTATTTTTAAAGAAGGAATGTGGTCCTTAACCACATATACCTGATGAAGTGAGCCGATATATAGGCTCAGGGTTTGTGAGTATATTGGTATTACTTTCTTCACATACCCTATATATACCAGACGGTACTACACTATCCTTTTTTCCTCCTGCCCTTATCACCTAGGACATTGTACCTGGAAAAAACCCTTGGAAGAAAAGGAGGGGAAGGGTCGCCTTTACGGACCCTAAGGCGCAGATACTTGAGCTAGTATAACAGCTCAAAAAAGTGTGAGTTAGATACCTATGCACTCTATTTTTGTTTACATTCGGTATACAGATTACACTATGTTCTGTACATTTATGTCTTTTTAAGGTTAACCTGGATATATTGGGACTACCCATTAACATATACGATCCTTTAAGGTATAGCCAAGTCTCTTGTTTACTTATTCCGGTAGATCCACTATTATAGAGCGTAACAGGGATTAAACTGATAGGAATAGTACTACTTAACACACCTTATAATAACGCAAAGAGAGGCAACGCAGACAGAGGAGTCTGAAGAAGAGGAGTAAGAGAAGGAAGGTGGCTTTGAGGAGGTGGAAGACCAAACACAGCAGGCGTCCCAGGGGGCTTGTTGTCACCTTTTGGGGACCCTTGGTGTTGTACGTGGCTGGGTGGAGGAAGAGACCTTCAATGACATCAGTGAGGACAAGGAACGGGACATGGCTAGCTTGGTATCCAACCTTGTGCAAATGGGGAGTTTGCGGTTGTGCAAATGGACTGTTTGCGGTGTGTTAAACGGGGAGTTTGGTCTGTCACTGTGAAGCGGGCATAACCCTTACACTACCTGATCGATACAACATCATACCTGATGTTTTAAAGCACGTTATTCCAAACAATTTAGGAATGTTAGGTGATTTATGCCCTTTATGGATTAAAACCAGACTCTGCATCAACTATGTAATTTTCCATGGGAGTTTTGCCATGGATACCCCTCCGGCATGCCACAGTCCAGGTGTTAGTCCCCTTGAAACAACTTTTCCATCACTATTGTGGCCAGAAAGAGTCCCTGTGGGTTTTAAAATTCACCTGCCTATTGAAGTCTATGGCGGTTCACCCGGTTCGCGAACATTTGCGAAAGTTCGCGTTCGTCTTTCGCGAACCGAAAATTTTATGTTCGCGACATCACTATGTATGTGTCTGTCTGTCAGTAAGTGTGTGTGTGTGTATGTGTCTGTGAATAATGAGTGAGTGCCAGTGTTTCTGTCAGCAGGGCCAGCCTTTGGGGTGTGCAAGCTGTGCGGTTACGTAGGGCGCCATGACAACAGAGGCGCCCGGCGGCCAACACAGCTTGCAAGTTGGGGACACCAGCATATTCAATTTAACTGATTCCCTGGTGGTCCACTGGTGCGCACAAGCAGTATTTGCAATCAGATCATATCCTCTCCCTCATGGTTCCGGCACTCAGTTAGTGAGTCAGAGCACAGGTTCAGAGATTCTCAGCCTGTGCTCTGTCAACATTGAAAGTCGGAGCCACGAAGGATTGGTATGGCAAAGGGCTACTGATTAGCATAACTTCAATATCCGTTATAAAACCAGGAAAAGGTGGGCATGGATGGTGAGCTGATTCGGTGGTGCAATGGGCCACTTGACTGGATTTGCCCCACCAGGTCTAAGGCTGCCAGCCCTCCCCTGAACCTACACTCCCCAAAATACCAGCAGATTCATTACAAATTCCTTCTGAACAGATATCCGATCATTTTAGGTATATATATTTTTTTAAATGTATATATTATTAGAGTTTGTGCACACGGTATATAACTGTACAGTATTTGGAATGTACAGTACATGGAATAACCAAGAGCGTATATCACAGCTCTGTTATATAGCCAACTATTCGGATTGCGTGCAACGTATTTAATTAGGTGTTATATCTCTAAGCATAAGTATTAAACTTAAGAGAGAGAAAGGGAAATAATTGCAACATAAAGTAACAGCAATATAACAATTCAGGTGCTTACATTCAATTGAAATCGTGAAGATTGCTGATGAGCTGAATATCCCATTCGGCTGGTAGTGCCTTGCGCATCTCCTCTATCCAGATCTTTCTCCATGTGCAGTGAGGTTTTCTGGAATGAGTTCTCCATTGTTGAGGCAGCCGTGAGGCCCTGTGTGTGAAAAATGTCTCTGGTTTGTCACCGTAGGACAATAAGAATATTTCAGTACTGTGTGCAACTATGTTCCAGTGATACTTACTAGAGTTTTCCCTTAGTTTCCTGGCTATTGGTGCTAACGGTCTTTTTTCTGTGAGAATGGAGAAGGGAACATCACTGTATATGGGCATTATATTATATTTCCTCTTGTGACTGCAATAGTGCACCATATTTAAGGCCCATGGAGGCTATCATTCTCTGAACCTATGGCAACAATTCTTCATCTGAGTCAAATTTGTGATACACTCCACCAGAGTGAGGAGGGGCACTCAATTCTCTCTCCTCTTGTGAGACTTATGAGACCTCCTGCTCACTCTGGAGTTCAGGCTCCATCTTGACTCGTGCCGGTGGTATAGACTGCTTGAATGAGAGCCTGATGTCTGGTATTGTAGGCCTCTCTGCATTGTATTGCTTCTTATGCTTGCTCCCCCCCTCCCCCCATTATAGGTAGATTTTAGTTTCCCATATAACATATTTTATTTATTTATTTCGTACAATTTGACTTTATACCTAGGATCTGCTCAAAACATCAACTTCCTTAGTTGGAGAACTGGAAGCTCCTAAGCAGGGGCTTCCTTTAGCTCTCCTGATCTAAGCCCTGTAGTAAAATAAGCAAGAGGTGCTTCAAAATGTATATTGTCCTTTGTACATAAGTGTCTTACCCGGTCTAGACCATTATGAGACTAAAGATATAGTATAACATCAACTACTTATTGACCTGTATTTATGTACATTATAAACACATGAAAACAGATCTTTTTGTTAGACATATACAGACATATTTAATTAATTTATTCTTTTCCTTTTTGCTTTTTCTTCTTTTTTTCTTTAAGCTTTATTGTTTTCCAGGCATATATAAAATAAAAACAACAAAAAGACAAGTATAGAGAGAAAAACAAAAACAAGACCACAATCACATATTATATCAGCATATTCTATAAAAACAAAATCAGACAGAACAACCCATAGGATAACACGCAAGATGTCCTTAGAGGCAGAACAAGAGAGAATGGTGAATGCTACGCTTTGAAATTCTGTGAGTCAAAGCCACTATGCACCTACAAATAATTATTTGATTTTAGATGTTTCCATATTTTAGAACATAAATATTTTAGCTCTACTTATATGTGCTAGATAGGCAACCTACATTTAAAACAGATATTACATTTATTTATTTTTTTATTAAAAAAGTATTTTGGTTAAAAATACCATGTGAACCTTGACTGATAGACGAACAAATACACAAGATACAGTTGAGTTAAACACAGCCATTGGATTTGTTACTAAACTTGAAAATATAAGTTCAACAATGTATTGTACGTCTGTATCCTTGGCTGGATTGATATTTATTTTACTTTCTTTCGTGAACTACACTTTGAATTGAAATGACCTCTGCCAGCTAATTTTGGCCTCGATTTAATAAGCTTTTAAAATGATTCAGAGTAAATTATGTATCTACTAAAATTACTGTAGAATGTAATGGTGACTTCTGTCAATTAATCATTTGGGAAGTTTTTCTAACAGTATCGAATCATTTGGAAAACTAATAAAATCAAGGCCTCTATCCCCTGTGCCACCACCAGGTGACACCAGTATATTCATGTTGTTTTTTTTTTTTTTCTTCTTTGTAATGAGATTCCCTGATTAGTGTCTGTCCTGTGCTGTGCACTATACTGTGTTCTTATTGTGTGCATATATTATTAAAAATGTGCACCGTTTAAACTTCCACCATCTGTCCTCAGAATCTTTGCATTTATACTAAATTACCCCTTTTACCAAATCATACCAGTAAATGGCATGCTCAACCAAGATATTTAATTGGAACATAAAGAAAATTATTATTTTAAACACGATTATACAAAAAAGTTGTTATGAATGGGGTTTTTGCATATGCAAATAGTTCTATTTTTAAGTACAGTATAGGTAAAATGTAATTGTCCAGATAAAAAAATACAATATTTTTTAATGCTGTGGCATTCAACTGAGAAATTAAGGAGTCCGCTAGATCTACTTTTTGATCCCAACACATTTTAAATGATCCTAGCGTTGTCCAACTGTGAGAAGGTCATCATCAGCGTATGTCCAGCAAGATTGAGATCCTGCGCTTAGTGTTGGAAGGCTACGTA
Organism: Pelobates cultripes; assembly: GCA_933207985.1. Taxonomy (NCBI): domain Eukaryota; kingdom Metazoa; phylum Chordata; class Amphibia; order Anura; family Pelobatidae; genus Pelobates; species Pelobates cultripes. The sequence goes on from OW240916.1 coordinate 276,978,531, forward strand.
ATGGTGGAAGAATCCATGTGAATAGTAAATTCATTAAAAATTCCTTACATCATGGTTCTGTTCTCTTTGATTTAGTCTTCACTTTAATTCAGTCTGTTTTTTATAAATATATATATAAAAGAAAATTCAATATAGAATATGGCATGTCTATTATAAGTCAATTCTCCTCCATCTGGTAAGTTAGAGCAATAAAGACATACTTGGTGCTGTAGACAAACTGGGCTCAGAAGTGATATCTTACAAATTTTTAGAATATCAGTGAGAAACAAAAATGTTCTAGGGATAATACCCTGCTCTCCCACCCGCAACCCTCATTCACTCCTTATACGACCAAACAGCAGTGAACATAAAACTTATACCACCCAATTATTATAAAACAAAAATGGCAAGCGTGCTAACGTTGGCTTTCATCTCTATCATTCCTCATGAGAGATGACATCACATGAGAAGAATGATGTTTAGTATTATTTAAAAGAAGAAAAACTACCACAACAAGAGGGCATAGTTTTAAATTAGAGGGGCAAAGGTTTAAAAATAATATCAGGAAGTATTACTTTACTGAGAGGGTAGTGGATGCATGGAATAGCCTTCCAGCTGAAGTGGTAGAGGTTAACACAGTAAAGGAGTTTAAGCATGCGTGGGATAGGCATAAGGCTATCCTAACTATAAGATAAGGCTAGGGACTAATGAAAGTATATAGAAAATTGGGCAGACTAGATGGGCCGAATGGTTCTTATCTGCCATCACATTCTATGTTTCTATGTTTCTATCCATGTTTTGAAGTTAGCAAATTACCTGTACATCACTCTGTTAATGAATAAAAACTTTTATAACCTGCACCTCAAAGGGAATGTTTTAACTTGGAATCAGATCAGCTGCTTAGCTAGCATTAATAATAAACAAATGCACTCATATTGGCCAGCGTTGGCTCTTATGAATTTTTTTAATCGTAGTAACACTGATAATTGTGTATAAGCATTTAATATCATATACACCTCTTTTCTTTAAGTAGAAAATGATTAAAAAAAACAACAACAATGCAAATGGACCTGAAAAATAATAAGCAGGGGAAAAAATGGGTGGAGTACGTCTACCTACCCAGCCTCCCAGCATGAGGAGGTAACAGCTTGTATCGGATTGCCCTCTCATTAATTGAGCTTGGAAAGATGCCAGGGCTATTGCTCAAATTGGCAGATTAATTTGGCATCCTACACTATAATATTATGCCAATTTATGCTGGGTAAAAGATTGTAAAACGCTTTCACGTTACCAACATCATATTATCAATTCCCCTTGAAGTTCGTTAAATGGGCATCTAAGAAATTTTCCTCGATTATATCAGAAGATACAAAACCATGTACGTGTGGTATGACTTTTTTTTTTACGTTTTTAAAGCAGCTTTGTTTTTGATTAGAATAGCCATCGAAATAGCATACTTTTTAACCCCTTCCCGCTGTTACGGCGTTCTATGCCGTCGCGACTTTAAGGGGCTTTAACCCCTTAAGGACACATGACATGTGTGACATGTCATGATTCCCTTTTATTCCAGAAGTTTGGTCCTTAAGGGGTTAAAGGCGTTGCGGCGGCATAGAACGCCGTAACGGCTTTGAGCCCCAGAGGACCGGCGGTACTTACCTCCGCCGCGATCCTCTTCTGGAGGGCTGCCAGACCGCCCAGGCAGCCCTCCTCCGGTGAATGAGGCCCCCGGGGGCCATGTGATCGCTCTGAAAGAGCGATCACATGGTCCCCTATAGCTGGCTGTGGATCTGCCAGCAGGGGGGCTGTCTGAAATAGCAGACAGTCCCCCTGCTGGTGGAAAGTGTAAAAAAAATAAAAAATAAACATGTTAAAATAAATTAAATCTATTTTTATATATATAATATATACGTATAATTACAATAATAAATAAATTAAATAATAAAATAAATAAAATATTGAAACAAAATGTAATATAAATTATATATTCATATGTAATTTCATTCTAACTGTATTTTGTTATTAATATATATATATATATATATATATATATATTGGTAACAAAATACACTTAGAATGACATTCTATATATATCTATATATATATATATATATAAAATACAAATAACCGCAAATAAATATATATATAGATAAATACATATAATTACATAAAAGATTACATTAGTATACACGTAGAATTTAAATACCTATAAATGCATATATATTAAAATTCTACGTGTATATTTAAGTAATCTTTTAACATAATTATGTGATTTGATTAATTAAAATTTGATTGACATGCCTGACAACACAGGGAAAAAGTGCAGAGAATTTAATTCGCAAGCACTATATTTGACCCTGTAACTCTCCAAGACTCCATAAAACCTGTACATAGGGGGTACTGTTTTACTCGGGAGACTTCGCTGAACTCAAATATTAGTGTTTCAAACTGGTAAATTGTATTACAACGATGATATTTTAAGTAAAAGTGAAGTTTTTTGCATTTTTTACAAACGAACGTCATGTTTATGGACTATATTATTGTTCTAATATTCTTTACTGTTTTAAAACACTAATATTTGTGTTTAGTGAAGTCTCCCGAGAATAACAGTACCCCCCATGTACAGGTTTTATGGTGTTTTGGAAAGTTAGAGAGTCACATATAAGGCTTGCATTTAGTTTTGTTGACATTGAAATTTAACAGATTGGTTATGTTGTAATTCTCATTCCTGGGCTACCACACCGTCTCAAAGGTAACAATTAAATTAAAAATTTCAATGTGAAAATGGAACATTCTATATTTGACCCTGTAACTTTCCAAAACACCATAAAACCTGTTAATACTGTTGTACTCGTGAGACATCGCTGATTACAAATATGTGCATTTTTTTGCAGTAAAACCTAACAGTATTATGACATTTACAGCTAAAATGTGAGGCGAAACTACAATTTTTTTAAAAAATGTACAATTTCTCACAGTTTTTTAAATTTTATTCATAATAAATTATGTTTCATATATAAATATTTGATATGAAATGAAAGCCCTGTTTCTCCTGAACAAAATTATATATAATAAGTGTGGGTGCATTTACTATGAAAGAGTTGAATTACGGTTGGACAGACATGTAGCGCAAATGCCAGGTTTTGTTTACATTTTGTTTTGTTCACAACGTGTACATTTGGCTCCGTCCTTAAGGGGTTAATCAGTGAGATATTATCCCTTATTGACATATTTTTCTTTTCCATCGCCTGCAAAAACGTTATGAATACTGGCTGCTAGTACGAATCTAGATTTCTAATTATAAGTAGTGAGACATTCATTATTTACTAAAACCTTATTCTAAGACTGGACAAACTAGTGTCTCTATATAATATTCAAAAGAGCAAGAATAAAAAAAGTTTTAAAAAAAATATAGATTTTTTTAAGGGTTTATAAAACCACAATACATGGCTGAAGAGATCACTGTCAGAAGTATTAAATTGTGCATGGTCTTTCAGACTCTTTCATCAGGTGGCAAATATAACACAGAGTTATGAGTATTCTGGAAGCCAGTGATCTGCAGAATTATTTAATTTAAGCTAAAACTAGCAGATTGCAGTTTGTCATCTTGGTTATGAAGATATCTAAACAGTTTTCATAATACAAAATAATTTTGCAATATATGTTAATTTAACCTACCCTTCAAAGTTCTAATGGCAAGTGCAATTTAGTTTAAAATATATTTAATTGTTTGGTGCTGGTTGGATCTTTTCCCACCTGCAGTATTCACTAGGTGTTCTATAGATCTCCATTGACATAACTATTTGGAACACTGACAGCAGCCTGATATGCACTGCTCCGAGAAAGGTCAGTGATCACTTAAACTTGGTCATTTAACCCCAAATATCTTGTAAACTAAATGACTATGGAAATTACAGGTCTGTGAAGTTGAATTAATTTATGCTACAACATGTGAAATGTTACTCTTTGTTGATCTCTTTATTTGATCTCTTACATAGTTACATAGCTGTGCATTAAGTTCAGCCTTTCTCACATTTGATTGTTGCTGTTGATCCAAAAGAAGTAAAAAAAAAAAAAACCTAATCTGATGCACTTCCAATTTTGCAACAAACTAGAAAAAAATTCCTTCTCGGCCCCAGAATGGCAGTCAGATATCTCCTTGAATCAAGAAGCTTGGATCAGCTGCATACACTCGCTATGCTCATAAATTCAAACACAATACATTACAAGTAGCAATATGTATATTTACGCACTCCTCCCTGTCACAGTTGCCTCATTCCAGGGCCCTATTTAATCTTACACTGCAGAGAGTCCCAGGGCTTAATGTAGTTGTTCTGGTGAGTATAATAGCTCCCTTCAGGTAGACATGTGCAATTCGTTTAGTTCCGAATGCAAATTCGTCCGAATTTCGGAAATTCGGATTAAGGGTTGGGGTAGGATTAAGGGTTGTGGTAGGGATAGTGGATAGGATAGGGTTAGGGGTAGGGTTAAGGGTTGGGGTAGGGATAGTGGTAGGGTTAGGTGTTGGGTTAGGGGTTGGGGTAGGGTTAGGGTTAGTGGTTGGAGTAGGGTAAGGGGTAGGGTTAGGGTTATGTGTAGGGTTATGGGTAGGGTTATGTGTAGGGTTAGGGTTATGTGTAGGGTTATGGGTAGGGTCAGGGGTAGGGATAGGGGTAGGGTTAGGTTAGGGTTAGGAGTAGGGGTAGGGTTAGGGTTAGTGGTTGGAGTAGGGTAAGGGGTAGGGTTAGGGTAGTGGTACCCTACCCCTACTCCTAACCCTAACCTAACCCTACCCCTATCCCTACCCCTGACCCTACCCATAACCCTACACATAACCCTAACCCTACACTTACCCGAAGCCCGAAGTGCTGATGTGCTGAAGCATTGGGTTGGTTAAAAGCGGCATGGGGTGGGGCCAAATACTGTTTGGCCCAATCAGGACCTCCTCATAGCGATGCATTGAATCAATGCATATCTATGAGGGAAATTCAGCGTCTCCATGCAGAGCGTGGAGACACTGAACGGCAGGGCTGCCTGAAGGTAGGGATGTTCATGGGGAAAATATTCAGTTCAGCATTCCGAAATTCAGGACTTCAGCACTTCAGAATTTCAGAACCTTTCCAGAGAAAAGGCACGGTTTACATTGCCCCTAGGGGCACCTCCAAATGGCCACTCCTTAGATGGCCATTGAAGGGGCTTACTGACTCAGGGCTGCACAGTAAGCAGCCCTGACGTTCAGTGTCTTCACGCTCTGCATGGAGTCGCTGAATTTTCCTCATAGATATGCATTGATTCAATGCATCGCTATGAGGAGGTCCTGATTGGCCAAAATGGCATTTTGCTCCGCCCCATGCCGATTTTAAAAAATCTGCCATTTTGATGATGTCACAAATGGGGCGGAGCCAGAGACCGGCAGACCAAATAAGGTGGGTTTTAAACTTTTAAAGGGAAACTAAGGGGGTGCAAGCCACCTAAATGGTGAGTTTAACACTATAGGGTCAGGAATATATTTTTGTCTCATAAGAGCAGGCATTAGGTTGCTAGAGTAGGACCTGCCTAAAATGGGGTACATTGACGTTGGGGCAGACTTATGCAATATATGATCATATACTGTAACTAACCTTCTATGACTTTTAATTTTTTGGGGAGTCTTATTAAAGGGCAATAGCACAAAATGTGTAGATGGGTGCCTCATGGCATAATCTCTACTTTGCATGCTGTTTGCTGTCTATTGCTGATTTCATTTTAAACCCACAAGTACGCAATAGAGGAAAATTGCAACTTTTATTTTAATTGAGCCTCTATATTGCTGTTCAGGTTCAGTTTATGTATTTATACGTGGATTGACAGCCAACAGTTTATGGGATAAAGCACACCAGATGTAAATAGTATTAGAATGCATGGCATAATGGTGATTTGAAGGTTAATTTCTCTTGAGATATTTTGACATAACAGATACAATAATAGTCAAACTGTCATTTTTTCTTTCTGCTCTGAAATTTAAAAAATAAAATATATACACACGTATATATATACAATTTAATCAATCCAATCTATAATATATATAATAATATAAAATGTGAATCCAACCCTGCATATAAGAATAAATAAAATAAGTAATATTTTTTTAAAATGACCCATGTACATGTAAAAATAAATATAAAAGTAGATGAAATAAAAAATAAATAAATAACATCCAGTCTTAAAAAAAAAAAAAAAAATCCCACTTTGAAAAAATAATGTTAAGCCAAGCAAATATAAACAGATAATAGTTTATACATGAGGTTTTTATTCCAGAGGAAGTAGCTAAGTCCCTGAATGAACGTTAAAACACATTAGAATTGCTGTGGGAGAGGGTGTACACAGGAAGGAGCAATTGCAGTGGGGGGCAGGGGGGGAACTAATCTTTCACAAAATTCATCTGTGAGGTCTTGTTTGTTTCTAAACTTTCATAGAGGAACTAAAGTTAATTTTATCAGGATGCTCTTTCAGTGTCATTTGAGAATTATGTAATGTATTCTAAACTATTTTTGAAAGGCATACATAATTTACGATTCTTTTTCTTGTTATGTCTACTGAGGTTTATGAGCTAAAATGGTTAACTCAAATCCGTTCAGTCCATTGCAATGGCGATGGGCAGGGGGTAATGAAAATAATAATGGACCAGAAAATGCCAAAATATATGCTATCAAGGCTAAAGAATAGTAAAGATGGTTATTATTTAAATAACAGTTTCTGAGCAGTATCCAATGACTGAATTAAGCAACGAAATTGAAGGGTTACTCAGGGTGGTGCAAGGATTTTTGACTACACAGGCAAAGATGCATTTTGCTGCCCCTCCCCCCCCAAAAAAGTGCTTCAATTGTGGGAAGGAAGGGGAAAAAAACCCCAAACCAAGTTCTTCCTGCATCTGGATTCCCCCTCTGGTTTAGTCACTCCCCTCACTGCATGAGGAGGGACATATTGGAGGATGAATTCAGAGGAAAGGCATAGGAACTGGGTGGGCCTCAAAAACATGTAAAAAAAGACTATAAAAACTTGATTTGTGAGTGTAGGAGACAATGTGTTAATGTGAATTTGTCAAATCAGTGAGTGTGTGTGTGTCTGTCAGTGAGTGTATGTCAGTGAAGGTGCACCAGTGAGAGTATAAGGAAGGCCCTTCTTTGATTCTTGCACCACGGCCCTGTGATTCCTAGTTACGAACCCAGGCACAGCCTCTTTGCCGAGCCGGCTTCTACATAAACCGTACAGCACTGCTTCCAAGATGCACTGTTGTACGCAGCACAGACAGAGTTAAGATTGGCTGAAGTTTGCAGGAGACGGCATGAAACTGACTGAACGAGGTGAGTGTGATAAGATTTCTTAAAGGGAACCTGTACTCTAAGAAAATAATTAATTATTTACTTACCTAAAATGTTTTTTTTTTTTTCCATCTGTTCCAAAGGAGCTTCATATGTTTTTCATATATAATCAACTCCTCTTTAACCATTCCAGTGGCACCATAAGCCACCTCTCAGCATTTCCTCTTTTTGGGAAAGCCTTGGTTGGTTTTTCCAATGCCTGGCACTCCCTCTCTGCTGACCTAGATATTCTGTATTTAATGCCAGCACATTGATTGAACACAGTGATGTCTCAAGTCACTCGGTAAGGAATACTGGAAAAGGGCATCCAGGGCTGGGGGAAGACCTTATCTAGTTCTCCATCCAAGGCGGCCAGCTTGCAATTGGCACATGTCCAGCCTTCAGAAAAATAAGCAGGGTTGGAGAAGGCTAGGAGGATGGCGGTAGAAGGTGTCAGGAAGACAGGAGGAGGTACCAGGTCGGCTCACTACATGACAGACATTGTCTTTGTGGATTATGCCGATAGTCTGTCACGTGGGGGAGGGGTGAGTGGCGTGATGAAAGTAAATATTTTTTACAGCTATTCATACATTTGCTAGCGATTTCACTAGCACAATGTATAATTGGAAATACTGAGTAAATGGAAACTGAAAAGTGCATGACAGTCTCCCTTTAATGCTGCCTGTACACAATAAGAGTTCAGTATGGTAGGAAGGGAGCACTGCCTTGTATATGTCCTCAAATCCAGGTGATAATCAGTAGATAGGTAAAAGAAGAGAACAGAAAAAAATAATATAGTGTGGCATCTTCTAAAAAATGGTCTAAAGAGTATAGAAATGCACATTAAGTTTTTTGGAGCTACACATCAGCTTCAAATGGTAGCCCCTGGGTGTTACAATCCCTGCCTATAGATATGTTGGTCCAGTCTTGTCAGATGGTATGTCTCTATCTGATCAGAGTAGTGGGGTGTAAGTGTCCAAGCTTGGGAGCAGCAAATCACTGTTGTAGAAGTTTATGTAAATGATTAAAACAGCAAATAATTCTCACTGGTAAAAACTGTAAATAAAAAGAAATAGAAAAAGAGGTACTCACAAGGATATTGCTGAAGGAGTCCTCTTGATAAAATCTTCTAAAGAACTTTCAGAAGGGTAAAAAATATATAACTTTTATTAGAAATTAAAAGAATAAAATACACCAATGTGTTTTGTCAAATTACAGGCTTTCTCAAAATGTTTATAGACATCTGGACAAGATCTGTTTATATAAAATCAAGTAAAAAAACAGTTGATGTCCCAGTCATGTGACCATAAAATGAATTAATAATTTGAAATATTAAAATTACATAAAACTACAGAGAATCATATAGAAGCTAGTTATTAATGAATGTAATACAATAAAAAAAAAAAAGTGATATTTATAAATTAATATTAAAAATAGTGTGGGTCCCCTTAGTGGGAGGATCAATATGGCCACCTCCCACTGACATCATAAAACGGGTGTGGAGGCAGCTATAGGAGGGTCAAAAAATATCTGTTAGCCGTAATATAGTAAAGGGGGGGAGGGTAAGAGGGTGAAATGCTTTAGTGTACTCTTTAGACCATTTTTTAGAAGATACTACACTATATTGTGTTTTCCTGTCCCCTTCTTTTACATATCTACTTATTATCACCTGGATTTAAGAACACCCATTAGGCACTGCTCCCTTTCTACCATATTGCATCTGACAGAGTAAAATTGTCTAGCACCGGCCATGCCTGCAAGGATGTCAAAATAGTAGACCTAGAGCTGGCAAAGCATTATGGAAGTTGCATGGCAGCAGAGGATCAGCTGATTTACCCCCTTTTAGGATCCTTGCACGGGGGCCCTAAGGTTTCTACTTAACGCCCCTAACAAATGCCAATATTAATAACAAAGTGAGCTCTAAGTTTTTTTTTTAAATGTTAGCAAATATATGCTACCACTTAATCTTACACAACCAACCACTGACTCAGGAAAATTACCGAAAGGCATGGCACACAGACCTAGGCATAGAGCTAAGCCCAGAACAGTGGAAAAAAGCTTACTCAGCACACAAAGTCCTGACATCATGTGCCCAACACCTAGAAATACAACGGAAACTACTATACCGTTGGTACTTAGTGCCAGAAAAAATACACAAAATATGGCCCACCTCCACAAACACATGCTGGCACTGTGAGAAAGATGTGGGCTTGATGATCCACGTTTGGTGGACATGCCCCGCACTCGCACTTCTCTGGACACAAGCCATACATATCATATCAGACATGCTAGGCTACCAAGTGGAAAAAAACCCTGTGCAATGCTTGCTGTACATATTCCCCGAAGGAATGCCCAAAGCTCACCAAGCATTACTGTACCATACACTAGCATCAGTACATATTCTAATAGCGAGACATTGGAAATCCAAGGACATACCGTCACGTACACATTTAAAAAACCAAATCGCACTCAACTGGTCATATGAGACCATGCACCAACACCAATTTGGCCCGAAGCCCGCACTAACTAAGGCGCAACTCATATGGGATAGGTACCTTAACCAAACTGACAATACCGCAACACAATGATTACCAGCGGACAAAGGCGATATCCGTGGCGGGGGACTGGGGAGCCCTAGTCTGGGACCACGAAAGATCAAGATCCAAGAGACAGGAGAAACCTGCCGCCCATCGGCTCTCCATCATGCAGGAATCCCTACCAAACCACCTGGGAACCCTAGGGCCATCCCTCCACGAAAACCCCCCCTGATGCACCTCATTGCCACCCCTCCCTCTCTCTGTCTCCCCCCTATCTATACCCCCCTATAACTTTACTTTACTTTCTCTACAAAATATTTGAGACATGCAGTTGCAGGATTCATGTACCTAAAGTCATTAAGTAATGTTGGAAGGTTTACCCTGTTGTTACCAAATCACCATACCGTGTATGTAATCGCGATCAGGATATCCTAACCTACAGCACAATTGTAATGCAGCTGCATGGCTAAATAAAAATTGTCAAATTAAAAAAAAAAATCTTAGCAAATATATAAATCCAGTGTAAGGATTCACAAAGTGATTAAGTGCAAGAACAGAAGAAAGCAGATATGAAAACCAAGAGAGAGGAAAAAAATGGTAGGTATTTAGGTTAGATGTAGAACAGGAGTCAAAGATAAGGATAATATATGATGAGAAATTATAGAATCAAAAGGACAGATGGTGGGGCAAGAGTACAGAATAAGTTCAAAGGTTTTCTCCACAGTAATTGGACCGAACAAGCGTAAGAAAGAATGAATGAGAAGTTTGGTGGAATGTTGACATTTTCTGTCTTTCCCAGTAAAATAAATAGATCAGAGGGCTACAAATTCCCTTGTCATAAGTCCTACAAAATAATCTCCAAACCTGTGGCCTAAAGTTCTGCTACTTTGACTTAAGGAACCAGGAGTCGTCCCTTGGTCAGAAATGAACATGTTATTAATGAACCCAATTCAACATTTAGTTATAACTATTTCTACTTATACTTTAAATATATTTAGGATGGTTATTATTCTCTAATTACAAAGAACAAGAGAAAATGGCCTACATCACACCAAAAAACTGTTCAATCATACGCAATACATTTTAAAGGGACATTTTTTGTTTGTTTGTTTTGTTTAGTAAGGTAGACTACACCACGTTATAGCAATCATTATAAATATTATTCATAAAGAACCTTATCAAACCAGGTGGTTGTTTGGTTTTCAGTTACATTTTTTTTCATGTGTTTTAGAGCTCCACTCTGCTCCCGTTTCTGTCGGAGCCCGACAGAAATAGTTCCAGACTGACCTCTTGCCTTAACGCTAATTCCGGGTTGTGCTCTCCTGCATGATCCATGAACTGACGAATCCATGATCCATGACCATATGAATTCTCAGTTCGGCTGCCGCACGTTTCGCATTTCTCGCAAACGCGCTTTCGGTTCCTTGTTCGTCCCTTTCCATGTCAGTTCTTTGTTTTACATTGTGGTTCATTCGCATACAACCCCTAGTGGCCAAACTTACTCGTGGCAGTGTCACTAATACAATTTTCTTGTACTATTCTGTTCTCCTGTATTGCCTTAGTTAATTAGGAGTATTATAGTCGATTATATGCTAGGCTACTGTTTTGTGAATACGCCAAGTACTGTTTAACTGTCTTACATATAAGAATTTGTTTAATCTTTTGTTGGACATTAGTCTATTATTTTAGTATATCTGTTATGTTACAGTACTCAGTTTTCCTGTCTTGTGTACTTGGCTTACCATCCCCTCATGTTTTCCTATTCCCTTCGCTAGGTGTTATATAACATTATAATTCCTCGCAGTCTCGTTCGACTTCATTCAGGCCACCATTACCCATTAGACTCGACTATCTTTCCCATTCACTGGGTATGTATGATTTATGTTTCTCTAGCTAATCAATTTATTCTCATATGTATACCCCTAATGTCATATTCTCCTTGTATTCTCCATGTACAACTATTATCCGTAACCTTATATGTTCATTTATACGCTAATACCACTTCCTACTACAATGGCTATTCAACAGCCACACTCCTAGACATAGCAAACCCCACCACCCCTTCTCCTATTCTGCAACAAGCACCAAGTAAATAGGATATTGTGTGTATTATTTCAAGCACACCCAGGTATAGTCCTTTGCTTATGTCTTATATCCTTCACGCATGTATATCACACATGTGAGTTACCACATGTTCCCTTACGGTTGTTCATAATCTGCTTGTGCAGATTGTTGCACGTCTGCTCAATTTGTTTCAGGGCACACACAAAAACTATGTGTCCTAACTGTTTATACCCGAAACAATGACTAACCGAAGTTAGCATCGACAAACTGGCGTATTACCTTCAGGCACACCCTTCTCATCACCTAGTCAACTTCTTGGTTAATAGGTTCACTGATGGGTTTCACACTGGCCTGGTCACACTCCCCACTTGTAGTCACGAATGTCCTAACCTACAGTCTGCCCTTCTTGATCCCGTCAGCACAGAGTTGCAACTAATGAAAGAGATGAACAACTGGTTCATATTAGGTCCTTTATCTAAACCCCCCTTTTCCAGCTGGCATGCCAATCCCATAGGTATAGCCACTGGGAAGGTCAGCAACAACAAAAAAAGCTAATATATGATTTATTGGCTCCACATTCTTTGTCTACCCCTAGCATCAACTCATTAATTCCCTTTGAAGAGTTCTCTCTACAATGCGCCACTGTGGATGATGCTATTCATGCCATTCTGAAGGCTAGGGTAGGAATTTGGTTAGGGAAAACGGACGTTTACATTGCATTCAAGCTCCTGCCCATACATCCATCCCTGTGGCATGTGCACAGCATTCGGTGGAAACATAAGTACTACTTCGCAACTCGTTTAACTTTTGGGGTAAAAAGTAGTCCTAAATTGTTTGACATATTTGCCGACACACTATGTTGGCTGCTCAACATTGCCGAATGCCCCTCAGTCTTGCATTATCTAGATGACTTTCTCACTAAAGAATTACCTCCGTCCACTTCCGTCAGCATTCATAAAACATTGGCTCTATTCTCAGCAATAGGGGTTCCACTGTCACAAGAGAAAACTGTAGGCCCTACGACTAATCTGACTTTTCTGGAAATCCACCTAGACACGATCTCATTACAAGCCAGTTGACCGATTGAGAATGTACAGATTATCAGAGAATCGGTGGAAGGTTTTCTGACTAAGGGCACCTGTACCAGGATGGTACCTACAATCCTTACTGGGCATGTTGAACTTCACCATGAGAATTATTCCACAGGGCCAGGCCTTTATTTCTAGATTGCTGTGCCTTCTTCATCTGCTCAATACTGACAAAAGCACCGTAACACTAGACGCACACGCTAAAGCAAACCTACACATGTGGCCTAGATTTCTTTCACAATGGAATGGGAAAGCGATGTTTCTTCCGCCCTTCTCAGACTCTTCCCCGGTCATATGGACCGATGCTGCAGGCCATACTGGTGACTCCTGGTTAAGAGATTTCTGGCCAGTCGAGACCCGTGGTCTACCCTCATTCCACACTACATCTGCTCTATTTGAAATCTACCCTATAGTGGCAGCCTCCAAAGCATGGGGACACCTATGGCAAGGGAAAGCAGTAAAATGCTTCTCTGATAATAAATCAGCATGCAACATCATTAATAAGGGCAGATCCTCTTCAGCGGCATCAAGCCACAATGTCTCTGCTCATATAATTAAAAGACTTGGACGCTGGAAATCAGCAGCATATACCAGTTATATACCACAAGCAGAACAGGAATTGAGATTAGCATGTAAAGGTTTAGCTTTGTAACATGTATGTAATAAAGGTTATTTGTATATGTAACGAAATCCCCTATTTACAGACTATACGAACAAGCCTGTTCGGTTATTTGGAGAATTACAGCGGGATTTCGTGGAAATAACAATAAATGCGAAAGTGGCCAACCCCAGATAGCTATAGTATGGAACTTGCAGTCGGCTGCAAACACACGAACGGCCGGTGAAAGTGAAACTTCGGTCGACGATTCTGAGAACTGTGTTCGTGGGATCTGAGCGCTATTCGCCTAGAATATGCCCTCAGATCCAAGCTATCTGGGGATATGTGGAACTTAAAGTTTATGTGGTGTAAAAAGAAAGTTATATATTTTTATTCTGTTTTGCTAAATAAGAAAAGCCATGCTTCTTTCTTCCTGGAGATAATTAAGGCTCTATTTGCTACCTTAAGTTAATTATCTCCAGGATGGAAAAGAGGGAGTGATTTATGTAAAAGGGGAGTGCTTATGCTATAGCCACTGTGATTGGCTACTGTGTTACTTTTGTCCCAGTCTTCCATCTGGTCCCCTAGGGGAGTGTCCACCAGGTGGAAAACCTGCATAAATACTGGGCAGGTAGCCCACAGTAAATCAGATCGTTTTACCCCTTCATGAAGTCTCGACTCATGTTTGGGGGATTGGGAGCTACAATCACTTTGTTTCAGTTGGATTTCGGGAGAAGCTGCAAGGATAATCGCTGCACGAATGCAAGGATCCTTTACAGTATACATCAATTTTTGCCCTCTTTTATTTCAGGCCTACCCCATACGTCGGTACCGGCACACCGCGACTTGTGCTTACTTCTAAATATTATTATATTATCTTACTATTACGGCTTATGTCCCAGACTACAAATATGAAGGCGTAGCCTGTAATTGTGGGAGGGATTACCCGGCTATAAAAACTCAGGGCCCATCCAAGACAGAATCGTCACCACTAGGTTCATCCCTCCCACCTCTCTCCTTTATAACAATTCAATGGGTAGGCCCTCTTTTATTTCAGGCCTATCCCATATGTCGGTTCCGGCACACCACAACCGCCTTGTGCTTACTTCTAATTATCATTATATTTTCTTACTATTATGGCTTATTTCTCTGACTACAAATAAATATATACATACATACACACTCCTTTCCAATTTAGACATTTTGTGCTTAGAGCAAGCATTTGTAGGTCTGAATGGAAAGCAGACAACACTTTAGTTCAACAATTTAATACATGTTTTATATATTTTTGTAACTCTTGGAATATAGGCATTTTTTATGTTTACAGCGCACCTGTCACAGTGCTTATAGTTGACCTCAGACTTTTCATTAAGGTCATTGATCAAAATGTGCCCGTGGAAATTACTGGACAAGAGAGCAGACAGTTTTTTATTTTTTTATTTTAGATTAAGCTGCACTCAGTTGATTACCTGTGCATATGAGCTAGTGTTCAGAGAGAATATCAAATACATCTGGGGACATATTTGAAATTCTGTTTAGGAATGTCTTTCATGCAAAAAAGAATTGCATCTTCACAGATATAATTTTACGTAGTTTGGGGTTAAGAATTACACAGAAAATTGCCTTTTTCCTATATTTTAAAATAAGTAATTTAGATGTTGCAAGCTTACAGTAGACTTGTCATATTATTCACAAAGTGTCATTTCACTGAAATGACTTTTTAGGAAGGATAGCAATGCATTAAACCTTGTTTTAAAAGATTTTATATAATTTAGAAGAAATTACTCAAAAAAGGGTGGTTTGTTGAGCAACTGGTAACCTAGTCCTACACATTTCTGCAAATGTAAGTCAGAGGAAGACGGATAAATATGTGCAAAGCTAAAAGGATTTAGGTACCATCTGGAAATTAGTTTCTGTTGTTTTCATTGAGAAAAGAGCATGCTGTGATTTAAGTGTGGTTTCAATTAAATAAGTCCATTCAGACAATGTAGAGTTTCCCAGGCCATACACAAGATACATTTTTAAAGAATTATCCCTAAGTGGTAGTAAATTGTTCATATAGATAAATAGCTAATTTTAGGGAACTGTGTTATTATTAAGTGGTAGTAAATGTATAATATAGATCATATAATTATTAATTTCGGTTACGTACAGAGCAGTTACAAAGTAGTTCCAGCTCAAATTATACTTAAATGCTCAAAATAAGCCTCCATAGCCCTGATAAGGCTAAATCGCTGTGATTAATACATACCATGGTACTACACTAAAATTGGGGAATGAAAAAATTATATAAGTACATACCATAGTAGATATGACTAAAGAACAGAGTTGTATTAATGGCATATAAAAGGTATCTATTGCTTTTCATGTATTCCTTATTTAGAATAATCTAAGTATAAATATATTTTATGTGAAATATGATTTTTAAGATATTTTTCTCCATATATTAAAATACAACACTTGGCTTTATTTTAAGTACATATACACTATTTAAATCAGAGAATCTGTTATGCACATTATTATTTATTTTTTTAAATTATTTATATAGCGCTAGAAAATTCCGAAGCGCTGTCTAATGAGTGGAGTAACAGACACAAAATTGTAACCAGATAAGTTGGTCGCACAGGAACAGAGGGGTTGAGAGCCCTGTTATATGCTAGAGGGAGTGGGGTAAAGTGACGCAACTGGTAAAAGTAGCTGTATCAAAGTCAGTTGATAGAAATGTATTTACTGATAGCTTAGTAGGTTATTTTTGACAGTTGCAGTAGAGGAGTCATGGTGCGGGGATGAAAAGCTGTTAACAGTTTCATTAATACGCTTTCCTGAAGAAGTGCGTTTTCAATGATTTTTTTAAGGAATGGAGACTGGGTGAAAGTGTAGCAGAGAAGGGAAGGGAGTTCAAACAGAAAAGGTGCAACCTTGGTGAAGTCTTGAAGGCGACAATCAGAAGTGGGTGTATGAACAGAGGATAGACGCAGGTCTTCAGCAGAGCATGGGGCCTAGATGGGACATACTTGTGTATTAGGGAGGATAGGTACGGTGGAGCAGCATTATATAGAGACTTGTAAGTAAGCACCAGAATCTTAAAGTGAGCCCTATATTTTACTGGAAGCCAATGTGGGACTGTCAGAGGGGGAAGGCGTTAGAGGTGCGGGCGGACAGGAAAATGAGCCATTATAGATTGCAACAGTGCAAACTGAGAACATGTAAAATCACTGAGAAGCGGATTGCAGTAGTCAAGGCGAGCGAGAACAACGACATTGGTCAGTACCTTAGCCGCAACCGGCGTTAGGTAGGGGCGGAAGCGCTATGTTTTTGAGATGGAAGCGGCAGGATTTGGCGATCGAATGGACATAAGGAGTAAAGGAAATGTTGGAGCCAAAGAGAACACCTAGGCTGTGAGCGTGCTAAGTAGAGGTGATGGTAGCGCTGTTGACATGGAGGGATATTCAGTACATTAAATACAGCCAGAAGTTCTCTGCATAAAGTACTGAAGTCAGGGGGTGGCACAAAGCAGGCCCCTAGGTAAAAAGTCAGACCGTTCTAAAAAGATATAACTCCTTACAATGGTGTCAGGGAACTCCTGGAACCATAACCACTACAGCGCACTATGCTTGGAGTGATACGTAACCAGGGGTGATACCCAGGGTCTGTTGATTTCTATGGTTCTCGGATGTAAATGCAATGAGTTTGCAACCAAGTGCAAAATATAAGAAAGGGAATATTACATTAATTTGTTTAATAAACTTTGGTATCCTAAATTTATACAAGTTCTGCAATTACTACTTGGTTCTTAGATGTAAATGTCCTCGATAGAAAATTAATCATCTTTACATTATCCTAGTAGAGATGTCAAAACAAAAAACTTGCATCACTGTTTAAATACTTCCTATACTTACGAGTTCCTAGAAAAACTATTTGCAATCTTTTTTTAATTATGTTTCTGCAAATGCTTAAAAATAAATACAAGTGTCTGGTACTGTCTTTTGCACAAGACTGCAATATGTAACACCTGCCCTCCTACGTGTTTTTATTTATAACCATAAAGACATATTTTCCTTTGCCTAATATATCTCATGTACTGTACAACAAAGCACTAGATATTTGTACTTTTAACCGTGTCTGAAAACTATTTATTATATTTTCTTTCAAATCTTTGTGTCAGAAAGATATAGCAATGCGACTAATTTTAATAATGGACTGACAATGACAAAAAGAAAATAACTCAACAATTAATAAATATTGTTGCCCTATTAATAAAAATAAATTCTGATTATTTTTACTTGAATTTGAGTTATAATTTGTACATTTTGAAACAAAATAATGATATAAAAAAGAAACATACATTTGCATAAATAAAACTTCACTAACACTATATTTTGTGGCTCTAGATAGTAAACCGCACAATGTTGAATCATGTAAATGATGTAAATGTAGAACGTTAATGTAAAATTAAGTTAATGTAGTACCTATGGTTTTAAATTATTGCTGATTGATGTAATTGCATGCAAGGTAAGCCCATCATTTTACAGTCAGTTAACCAAGTAGCACAAAGTTGGACAAGTAGCACTAAGTTGGACAATATCTTAATTCCAAGACACATTTGCCTTGGTGTACCAAGCAGAGGTAGGCAACCTTTGGTACGCCATATGTTGTGCACTATAACTCTCCTGATGGATGGATGTAGAGGCATTATGGGAAATATAGTCCACAACATCTGGAGTACCAAAGGTTGCCTACCTCTGACTCAGAGTGTTTGAGTCAGTGGGTGTGGGAGATGTGCAGGAAAAACTTGATGTACGCACACATCAGCTCAAAAACTCAATGTACACTTAATGTGCACTCAATGGACACTCCATTGCTGCTGTTCAAGTTGTGTTGGGTAATCTGTTATTTTATGTAGCATTTAGATTTCAAATTATATATCAGATAATTTGCATTATATCATAACCCCTGCACAAACAAATAATTATTGTGTGTAAAACAAAGAGCTTGGTGGAAGTAACTGTATATCCTGTGTAGATATGCAAATTCCAACCGGAGTAACTAAACAGACCTGTGTGGTGGATAGATTTCTAGTGGATACTAACACTCCATGGGAAAGAAAGTTGTTTTAGACCCAGACTAAAGGGACTGGCTGGAGCCTAACTCTAGCTCTCTTCCTGGCTAATGAAAAATGTTAAGGCAATTGGCGAACACCCCTTTCCCTACTACTTAATACCAGCGTAAATAGGGGAAAATAGTGAAATATATATATCACTGGGCCAAACTGTAAAGTAATTGGTTAAGTGTTAGTTAAATGCCCTCTTCCTTTCTTCCTTTTTATTATGTATAGCTCCCAGCATCTCCTTTAATAAAACTGAGTTAGTCTTCTACAATACTTTAGCACTTTGTATATTGAGGGCATTTTTAGTAGTATGCACAGAACAAATGCTAGAATCCTTACCATCATTTTTTGGACGGAGGGTTTAATGTCTTTTCAAGTGATGTTCCCTAGCTTGGTAAGAGGTAAGAAGGGCAATTACCCAAGTCACCCTGCATAATTAAGCAACAGCACATAGCCTAAACTCACCCCCATAAACTATTATTTTTTTTTTTAAGTATAGATGGAGTAGCTATTCCTGGAAGCCTAGAATGGGATATGTGGGGTTATTCCTAACAAGACACCCATTTAAAACCAAATTTTATTTAGTTCATTGCACAATTAATGGTGTGTCTTTCTTCTTTGGGTATTCAATCTAAACGCCTTACCATTTCACCTCTACATCTCGTTGCTAACCCAGAACTGCTTGAGCATGCTGTTAGAATTTGCCAACCATGCTGTCTCTGCTAAACTTAGCAAAAGACTCCTCACTTACTACGTCCTTTACAACAGATTTGATCTCCCGATTGCAGACTTTATACTTAAAATCACGAACTTGCTCTATTTTCTATCTCTGAATTGTTCTATCTGGTTACACACAGTGGCTTGAATGATGTACTGGATCTCCCAGTTTTAGACGCTTGTCTCTGAAACTCAGGGCTTGCTTTTTTCTTCCCGATCTGATCTCCTGGTAATGGACCTTTATTCGAAGAACCCCAATTTGTTCCCTTTATTATCCCCTCAAATTTACTTGGACAGAATTGGATATCATCAGGATTTGTAATTAAGGTATACCTGTTAATTTGGTACATGATTTTGCACTTAAGATGTATGTAATTTTGATGGATGCATCATATCAATTATATTTTTTTTCTGTGTCTTAAAAAATTACTGTGGCAGTGCACTCATTAGGGGACCAAAGTGTCACCACCAGGACTCTTCTTTCTCTTTTGAAGTAACCCATTCAGCACAGTAACCAGTGATTATAGCTCAGCAGAGTAGAGTAGTTTACAGCAGTGTTGTAGCCTTTTCCCCATACATCAGATGATATTTAATGCATCGAGAAGAACTGTTTTTTTTTTTTTTACAAAAGCATTTATACACAAAACCCCAGCATGGGGTACCTAGTCAACTCCAACTCTCCCAGCCCTGGTGCCTCTGTGTTTGGTAGATAATTGAGTTGTCTCTTGCTAAACTAATCATCTCCAGGATACAGAGGACACAACACAAATACCCCCCAAAAATATATTAAAATAGACAGAAACCTTGACACATCATATATCCCTGCATAACTCTGATTTGAGCGCCTAAGTTGGCAAAATACCGAACATAATTATTTAGAATAGATATATCACCACCAGTGGTAAAGATTTGACCAGCCGCTACCAAAGTCCATGCCACGAACAGTTCCATGGTCTATTTGGCTGTCAAACATCCGGAGCTCCTGCAAACGGAAATTAGGGCACTCCCACTGGCTCTGAGGGAGCGATTGTTCATCTCAGTCTATTGTACCTCTCCGACAATAATTTCACTCTGGTTGAAAAGAGGGGGAAAATGGAAGTGTAAGTTGGCTGGAAAATGCGAATAGGTGGGGCAGAACTGGAGTTCCATAGAATGGTGACCAAGTCTCTCTTTGTGGCCGGCCCTGGGGAGGGGGTCTTTAGGGTGGTTAGCATGGAGGTGTAAGTTATGAGAGCCAGGGGTAGTGATCAAGTCTTTTGGTGAAAAGATGGAAGATAAAACAGGAGATTAACATGATTCACCATATGTCTTTCTAGGGTTGAGGTGTGGACTGCTCCTGGTATATATACATAGAATTGAGTGTTCCATCACAATTAGATATCAAGACTTTGGAAACTAAAAGTGTTTGTAGTCTTCTTAAATTGATAATCCAGCTTTCCTTATCATAATTATTAGACTACTTGCTTTGCTTTAGAGTAGCACCTATCAGTAAACTATAACATTTTAAAATATTTGTACACAATAGGTACACAGGTAATATGTAGCACAAAAACCAAAGCACAAAAGAAAATAGAAATAAGTATCAACTAAAACCTATATATAAAAATCAACAGAAACAAAAAATTGCATCTCCATTAAATAAAAAAGAAATAAAAAAGGTATAATAATAATGTGAACTATAAGTTTTAAATTATATATGAAATGTTGAAAAAAGTAAACAAAAAACACTTTTTTCAAGAATGCAAAAAAGTAAACTACAGCACAAAAAAATAGCTATAAATATCAACAAGCACCTCTGATGTTTAAAAATCAACATAAATGAAAATTTGCATATAAAAAACATTCCAATTATAAGAGCACAAAACCAGTGAACAGAAGGAATATACATACTCTGAGGAATAGGTTTTATGCCAGACATCAATCAATCCTAGCTTTAGAGGAGCATTTAGAATACTGTGGGGGTTCTGAATGCTTGCAATTCACACTGCGAGGATCAGTCCATGACATTATCTATGTGACAATTGAAGTCTATACCAATAATTAAAGCTGTGTTTGAAAATGTGTGTTATCACCTGTTTTTCCTGAACATATATTGAAATGTCACCGTTGCCTATTGCTGATGGACAGAGTTTTTTCAATTGCTGTGAGCGATGTGTTGCCAGCCACGCGTAATGCAGTTAGTTACTTATGGGGCTGTGGATAAAGTGACAAGTATTTTGCTGAAATAATAGCCCCAGGTTTGTGAAAGCCAATAATCACATGATAGTTATACCGGTAAATAAAATCAAGTCATTCGCTAAGACAAAATTAAAGGGGCAGAGTGCTCGTAAACCATAATTGTAACAAGAATTCCCTTTACTGGTTTTCATGAACCGCACTTGCCAGTATATAAATGCAGCTGCACCATGTTAATAAATTAGCAAGTGATAGTGGAGAATGTAAGCTTTTAAAATAAGCAATGTCTAATTAGCTTTTTTATAACATTGTAGCATCCTCTGCCACAAAACATACTGTTTGCATATATTCTAGTTTTCTAATAATCTATAGCTATAGGAGCAAGTTTAACAAAAAAAGATTAAGACATTTCCAGATAAGCTACGCTAAGCTCAAAAAAATGAATGATTGAGAAGACCCTAATAATTTAGCAGACTGCATGTCACACGAAATGCCAGAGGTGGTTGAAGTTCTTTTGTTTGTTTTTTACCCCACTTGTACCAAGAGGAATCTTTTTCATGTGAATTAGTAAATCATTAAATTTTTACATGAACAAAAAATGTTTTGAGTCCTTTAAGCTCTGTGGTGCTGGTGTAAATCGGTATATAAAGTAATGCTGTTGACTACAGAGATTGAGCCCTGGAGTGATTATGTAAGGACCAAGCAGGGCACACTTCTGGCAGATTGCTGTTTGTATGGTATGGGTCAGAGGTAGTGTAAGTTCTAATTTAATTTTTAATTTTGTTTAGAAGAATTTGCTCTGTTCTACTTACATGCATTAGTGAAATACAATGCATTTAAAATGTATCACCCTATGGGACACATATGTGGCAATATGTCAGACCCTATAAAGTATGGGTCTTGTAAGTACATTTAAGAGACCAACGGTTCTTTGGTATTTATTGGACATTATGGACGAGTGGCTATGATTATTAGATTATAAATAGGTTCTATCTATTGAGACCGGTATTCTGAAATGTGGGATGTAAAAACTGGCTTTAAAATAATGACTTACTAAGGGCTATCAAACCTATCTGTTACTTTTAGGGAGCCTCATCTTGATTAAGGCTTTAGGGCCAGCAACGTGGTCCAGCAACTTTTCAGCAAGGAATTGGTTTTATGTCTTTCATTCTGAGCATAAGGTGAACTTTCTTGGTGGGCATCCCAAATATGCAACATGGCAAAGGATTTAATGAATATGATTGTTTGTGGAAGTATGAAATGGAAATATACAAAACAAAGGAAACAGCGCTAAAATACGGTTCGTGGAAAGATGCCTCCATTTGATCCATACAGAGAATATCCCTCTTCATAGGCCGTTGATATCCCATCAGGCTCCACTAAAGAGTTTGTTTTATATTACTTTGGACTTTGCTTTTTACTATTTTGGACTTTGTTCATATTAGCTGGACTACAGCCAGCTTTGGCGCAACCTTCATTTGTCTTGTTTTGTGGAAGTATGACCTGCAGGAAGAGGTGGCATATTTCCTCATGATCGTGAGGAAGCAAGTAGTTGTGTGTGAGTTTGTTATTCAACAGTTGGTCAAGGGCTATCACAGGGGTGTCTAAGATGGTTGATAGGATAAAGCCGATAGATTTCACTCTAACTAAGAGTTGCTAGTTTTTGCATGGTGGAGAAATATTTTTATATTTGGAAGGGTAAGAGATGCCTAAGGCTTTCTTAGTTAATGGATTTGGTTACTTTATTCTGTCAAGTAATCCAAACTATAAGGTATCATTCTTTATGTAGGTACTAATGGTTTTGGCTGCATGACATGGACACTGTAGGCACTGTAACATATTTTATCACATTGAATTGGTTATAATTACTGGAGTTTCTGGCACTGTCCCACCATTCAATACTAAACCATTTTTAGGCAGTTTAACACTGAATGAGGGTCCCTGGCTTCCCATGGACCCTGCTCACACTTGAGTTGTGGCCAAGGCATAGATTAAACATTTCAGGTTCTGTGATAGGATCGAAGTGGACAATCTCAGACAATCACAACTGCCCATTGCTGTTCAGGCTAATGCTTCCTCATTATCCCAAGCAGCAAAAAAAAACCTGAATGTTTAAAGGAAAACTGTCACTTCTCTAGAATTTGCACTGACTAAAATAATGAGAATCACCTAAAACTTTTGTCAACCTATTTTTCATGAAATGCTCCATTTATAAACAGAAACGATATAAAAAAAATGAGCAAGTGGCGTTATAATTAGAGTTGAGCGGACACCTGGATGTTCGGGTCTAGCGGGTTTGGCCGAACTTTGAAAAAAAGTCTGGGTTCAGGCTCAAACCTGACCCAGAACTTGACCCCGAACCTGAACCTGAACTCAAACCCCATTGAAGTCAATGGGTACCTGAACTTTTGGGCACATAAATGGCTCTAAAAAACTCCTGGAAAGGGCTAGAGGGCTGCAAAAGGAAGTAAAATGGGGATAAGAGTAGGACAAGTGCCCTGCAAACAAATGTGGATAGGGAAATCACTTAAAAATAACATAAAATAAGCAGCCGCTTAGTAGATAACTCCCTAATTCACATGGTATTAGGGAGCTATCTACCAAAAGGCTGAAAGACCTAAATTGGTCACCTAAATTGGTCTTTCAGACACATTTACTAATACTAAGTAAAGATTACTTAGTATTAGTAAATTCAGTCCCTACTCGCTATATCGCGAGTAGGGGCATGTCTAGTAAACAGTGAGCAGCCAGACATTAAGTCTTAATCTTATACACCTTCTTCTGAATTGTGCATATTACATATTTTTTATGGAATTGGGTGTCCGTTTAAAGCAAATACATTTGCATTTTAAATTGGAATGATTTAAAGTCACAAAGTTGATTAGATTCTCCTAACAATATTGTCCCCAATTTAATTGTTTTGGATATGCTGTACAAATCATCACAATCTGTATAAAAAAACTTTTTTCATTATTTACCTTCAAAAGTCATCATTAAACTCTATAGGGATTTTTGTAGATAAATTATATGAATTTTTCCAAAAGATTTCTGATGCAAGTTGAAACAAATTAAATTGAGGCCACTGTTTCAAAAACATTTCTTTAAAAAAAAAAAAAGCTAATTCTTGCCAGGTGAGTACCATATTGCTGTTTGATCTAACTGCAAAAAATATATATATATATAACCATATATTTATGCGGAAGTCACTTCATAAAAATAAATAAACAATTTTTTTTATTTTTTTTTAAATTAGATCAAATTAAAATAGTTATAACTATAAGCGGAAGAAATTACATAAATATCTACAAAAACTTACTCCTGTTGGACACCACTTTACCTAAAAATTTAAGTACTGAAAGGGGGTTTTAAAAATATCCTAGAAAGAAAAACTTTTGAACCCAGAATAATCCAATTGTTTAACAGCAAGAATAGAAGACTAAATATTAATTTGAGTTTCCTTATCTCACTACCAACACTTTACATGAACACTCCCCCAGTATTATCTTACTGCTCTGTCATATGTATCAACATTTTAAAATGCATTACAATTATATTAGTTTGCCAGAAGCTCAAGGAAGCAGGCTGAAGGGTCACTGTTAGGACCCGCTTAGGGGGGTCTGCCTTAACGTTGGCAGGCGGGCATTCCATCCAATGGCCATTGGAGCAACTAAATGACCTCCATTTGTCTAAATATACATAGGGATTAAGGAGAGCGCAGGTAACTTTTTCTTTGTA
Source organism: Pelobates cultripes (assembly GCA_933207985.1). Classification (NCBI taxonomy): domain Eukaryota; kingdom Metazoa; phylum Chordata; class Amphibia; order Anura; family Pelobatidae; genus Pelobates; species Pelobates cultripes. The sequence continues at coordinate 277,003,868 of OW240916.1, forward strand.
TAGATCTATGCTTTCCCATACTCTTATGCATGTATGCTTATATATGTGACTGTGCATGTAGATGGACATGTGTTCATGTGTTTATGTGTATGCATATACATATATATATTGGAAGGAGGGGCCTGAAGTTGTGGGAGGGGCTATGTTCCTTTAAAAGGGACTCCCCCTCCTACCTAACTAACTTCTGGTCCAGACGGGCTTTTGGACTTCCGGTTCCCAGCGTGCTATGCAGTTTCTCTGGACAGCTTGCAGTGCAACATTTAGTTGCTCGTTCCGCCCACCAAGGTGGTATCCCGTCCACAGGTAAGTAGGCAGACCGGTATCATTGTACCGGTCTGCAGCCTACACTAGCCCGACCCGCTGAGGTCCACGGCTACACGTATTGGGGGACGGAAGACCCCCCACAGACACAAGTCTCAGGGGTCCGCAGGGTTTTCCCACCGTATTAACTGGCTGTGATCAACCCTCCCCCCCCCGTTACATAGGAACCTGGTCATAACTAACTTACCGAGCCTGCTCCTAACTTCCCCAGCCTCCCCCCGAGCGGGGGAGCACGTGTCATATGCACCGGCTTTGCCAGCTCTCTAATTCCCCACCTGGCTCGGGTGATAAGCGTCCTTTGCCATCATCAAGGTTGTTCAATTACATCCACGCAGTTTGAGTCAATCACATTTTGTTGCAATAACCAAACAATCTAATTTCACCAAACTAGAAATGTACTATGGAACGATGGTTCAATGTGTAAATTCAATTGTGTTTTAGATAATGGGAATGTCTGTATTAAACATATCTGCTAAATTCAGCTACTGCTTTCTTTTCAAATCCTACCTAATAAACTACTACACCAAACAGCCTAAAGATATTACCAATTAATGTACTAAAAACACCTCTTAGTGTATCTTAAATACCCCCTCCCTTATACATCACCAATTACTATTTTTAAGCACCTTACAGTTATTTTAATACCTGTAACCAGTGACAGGAGCACAAAGGGTACAACGGACCCCAGCTCTCTCTCCTCCCCCACCCCCCCCAAGCCACAGGGGCACAAGGGTGGTACACCAATGCATTTAATAAATATACTGGACACACTAGTCTACTACTAATATATTAGCTCAAATCCGTGTCAGGATCTATACTGGCTCTCCAAGCATGGTAATTCACCAGCAACCTTATGCTGGATCTCAACTCACATCACCCCAAGCACTCAGAGCTCCCCATATCGGCACTTACACACACCTGTCATACTGCCGCAAATTCACTTAAACTCATCCCCCCCCACCACACACGAAGGGTCACACTTACCCGTCAGAAGGAACTCCATCTACAGGCACCCGCTGGTCGGAACTCCATCTACAGGCACAAGTCTGCTACTGCCATAAAGCACGTCCACAGTCAGCACTACAACAGCAAAGCAGGCTGTAAACACCAATCACTCACAGACATTTAAAGGGGAAGTTACATGACACAGTTCCAGCCATTGGAAATATTACACAATTATGTATAATATCATGGCTGATTATTAAGTACAATATGTTGTAATAAGGGAATATGCATTAAAATCACGAATGGTTTTCCCCTCTCGGGCGGTTAGTTATGCTGAACAAGTTACGTTACAACTCTGCTTAATTAACATGGTACATATATTTTGTCCTGGGAATCTATTGTATACTAATGCAAGGGTGTTGCAGTAAACCTGCAGATCTGCTTTCGTGATTCTAAACCAAATGACGATTCTCAAGAAGTATTTTGTCGCCTAATAACTAATTCTCTTTGCAAGACTTTCAAGACCTAGACAAAGACAAGAATATTGTGTTTTCTTCCATAGGTACGTGCACCATATGCACAAACATACGTTTCAGTAATGCAGACATACCAATACCAGTGCACGAAGATACAATGTACGCTGGGTACACACGATTCCTAGCAGACATTTGCATAATTACTAGAACGTATTTTGACATATGTTACAGAGTCAAGACAGCAAGGTTGGACTGACTTGGCCATCCAAACCTAATTTATACGTAACCAGCAATCATAGGCAGGTGGTCAGAGGATATGCTACTTACAAGTAGGGGGGCAGGTTCATCTATGGAATACCAGTACACTCTCATATGTACCCTATACCTTCCATTCGGTCATCCATCATCTGGTTTAGTCCTCTCCCCTAGCTGGAATTAGACTACTACAATACGATCAAATAGAACTTTGTGCATTCAGATAAGTTACTCTGGTTTAGACAACAAAGTTATAATACACGTGTCAACCAGTAGAGACGAATCGGCTCAGCCACTTAGGTATTTCCTCCCAGGCACCTTTTGCCATAGTTAGAGGTCCCGCGAGGCCAACACCCATCCTCCAAGTAAGAGGTAATGACGCCCCCACGGGCCAAATCATAGCTAAACGCCTCGCATGTCGCATAGCAAGGGTATCACCCGTCACACCCCCTCCGCAGATCAAAGACTTAGGCCTTGCAAGCCCACATCCAGCAGATCACCCCCTCGCGCCAACCATAAGTAGAGCCGACCCAGCCACTTGGCAACTAGTAGGGACTCACCAGTCACCAGTCTAACAAATTGTTACACCACTTCGGCACTAGTTAAAATAACTGTATACACCCTCAAGAGAAACTCATGATTCCTACATGAGTTTGTCCCAAGTTCCAGAAGAAGGGATGATATTTATATTCCAAGTACTCCACCTAGGACTGCCAAACCTACACGAATAGGGGACACCGGCAGTACGTATTCAATTAGATCATGGACCACCACATGAATCATGACCAAGTTACGCAGGGCAGCACACCCCTTACAGCTACTGCCCGCAAAACAGAACTACTCAGGCTGATGCAAACCAATACTAACAAATCTGACACAGGGGATAGCTCAAGGGGCTCAAGCAATGCCACCTGCATACCAGGATTGCCACTGGAGTAACATCCATGGGGCAGAGGAATGATATACTAGAGACACTGGAAGCCCGTAGCTGTCCAGTCGCGACACCAGAATCAATTGCACCGATAGTCAGGGCCTTCCCATTCCCAACCCGGTAATACCAAGACGCCATCATCTTATGGTCTCAAGTCATTACCCCAAACCATATGGTGCCAGCAAATCTCAAGAAGGACATCCTGGAGGGCAAGGAAGTTAATCTCGTCTCGCTTCTCATTGCCCCCCAAGAGGTCACAGAGAACTGCTCATACACCTAGGACGATATCTCAGTGGTCCTTAAGGCCAGAGACACAAGGCCAGGTTAAATTATTCATCAGTATAATTATAACCTTCATGGTCTGGGGTCAGTACAGACACTACTGCACTCCACAGGTCTCAGCCTATATTCCTGGTAATTGTGTCCAGTTTTAGCACCTCTATCATGTTCCCCGTGTAGACCCTACACCGATCATATGTTGTGCTGAAAGTTACTGTACGATATCAGTATGACCATGTTCAATTATGGCTTCACTGTCATAACCAGTAACTTTCAACTGATCCATACCTTAAAAGAAAGGCCAACCCACCCCATTAAATTCCCCTCAAACTTATGTTTCCTCCCAGGTCCACAGGAACTACATTGGGCCTCTCTCAACCTCTTATGCATAGTCCTCACACAAAGCCATCTATGGGCATTTTTGCAAAATAATTCAGGTAACCTTAGTTGACAATATGTCATGTTACAACCTCTCATTGGGGCAATAAGTTACCATACCAGCTAGATAAGAATGTATGCATAAAGTGCAGCTATCTATAGTATTTTACTTCTGTCCACATACGGCCACACAGTAGCTCTCCTCACGACCCTACCTACACGGCCTACTCCTGGCCAAACGCACAGAATGTAATAATTCCCTCATAACAGACGTTCTCCTTACCTCTCTTATTTTACTACTTCAATCTAGCATATTGTCAATTTACAACGCGTGCAACATGCCACATACATTAGGATAAGTACTGAAATCATCATGTGTGTCATTTAAGTTTCCCGGGATCGACCTCACTTGCCAGCCGCCATTGGGCTTACATAGTCAATTCATACTGGACTATTCCCACATCACCATTACGTATTAAGACCAGTCCATATACATCATATTATACTGTCTTTCCCGCTTTCCTGGCTATTTGACTGCTCAGGGAACCACGATACAAGTCACCACATTAGCCATGCACGTGCAAGGCCTATGGTACGGCCTTACCTAGCATCTAGGCTGTTGAATAATTCCAGCTTACAGGGACAACCATGACCTTATTATACCATGGACAATTTTATTCACAACCACACGCTTTTATGCGTTACATAAGACCCACAAAAGGGCAATCCACCATAGCACAATGGCAGCCCCTCATCTGGGTTATTACATATGGAATTAAAATTTTGACATTAGTTTGCATTGGTGTGACAACCTACTACAGCATGCATCTACAAGTGGCCCTCACTAGGCCTTCAATCTTATGTGACATACGACCCACCGCGAGCAATCCACTATGGCTCAAATTCAGCCCACAGGTGAGCAATTACAGACGACCAAGGTCACGTTAGACCACTCAAATCCTCCTTATATGGCCTTTCTCGGCCTTTAAAAACTCCAGTCATAGACCCTTACGTGATCTCCAATTTTAGTTCCCGCTGGTAAACCAGGAATGTCCCACATAATTCATACATAGTTCAGGTTCTTCTAGAGGAAGGACGCCCAGCGGGAACTCACCTAGGCACAATATATTTAAGACTGTCTTCCCCATACATATATACGTGTTTTACTAAGGTCATCTACATATGTAGTCACCCCGATGCAACGTCTTACACAGGGCTTGCTGCAAACTCGGGGGACAGTTGGCTATGGTGTAGGTGGCCTGAAAAGTAAGCCAGATTGAAGGGTTCCATAGAACTCTGCACGCTTCAAGGTATATCCCACCGTAGCCGCAGCAGCTACATGGGGTCATTCATGGGCAAGCAAACCGGTTCAAGATCTCTGACTAATTGGCAATTGGCCACATATATACAAGTCCGGTCTCGTATCCCTTATTATGAATTTATCAGTCGGCTAACGTAGGGGAAGCCTGTCACCATTTTTGTCTAGTATATTACCATGTACCAGGCATTTACAATACAGCTGCTGACCAGTTAGCTAGTCTTCAGTTTCAGGCGTTCAAGAGGTCCCTAACAACTGCCTCACTGATAGCGACGATCGCTCCCCAGCTCCAAGAATTACCATGGTACAGAAGAATTGCTAAGTTACAGCAGGAATTCACACAGTTGGCCCTCAAAGAATACGCACACTGCTATGACAGAGCTTACTGCATACATCGACGTTCATGTCAGACCACCACCTTATAAACTGGTTCAAGAATACAACGTTGGGGGGCTTTCGCCACTTTGACCACATCAAAATAAAGGTCTAACAACACTATTAGGTTATATCTCCCAGGCATTTTACACCACATGTTTCAGTTACAAAAACCATTCTTGGCTACTTGGCTTATTATGGTTTCCTATGACCCAGAGAATTTACCATCACAGGGCAACAGGATTCCAAACTTTGCCTACGGTATTCTAACCCGTGCAAATACAGGATCACTACGTATTAATCTTAACATCAACTAAGACCAGCCAGAGGGGTCAAGAGGTACTTATTCAGTACTACCCCACCAACAACGCATACCTCAGCCATCGCAGGAATTAAGGAATGCATTTGTGCAATGTCATCGTACTACGCTAACTCCATGTCTTGTGTTTTCGTTATAAATATCTTAGATAACACTATATGGGTTTTCCTTTTTTGCCCACTTATTTACAGGCCTATCACACACGTCGGTTTTGGCACACCTCTACCAACTTTTTATTATTATGATAAGTATACTCACTAGCTATTTCATACCATACTGTGTGTGTGTATAAAGTGTGTATATACATGCATACATGTATGTATATGTGAATAGGTGTATGTGTACATATACCTATATATGGGTCTATGTATGTGTAGGCACATTTGTATATATGTCGGTACATGTATTGGTGCTTGTGTGTGGATGTATGTGTATGTGTGCATGTACATATATTTGGGCATTTGGTTGTATTTATATGTATATTGTTGTATGTACTTGTGTATATTGTGTATGTACTTGTGTATGCTTGTACATATACACTACTTGTGTATATGTATATTTCCTGGCTAATCATGGCAGCATATACACATGGGGTTAGCTCCTCCCCTACAGCCGATAGGACAGGAAAACCACAAAGGTTTTAAAAGGAGGCTCCATCCCTAAGGTCCTCAGTCTTTTTCCTGTCCTACAGCCCTTAGGACGTGAGCAATTTGCTCCCTTTACTTACGGACATGTATGTTTTATCTTCATTAATTTATTTGCTGTTTTACTGTAGTACATTATGCAGTTGTGCTTTTATGCTGTGATGCATTTAAGCTTTGATATCTTTAAACTAGTGCATTATACAGCTGTACCTTATTTTTAGGATTGTGATACATTATGCGGTTGTGCTTTTGCTAGGAAGCATTTAAGCTGTGTGGCATTTAAAACTGTTTCATTTAAATTTGCATTTAATACTGTTGCATGTAATACCGCAAGTCATTGGCAACCGCAGTGCATTTGGAAAACTGCAGTGCATTGGAAAACTGCAGTGCATTTGAAGACTGATATATTTTCAAAACTGTGTTACATTTTGGAAACTGTGTTACCTTTTATACCTCCAGTACTAGGAGCCTCATTTTTCTGATCACACATACCTGGGCTCGTCATACTCTGGAGGCTTGAGTGGTATCCATGGTCCAGATTGATATAGACTGGAGTTTTTTTCTTAACGGGCACAGGAGTCTCCATACCAACAGGAGTATTAAGACCAATAAATTAAAAGGTAAAGCACTGAAGGAAGAAGCCTTCGGGACGAATAGGTAATTTTTTAATTATTATTTTAGGTCCCAGAACAAGAGCAGTTCCAGGGACAAGTTTCGCCTCTCTTCTGGTGCTAAGAGGAAAAGCACATGAAAGCCTACACTGGACCTAAGAGGGGCCAACAAGAGGCTGAATGTTAGAGTCTTCGGGATGGAGTCAATCAGATCCATATCTCAAGCAATCTGGAAGGATAATTTCCTTACCTCTATATATCTCAAGGATGCTTACTTTCAGTCCAATCTGCAGAGATCTTCAGCATTAGCTCAGAAGAGAACTTCCATGTTAGTGCCCTACCATTTGGCCTCAGTGTGGCCCCAAGAATCTTTTTATGTGCTTATAGTGTTATTGAGAGTCCAGAACTCCACCTGGTTCCATTATCTGGAGGGTCTACTTCTCATAGCCTTAGACCCTCAGAAGGCAGGCACACATAGGTATATAGTTCTTTCATAACTCCTAAAGTTTGGCTGCTTGATGAATATCAAGAAAAGCAGTTTCAGACCAGCTCAGTGGTTGACATTCCCAAGTGGAAAATTCTAGGCTCTGCTTTTCCCTATCTCGGGAACAGTTCCACAGATTGTAAAGGTTTTGTCTCCCATTTCTGCTTGGTAACATCAAGAAAATAGATGCAACTACTAGGAATCCTGGCTTCCACCAGCAGACTTGGCCCAATGGCATCTCTGGATTCCTTACAGATCCTTCCTATCTTGGTCTAACAAGAGAAAGATTATTGGAGCCAGCCACTTACTATGTCCCCATCAGTCGAGTTGCACCTTACCCTGGCAGCTGAAAGAGGGATTAGATCTCTGAGTTTCCAGTGAACAGAACCTCATTGGTCAATTATTAGCTCGAATTCCAGTTTTTATAAGATTGGTTGCACAGTGTTTGGACCATGTTGCACAATATTTCCATTAATTTGTATGGAATTAAGAGTCATTTTCAAGGCTCTTCTTCACTCGCTTGCTGAAGAACGAGTGGGTCCAAATTTGCTCAAATATCAATGCAACTGTATCCTATATCTACCAAGATGGGTCTCACAGATACGTATTGATGGAATTCCAGCCCATAATGATCAGGGCACAGAATAACAACCAGTGGTTCAGAATACCATGGCTGTTTGCTGGAGCCGAATAACTGTGGACAAGGTGGATTGGCAACCATGTCCTGACGTATCCTCGTGGTTGACGCAGATTGTCTGATACCCTACATAGATCTGATGGCCATTTCTTGGAACTACCAGATCCAGAAGTATTTTTTACATGCTAGGACCAGAATGCTCAGGTTCAGGATACACTGGCTCAAATTTAGAATTTTAGTCTGATGTACATAGTTTCCTGTTTTCGACCTTCTTAAAAAGGCAATGCAAAAGGTGGCAGTGGAAGACCGTGTCGACTCTAATTCCTATGATGAATAAGATGATTCTGGAACCTGCAAGGGAATTCCTGTACATTCAGACCTATTACAAGGCCCCATGACACACCAGGATCCTCAAGTTCTGGTGTTGATGCGGGAGTCCATATTAGTATAGGCATCCCTGAGACGGTCATTGAGATCCTGTTACAATCCTATACAGGCTTTACTAAGCTTGACATGCTTTTGTCTGTTGGAATTACTCCTCGTTCAGGCCTTGAAAGGTTCTGTATTATAACACTCTAGAGGAGCACTTAGCTGCACTTTGCTTCATATAGGCATTGATTGAAATCATGCCTACACTGAGTGTGGTGAAGCAAATATGTGACGTACCACTGGTCACACGGGCCCTAACTGAACCATTAATTGAACATCTAGAAGGAGCTTCCATAGTGGTAGCACAGAAAGTGCTGGTGGCTGGTACCCCAGCAAGGAAAATGGGTGAACTCCAGGCTTGATCCTGTGAGAACCCCCTTTCACTACTTTTCAACAGATATGGTCGTCTTGCATTTAGGAACCTGAAGATCCTGCCTATGGTGAATGCTTATCTATGTCATTCTCTACCTGTACTGAAGGGTACCGATTGAGGGTTGATTCCCCTGGTGCTTTGCTTCATGTAAGCAACAATTGAACTCAAGCCTCCGCTGAGGGTGTTGAAACCAATATGTGACGTACCACTGGTCTCAGAGACTGTGACTGAACTTCTAGCAGGAGCTTCCATAATGTTAGCCCAGACATTGCTGTTGCTGGTGACTGGTACCTCAGAAGGGTGAATGTGTGCACTTAGCTGCACTTTGCTTCATATAGGCATTGATTGAAATCATGCCTCCACTGAGTTTGTTGAAGCCAATATGTGACGTACCACTGGTCTCACGGGCCCTGACTGAACCATTATTCGAAACTCTAAAAGGAGCTTCCATGGTGGTAGCACAGAAAGTGCTGGTGGCTGGTACCCCAGCAAGGGAAATGGGTGAACTCCAGGCTTGATCCTGTGTACCCCCATTCACTGAATTTCAACAGGATATGGTTGTCTTGCATGCAGAACCAGTGATCCTGCCTAAAGTGAGAGCCTTTCAATGCCGTTCTCTACCTGTAGCAAAGGATTTGGGGCATTCTCCACTAGTGCTGTTACAGCATCTCTTGGGCTTCCATGGCAATGGTCTCTGCTGAAACTTTGTAAAGTTGGCATTTGGACCTCTTTGAACTAGTTTGTCCTGCATTACATATTGGACATTAAAGCAATTAATGAGGCACAATTTGGACGTCACGTCCGTTCTCTACCTGTACTGGAGGGTATCAGGGCACTCTCCTCTCATGCTGTTGCAGCATCATGGGTTGCCATGGCAATGTTTTCTGCTGACACTTTTTTTAAGCTAGTATTTGAACCTCTTTAGACACATTTGTCTGGCATTTCATACTGTTCGTTAAAACAGTCTATGACGCACAATTTGGTACTAAAGTACTTAACTCAGTTCATTCTTCTATCTATGTTGAATTATTCTGATAATTTGATTGGCTATTCTGTCCCTCCCTTTGTAAGCTTAGGTATGTGTATATGCTGCCATGATTAGCCAGGAAAGTGGAAAACGTATTCATACTTACCGTAATTTTCTTTTCCTGGCTATTATTCATGGCAGCATATACTTCCCACCCATTAATGTCTCTATTTATGTACTGTAGAGCTTGTAAACTGACTGAGGACCTTAGGGATGGAGCCTCCTTTAAAAACCTTTGTGGTTTTCCTGTCCTATCGGCTGTAGGGGAGGAGCTAACCCCATGTGTATATACTGCCATGAATAATAGCCAAGAAAAGAAAATTATGGTAAGTATGAATAATTTTTCCACTGTACATGTGTGTCTGTGTCTGTGTATGCTTGATATGGGCCCTCATGCATATCCTGTAACTCTTGAATGGGATTTCATGCATTCTTAATATAAGTAATTATTTTGTTTTACCATCCCCTTCTAGCACCATGTTCTGCACTGTTTGCTTGTTGTTTTTTTTTTTCTCTTTCTCCCCCCTCACTCTGATCTTCACACAAGATATTTACGACCCTCTGAGAGAATGGTGTCTATTTTCTATCACACTTGTGTCTTATCTGCTCCATCTTTACTGTGTTCTTTATCAAGTTAAAAATAGCAAAATGGAGAAACCGTGCTTTCATTTTGCCAGGCCACTGCAAAACTTACTACATTACAGGAGCAGACCATCTTATCAGCTATGTCTTCAAAATTAGCATTTTTTTTTCAAAAAGCATGATGGCCTAAGGCATAGAATTTGGTGCTGTATCAGTCCATTAACAATATTGTTTGACACTAGCAGTATCAATCAAAATTGGTATCATGCACATAATTAAATGTAATTAACTTCCATTGTCTGTGAAATATTTACACATTTTTTTGTGAGCTGATGTCAATTTAATTTATGTAATGTAGCAGTATAATTAAAGTTACATATCATATAGACACAGCAAAATGTAGTAAGGAGTAATGATTAAAATTAAGATGCTATATTAATTAGCCAAGATAATTAGTGTAGATGATTTTAATGAACGGAGTCATTAATCATGAATTATAAGAATGTTTTAAGTGCACAGATAGCACTGGAATGGGATAATATGAGCATACATATTGTGAGCAAATAATATGTATTAATACTCGTTTTGGTACAGCAAGTGGCATTTCTCTATATGCTGAGATAATGGCATTTCACCTGGATTAAACGAGCTGATTAATTACACATTCTACAACATAGCTATGAAACAAATACCGAGCATGGTAAACAGATATTTCCTTACAATTATCCAATTGTTGGAGTATTTAGAGGTAATGTGATACTTTATGTTCACCTTGTGCAATATGTATTTCAGCTGGGTGAAGGTTTAACAATATGTGCCATTGCATTGTCAGCATGATTGACAGTGCCGATATCCATTTGTAATCAGATACTATGAAATGTACTAATGAGCAAAAAAACTAGACATTGACATATAACAATTTTTTGTGATTAGCACTGTTAGTAATTTACTAATGAAATGGTGTGTTCTTAGTACATTTGCTAACTGCTCAAATGTATTCTCACATTGAACAATTTTTGCACATTGGTTGATCGTAGGTTAAAATTGCATGGCAAGTGTTTTCTTTTATCACTCTTTTTAATGCTCTTTACAATAAAGCTGATGTAACACAGCAAAGTGTACTACGAGCTGTAACAGCTTTATAAACTGATAACGCTAACAGAGTCATTTACTAAAGTGAGAATTCAAAGTGAATTCTTCATGGATTTCCATTTTAAGGCCAGAGTAGCTGAACTGAAACCATATCTGATTTAGAGATTTTTTCTAGTTTGGCTATTTTGACCTTAAATTTGAAATTCACTTTAAATTCGCAATTAAGTGAATACCCGGTACGTCCCAGCAACTCCTAGCTCTGTAGAACTGGGGTTGACACAAAGAACTTTGACATCTGCTTACCCAATCAACATCCTGGTGTGGGAAAGGTAGTGCCCTGGAGGGGTTTGAGGGAACACCCTTTTTTCAGGTGTAGGTAAGCTGCTTATTTTATATTTTGGTTTAGTTATTAAGCGCTTATCCCTTTCTCCTTTGTATTTACAACATTGCAGCTTCACTATTCAAGTAAACATTTGGCAAGCAGTTCTTAAAGGGACTTTCCAGGCAGACGATTTTACTCACCTGGTTCCAGCACCGGGAGCCTTGTGAAGTCGCGCCCCCTATTTCGTCAAAATGACGAAATAGGTGGGCGCGAGCAGGGGGCAATCAGATGCTTCCCTTCGCCGCACATGCACACATACTTCATAGGGCGGTCTTCATGCCGCCCTATGAAGTCCTGAGCGCACTACCGTGCGTGCGCGCGGTAGGCACGGCCGCGAGCTGACTGACAGCTCAGGTTGCGGTCTTTGCCCGCCTCCTCTCCTCTGCTGACAGACAGGAGAGAAAAGAGGTGCGCACACAGTGCCTTCTCTCTCCTGCACACGTCAGACGTATTTAAAAAAAATGATAGGATGTCCCTTTGGTGGCCATATGAGTGACGGCCACTGGAGCTATTCCTATCAGTCAATGTAAACACTGTATTTTCTCTGAAAATACAGTGTTTACATTAGATTGCCTGCAGGGAGCTATAGATCTCACTTGAACAACTGCATTAAGCTGTAGTTGTTCAGGTGACTATAGTGTCCCTTTAAGTCTTTGCCATTAATTTTTAATAGATGTGTTTGTAAACTAAACACCCCCACTCCTCTTCATTTATTTCTTCCTTGTACGCATTACTCTTATCCATGGACTATCAAGATTAACTCCCAAGTCACGTTGGGAATTGATAAAGATCAAGAGGACAGCTGGGAAACCAACAAAAAAGTTTCTATTTGTGTAGATCACAATGTTCCGTTGGTACAAAATTCCTTAAAAATTGTATAGAATCAATGTTTCCACCGCTTGATTTGTGTTGGAGAAATTGCAGGTCCAATGATACCCTTTATCACATTAGGTGGCAATGCCTTGGGCAGGGATGGGCAACCTTTGGCACTCCATATGTTGTGGACTACATCCCCCATAATGCTCTTGCACCCATAATGCTGGTAAAGCATCATGCGAGGTGTAGTCCAAAACATCCACAGTGCCAAAGGTTGCCTATGCCTGCCTTAGGGTGACCTCTTTCTAGACTGATATTTTTTTTTTGTCAATCTCTTATGTAGCAGATAAACAAGAGATCATAGGATTGTACAAAGAGAGATAAACATGTAGCGAAGACAGTCATGGGCATATGAGCAACATACACCTCACTTTTTTATGTAGGAAACAGTATGAGCAAAGGTTGTGAAAGAGAGAGAAAGTTGTGATAATGGAGAGGTTAGCAGGAGTCACACCTATCTCAAAAGTGGCAAGAGTATGTTATGTATGAACAGGGATAAGGCAGAATAGGCCCCCTTCAAAGTGAACCTTCCCCTCACAGTTAGAGCTCAGGAAAAGATAGTGATTAATATAATATGGGTGGAAGGCCAGGTAGATTCACAGTGTTAAAGAAAATATTAACTGCCTATATCTTGCTCTGTGCGTAATATTAAATTTATGCTTAAAAGCTATATCAAACAAAAGTTTTTCTGCTTGGTTCATCTATTCCGTTTGTGCGCACAAATTTACTCTCAAATGCAACATCAGCCACTCAAGTACTGCGAGGACGAGATAAAGAAACTCAGAGTTGGAGAAGGTGCAGAGACTTGGATTAGTCAAACCACATTACTGGGACATCTTCTAAAAGTATAAAGACACTGTTTTATCTGATCGTAGTGCACGCCAGCTGAATTACTTTGAAAGTGCTAAAACGTTGTCACTTTGTTTTGTAATCCTGCTTCATTGTTCAATAATAATCTTTTTGATTTGGACCAGTTGTTTCACGTGTCTTATTGTCTTCAACAACAAGCACCCAGTAAACGTACAGAGAGCTGTGACAGCAATCAGACAGCATGTGGACAAACACTAGCACTGCCGTCATGCCTTTCTATTATGCAAGATCAAAACCTATGTGGGGGGAACTGACTATAGCAGATTAAGGCTTGGAATCTGCATGTTTCACACATAGGACGATATGCGACCCCTAACCAATGGGGGCCATGGAGGAAATGAATGTTTGGGAGCAAATTGCACTCATATTATATAAAACACACTCGCTGTAGCGGGAGGACCCATGATATGGTCTGTGTGTGCCTGACCAGGGAACATTGTGCCGGACATGTGAAACCATAGAAAACAAAGAAAAAGAGAGAACATAAATGCAAAACATCTTAAAGCATTAAAGCACAGTAAATGCTATATTGCATTTCAGGTATTTGCCCCAATCTCTCGCCTCTATGTGGTGTAAATTGGACAGTCCTTGTAGGGTGCCACACATGCAATGGTTAGTTTCAGCGTGACATTTATATTGTTGATTACCATCAGGAAACTTTGTAAACCCCATCTACATTCGCCACTGGCAATATGCAGCTGGCTGTTTACCTAGCCGATTGTCATTCTCCATTGAACTGTACTTGAACTGTGAAAGAAAATCAGCGCTAAATTGCCACAATAAAATTGTAAGAAAAGGCTCCACTGCTCAAGAGGGGAGTCCCCAATAATCCCCTAATAGTAACAGACAACAAAAACAAACAAAGAGATAAGGGTGCGCCTAAAGTATATAAAAGACAATATATACTTAAAATTGGTAAAATATAATAAAAATAATCAGATAAAATATGGGATAAAATAAATAATAAGTAGTCCAAAAGGGGTAAACTTATCACAGTCCGTAAAGGTAGGTCCCACGTGTAGAGATGTTTTCTTAGGGTGTAGATGGGATCATGTCTTCACAATCAAATGTTGGAAGTTCAGCATATGTAGGAAGAAGAATAAAACAAGACTCCAATGGCACAGTAAATCGATGTATAAAATAGATATAAAAATTATAAAATCAGCCTTACTCACACTTTTCAGAGCTAGGATCAGCTCTGATATTACTCACGTAAAGTGGAATGATCCCCACTTCAAGGATATTTGGAGTAAATTTTGATAGCTGGGTATCTACATTACGTGAGTAGTATACTTTACATCCTTTTATATTTTGGATTATATACAGTGAGCACTATATTTTATTTTTTCCTTTTGGGTCACACAACATCAATTTGAACGCTGAATCCACGCCAGATACCCAGCTATCAAAATTTACTCCAAATATCCTTGAAGTGGGGATCATTCCACTTTACGCGAGTAATATCAGAGCTGATCCTAGCTCTGAAAAGTGTGAGTAAGACTGATTTTATAATTTTTATATCTATTTTATACATCGATTTACTGTGCCATTGGAGTCTTGTTTTATTCTTTTTCCTACATATGCTGAACTTCCAACATTTGATTGTGAAGACATGATCCCATCTACACCCTAAGAATACATCTCTACACGTGGGACCTACCTTTACGGACTGTGATAAGTTTACCCCTTTTGGACTACTTATTATTTATTTTATCCCATATTTTATCTGATTATTTTTATTATATTTGACCAATTTTAAGTATATATTGTGTTTTATATACTTTAGGCGCACCCTTATCTCTTTGTTTGTTTTTGTTGTCTATTCACGAGGTCATTCACTGAAGTTAGATTTGTCAGGAATTAATAGTGAATTTAAATTTAAAAGAACACCATGACCATTGCAGCTTACTGTAGTATTTATGGTGCTAGGAGTCTCCCCAGGCTGCATGGCTTAGCTCAGGTGAGCTAACAGAAGTTTCTGCTTTTGGGCTTAAGGCTTCCCAACATTGGTAGTAGTGGTGGGTAGGAGTATGACTCCTTGCCCTGGGAGGGCACCAGGGTGCTCCTGGCACCATCAGTTATGGTGCCTGAAGTGTCCTTTTAAAGCCAAAATAGACAAACTAAGAACAAAATTAACTTTTTCTAATCCAGTTATATTAGTCTATATTTTGAAATTCACTTTGAATGCATATCAATATTTACTTTCATCAATAATCCTCTTGGTTTTGTCCAGAGCAAGATTCTTCTTCCTCTTCTGCACTCATAGCAGTGGTTTCTTAGGTTCCGATGGCAGAATTGTACAGACTTTAATTTACTGTGAGTGCAATGTTAAAGATGGCAAAAATGATGGCACTTACCCGGAGTGCACCACCCTTGCTTGTTTTCTATCAGAATTTTTTTATTGACATAAATCTAAACATATACAAAATTTCTTTCACTTTTAAACATGTATTATTTTTTACTCTTTAGCACATCGATGGCAATAAAACAGTCATCTTAGATTATTTTTGCTGCAGATAAAAGCCAGGTAATAGAGGTAATATCCCTTGTATTTTATATTCTACTCATTATACTCAAGAATCACTGAACCTTCCACTAATATCTATATAAATGTGTGCATCAAGGTTTAAGCTAATCTTATATATATTTGCTTTGGTTAAGGGGAAATGAGATTCATACTGAAGTATTTGACTGTATAAGCCAGTTGTCACATGCTGTGCCCCATGGGAAACCACAGATTCCTACACTTGGAACAGAGACAATGCAACTTAATCAGACTGACAGGAAACAGACAGCAATTACAGTGTGCAGCTACATCTGCTGGGTTCCACTTCAGTAAAGGAAGAGTTATCTCAATTTTTATATGCATCCTTTTTTCATGTTTCATTTAACCTATACTATATTATTAAACACATCAAAATATAATGATGCTCATTAAAAAAAAAAAAAAAAAAAGGATAAAGTGCACATTTGGGATGGTTTGGCATGCATTTCTCCAGTTTGTTATTTTGTCTTTGATTCTGCAATCTCCTGTCATCCCTTCCATTGTGTGTACTGCAAAGTGTTTCTTCATGTTTATTGTCAAACAAAGGGTCAGAAGTAGTGATCAAATCTTCTGCTATACGGGCACCCCATATCATAGATTGCAAGATCTTTAGAGTAGACTGGGGGATATGTTTAGCTTTGCCTTTTAGAGGTCTGCTAACAATATAACTAGATCACATCAGACAAATAGACACTATAGAGTTATTTACTAAATGGCAATTATTAGTAGTAGTATTTATAAAGCTCCAACAAATTCCGCTGTACAATGGGAGGACTAACAGACACGTATTTGTAATCAGGTGAGTTGGACGGACAGGAACAGAGGGGATTGATGGCCCTCAAAGTGAATTTCTAAAGCTAAAGAGACCCAACTGAAAGCATATCTGAGTTTTCTATTTTGGCTGATTTGACCTTCAGTTTGAAAATCACTTTTAATTTTCACTTTAGTTAAAAAAAAAAAAAACCTGTAAATAATTGAACCACTATACCAGGTTTCAGAAATACACATCCATTTTACAAATTTAAACATTGAAGTGCGGTGTATTTAAAATTCATAAATTTTTTATACCAAAGTCAAGTTGGGAATGTAGCTGAATTTGAGATTCTCCATTTTCAGCTTTCTTTTCATGAAGGTTTACTTTGTTGTGAATTAGTCTTGGAATTTAGATTTATCAAAATATATAAAAATTGTGATATATTAATGCCGATCATTTTGTAAATTATTTTGGATCATTTTTGGCTGCAAAACTATCTTTTATATGATTCAAATTAAAATTGTTATCACAAAACAAAATTGTATGATTCCTTTCTTTGTCAAATACATAATTAGAAGAATGCACTAATCATGCACTAATTTGTAAAAATTATTGTGAGAAAAAAAAAATCTGAATAATGTACATTCCATCTTAACTGTTCATAACTTACCCATCAAATATCAAAATAGCAAATATAATTGTAAAACTGGTATACACAATAAGGAAAAAAGGCACACAGTTAATATCTCTTGCAGAAAATAAGAGTTAAAAAAACATAAGAAAGTACATATTTAAAATAGACCAATGTGCTAAAATAGTTACAATTTCTAAATTTGTTATACAGTTTGTTATAAAATAGAACCACTCAGAATTTGATCAGTAAATTAGCACCAGCACTAAACCCAAATAAAAATATATATATTGTTTGTCTTGTTCCAATCGATGTTTTCATTTTCTTTTGAAATCCCTATTCCTGTATGCCTATTGACTGAAATTAGAAAATGAACATATTTATTTATGAAAGCTAATTTATAAAACTCCAACATAATAGTACAGATTGTGAATTCCCTTCAATTAGTTAACCCACCTCTTGATAATTTCCTATTCAATACCAAACATTTGTTTTTATTAGCATACCTTTAATTCTAACCTAAAATATCTAATTAGTATATACATGTAGTTTTTATGGAAAATAAAACAATGTAAATGTACACTATTTTAATTTTCTGTTTATTCATTCATTCTCTATAAAACTATTGAGCGGAACATTTTTGAGAATATATTGTTTTCTTTTTCATACACTAGTTTAGGAAAGTCCACAAATATGTACAAACTGGAATTATATCTCTGCCCTTATAGTAACAAAAAATAGTTCAACATAAATATCAAATACCGTGCTTATGGGTACCAGTAGGGAACCTGATGACCGTTTTAGAAATTCGATCTTAAAATTACTAACAGAATGTAGATATATCTTTAATGTCCAGATACAGTTGGTAAAGTTTACACAAACTATCTGTACTATACAGAGCCATGCAAGCTGATATAGCACTTACAAAAAATCCATGTCCTATAATGACTGGCATAGGGCTCTCCCACTTTCTTACACAACTTGTTTTATTTTTTTGTTACTGCAGACCAACGCATCATACTTACAAAACAGTAGAAGTCTACTATGTGCATGACAAAGGCACAAAAATATACAAGATAGGTGGTTGTATTAAAGGCCTTATTTATGAGTCTTGCAGTTGATATTATATGCAAATGGTATGTCATTATGAGATTAATTTAATTTGGCCTGACAAACTGCCTCAAGATGATACATAGATGTAGCATAAAATTTCAACGTTTATAAACTTTAATAGGAAACTTGCCAATTTGGCCATACAATGTCACACATACTTAGACAAACTAATAGATATTTAATAAAGCTTTGTGGTAATAATATGACCTTCTTCTTTTAGCACTTTTATGAGTTAAATACAGATATATAATAATGCTATATCCCATTTGAAAAGGCAAACTTTGAAAAATGGGTAATGCCAAAATTGATCGTTGCTTACAAATACTTGTATTTTTCATGCTTTTTGGTAATGGACCTTTGGTGTTGAATTATGATAATGGAATACATTTACTAAATTGACCGCTTCTATGGCAAAACCACATCACTCGTAAGCAAGCCCTTGACTTTTAGTCAATAGTCATACGCTGCATCCAGATTATAAATATTAAAGCTTGGTATGCAGTTATATTTAATATATAGTGTATATTTAAAACCTGTATACAAATTGCACCAACACACACACACATGTATATTTCACAACCACGTTATCTGGATCTTTTGTATGCCAGTGATACCAGCCACCTGAATAATTATCACAGTTTTGCTTGATTATTCCTCCTCTTTTAGACAGCTTTCCAGAACATGGGAGCCCTCCAACAATTAATTATACATGTTATGTGCCACGGATCACAGACAAAAAAAAAAGAAAAATTATGTTAAAAAATGAATGAACTACCAAAAACAAAAGCAAGAAGTCTGTATGCTATTTTATTTTAATTAGACTAAAATCTGTGTGAGCAAAATAAAATTTTAACTATAATTGTTTTAAGTAGCTCTACCACCATATATATTTCCTCTTCCCACAGTTCGCTACTCTGTGGGAATCTACCAGTGGAACTGCGGCAATATAGTGGTTATTGCTATCCAATGCTATTTAGTAACTTTAATAAGTCATCTTTGAGGTGTCTCCTCAATGTTTAGCTATGGGTTAACTTTGTGGAAGGACCAGATTAGGACGACAATTTGTCCTAGAAAAACCTTACTTATCACCAATGACACACGTCTCCCAATGTATCAATTTTGTTCCTCTCCAGGGCAGCCCACGTTTTGAGCCTTGCTGTAGAAGCCTTAAATCTATCCATAGTTCCATACCAGGGTAAATGTTCCTCTTAAGCCTGTGCTGAGGTTGCATTAGTTCTGCATCGGCTGACCAGGGAGATCCTTTGAAATTTCCTTCTGATCTGTTGACATTTGCCCGGCTTGCCCGATGGCTTTTCCACATCTGGTTGACAGCAGAAAATGGAAATTCACTTTGTACATACTCAACTTTGTGACCAGGGCTGGTCTGGGAATAGAAGGTAACCCTAGAAATGTTTTAAACCAGCCATAAAATAATAAGGATATTGTCAGCAGCAGAGGAGGTGAAATTTGGACTGCCAAATTTTTTTTAAAAAATCCCTTGTAATGTTCTTTTAATCTGCTTGAAATATTAATATGTCATTTCTAATGTCATGGGTTATGCCTTTTCTTTATATATTAAATGTAAGATTAATAACCGCACATTGTCAATGTTTCATCTTGAGCAGAACTGGGTACTGGGACTGGAATATCTGAAACGCTGACTGTATGATATACTGGCATATAATACAATATCCTGCAGCTAATTGAAAGAGAACACTTGGCACACACGGACTCTTATTGGTCCAGACTTACACACATTCACGGATACATACACAAACACACATACACACACTCAATGTAATACTTAGAGTTAGTATAAGCATAGCGTTAGTAGTAGGTTTCATACAGGGATAGTGTTAAATACCAAAAATCTATTTAAATACTAGACATATGAAAAAAGATCAGGACTGATGTGTATATCTATTTTGAGTTTTATTTCTATAGTTTTATTTTGCATTTACTGTGTAAAAATTACTGTAAGCACACCTAACAAAAAATATATATTTTTCCCATTCCATACTAAATGTTGTGTTAGGTATACCCAGGGGCGTACCTAGAGCATTTGGCACCCGGGGCGTGTTCTATTTTTGGCAACCCCCCTCCACCCCCAACTTTAAAATGTAAAAAACAACCACAATTAAAAAAAAAATTAAAAAAAATTAAAAATAAAGTATATAGCACTAAGCAGTGTTCTTTTAAAATGTAAGCATGTTTTTGTATGGAGTATGTTTGAGTGAATGTAGGATGTGTGTCTGTATGTGGTGTTGGCGTTTGAATTCAGGCATGCATTTTTATGTAGCGTGGTTTTGAAGGCAGTGGTGTGGTTATACATAATGGTGGAGTTTGTATGTAGTGTTGATGTTGAAATGCAGGGGTGTATTTGTGTGTAGTGTTGGCGAGATTCTGACATGTATGCACACATGCAGATACACAGACACATAGTCACACACAGACACACATGGAGACACAGTGGCGACTCTAGGAACAATATATAGGGGGTGGGCACATAATATACCACAATCCAAACTGGGGGGAACTAAAACTTTTCACTAGGGGATGGTGTAATGTGCTGCCATTGGCTGCCTGATGCCAGCATGCAGTGCACATTGACATCACTCAAATAATTTGCATATAATTCACATTAGCCACCCTGATTTCTTGTTCGTGGGCTTAACGTCGATCTTTGTTTATCAGATAACTCCCTTATTTGCTATCCTTATGTGGGATTGCCATAATTAAGGATACCAAATAAGGATAAGGGAGCTATCTGCTAAACAGCACCCTAATTTGGTATCTTTAAATATGGAAATCTCACATAAGGACACCAATTTAGAGAATCATCAACTAAACAGCTAAAAGATAAATTTTTTTAAAAACAAACATTTTCTTAATTTCAGTTGTTTAGTAGACAACACCCTTATTTGTTATCCTTATTTGGGATTGCAATATTTAAGGACACCAAATAAGGGAGCTATGTACTAAACACATACACATGTATGTATGTGATGTTTGCGTGTGTATATCTAATTATGTGTGTTTGTAATTGTATGTGTGTGGGTCTGTGATTGTGTATGTCTGTGTGATTGTGTGTATCTCTGTAGTTAAGTGTGTGTGATACACACACACATAAACATAGACATATACAATCACAGACCCACACACATTCAATTACAAACACACAAAATTAGATATACACACGCAAACATCACATACATGCACACATTTAATAATGTGCTCTGGGAGGGCTAGAGTGGATCCTCAGTCCCTGGTGGTCCTTTGTTTGCTGCTGGGATATCTGTGCTCTTCATGCACATGTCCCTTGCACATCCTGTAATATGACGCAGATGCTTGGATGATGTTGTGTGCCGACTCACTGCAAGGCGAAGACAGTCAGATACAGTCAGATGTACACAGTTATACGCATATACTGTAAAATACAGCCACATGCACACCGTACCAAACACATAGTCACTTGCACACTATCAAACGCACAGCTGCCGGTAGACAGTAACACACACAGTTACAGACACAGCTACAGGCAGACAGTCTCACACACACACACACACACACAATTTCAGGCAGACTGTAACATAGTTACAGGCAGCACACAGTCACACACACTCAGTGACATGCAGACAGTCACACACAGTCCCAGGTAGACAATCACAGGCAGACATTCATACATACAGGCACAGGCAGACAGTCACACACAGTCACCAAAAGTCAGTCTCACACAGTCACAGGAAGACAGTCACACTCAGTCACAGGAAGACAGTCACACTCAGTCACAGGAAGACAGTCACACTCAGTCACAGGAAAACAGTCACACTCAGTCCCAGTCAGACAGTCATAGACACAGTTACAGGCAGACAAACACAGTCACAGGCAGAGAGTCACAGGCAGTCTCTCACACACACACACACTCTCTCTCCTACTTACTGGTGGAGGAGTGGAGTCAGTGAGTCCCTGGTGTGTTGGAGTTGGGGAAGCAGGGACTCCTTCCTGCTTCCCCTCAGTGTGCTGCAGTGAAGGGCAGCAAATGGAGGCTGGCTATAGCTCCGCCCCCACATCCTGTTTGGCTCCGCCTCCACATACAAGTTGGCCCCGCCCCCAATTATCCGTGCAGTACTTCTGTACTGCTGAATTCCCAGCCCCTGTGTGTGTGAGCTGTGTGGCTCCCAGCGCCCTGTGCAGCCACACAGCTCACAGAGTCACAAGCCTGGCCAGCCCTGGAGGCACCCTCCTAATATTTTTACATAATTCAGTAATTTTATTGATTGCAATTTGAGGGACCTGCCTGCCAACCCAGGCCGAAATTCCAGAGAATTTAATTTGCTAGCACTGTATTTTACCCTGTAACATTCTACGACACCCTAAAACCTGTACATGGGGGGTACTGTTTTACTCGGGAGACTTCGCTGAACACAAATATTAGTGATTCAAAACAGTAAAACATATCACAGTGATGATATTGTCAGTGAAAGTTACTTTTTTTGCATTTTTCACACACAAACAGCACTTTTATAATAATGATGATATAATTGTTGTGATACGTTTTCCAGTTTTTAAACACTAATATTTGTGTTCAGCAATGTCTCCCGAGTAAAACAGTACCCCGCATGTACGGGTTTTATAGCATTTTTGAAAGTTACAAGGTCAAATATATGGGTCAAATATTTTTACATTGAAAATGGCCAGGTTGGTTACGTTGCCTTTGAGAGCGTATGGTAGCCCAGGAATGAGAATTACCCCCATGATGGCATACCATTTGCAAAAGAAGACAACCCAAGGTATTGCAAATGGGGTATGTCCAGTCTTTTTTAGTAACCACTTGCTCACAAACACTGGCCAAAATTAGCGTTCAATTTAGTTTTTTACTTTTTTCACACACAAACAAATATGAATGCTTACTTTGGCCAGTGTTTTCGACTAAGTGGCTACTAAAAAAGACTGGACATACCCCATATTGAATACCCTGGGTTGTCTACTTTAAAAAAAATATGTACATGTGGGGTGTTATTCAGAGATTTATGACAGATAATAGTGTTACAATGTCACTATTGATAAATTTTAAAAATGTATGTTTTGAAACCGCAATATCCTACTTGTACCTATAGCCCTATAACATGCAAAAAAAAGCAAAAAAGCACGTAAACACTAGGTATTTTTAAACTCAGGACAAAATTTTGAATCTATTTAGCAGTTTTTTTCATTCGCTTTTGTAGATGAGTAAAAGATTTTTCAAGTAAAAGTCAAAAAACATGTATTTTTTTCAATTTTTCATCATATTTTTTATTTTTTTTAAATTAAAATACATGAGATTATATAAATAATGGTATGTAAAGAAAGCCCCTTTTGTCCTGAAAAAAACAATATATAATTTGTATGGGAACAGTAAATGAGAAAGCGGAAAATTACAGCCAAACACAAACACCACAAAAGTGTAAAAATATGCCTGGTCGCAAATGTACAACTTCGCAAAAACAGTCCAGTCCTTAAGGGGTTAAAAAAGTTAATAATATGTAATATGTGCACTTAAAGAGACAAGCACATAGCTCAAACAAATTTCCCAAATTCCAAGTTTTGCTATGATTGAAAAGTTGGACAATTGCCTCTGCCCTAAAGGGGTTAAAATTCTATATGTTAAAACACCAGAATAAAGACCTTTACTTGGTAAATTAAACCTGCATTATACACCAAAAGTAACAGAAAGCTTTGAAGATTTCTTTTTGTTGAGCTTATTCAGAGTTGCCGCATCGATCAACACACTGTACACAATGCGCTTCTAAAACACTGATTATCCATTGAAAAAAATATTCAGGAAGCAAACCACAACAATTTGCTGCACATTTCTAAGTGCTACTTGCCTCTAAATTATGGTCTGTTGTATAATAAACTAAAACAAATCTTAACTTCAGCAAATTTGAAATGACTTATTACAAACGTATCTTGAAATTGGCCTACTTAAGACAAATTGCTCATCTTCTGGTATTTATTTCAAATTGCTACTTTCTGATTGCCTACTTTAAATAAATTCTTGTATTAGAAAATAGCGATTGCCAAAATGGTCTTGATATAGAGTAAGCTGGTTCAGCAATAGATGATGTTACCTTATGAGCAAAGGAATGATAATTTGTAGATAAGTGCGTGCATTTTGAAAAATGAAAGCCTTTTGTCCAAAATGTTTTTTGACGGAACTTTCTATCACCTTAGGTACTAGACTAAAGATAACCAATCTTGTCTCTTCCAAATATCAATATACTTATTCTGAGTTCTGTTTCACAATGCAAAGCTATTCGAAACTTGATTAACCAAATTTAACAAAAATTCAGCCTAGAAAAACTCATGACCTTTTCCTTTACTTCAGTAGCTTAGCTTTTTTTATCCTACCTAGAAAAGTATTTCTCTGCTCGAGCTCCTTTTCAGTTCCTCTCTCCTTACACACTCACTTTATAACAATCAGGGAGGGGGAGGAAAGTGAGGATTGTGGGCAGACTGAGTACACAAAGTAGATAATTAGCATTCTGAAAGAGTAGCGTGTTCTAGTCTGTATAGTACAGATACATGGTGTAAATGCAATATACATTGGGATTCATTTGCTAGTTGAGCCTAGCTTATAAAATGAGTTATGCTCATATGTCAGAAAGAAAAATTATTTTATAAATGATAAATAAATTAGCCGTCTCATGTGTCAGTGAAGCTCTGGTGGAGATCTGGAAATCTTATGTTGTGCACAGCAACTCAGCAAAATCTAAGTAAAACATCACCAATTAAATCCAACATCTGTCACTAACTACAATCAAAATGCAAAACATTAACCTGGGGAAGACACACTCAGCCTCCATTCACAGAGGAGACATGAGCACAAACTAAATGTGTAGTAGTGGGGTTGTATACACATATTATAATTAATTCTTCTATATATTAGAAATATTAATAGACATCAAACTTACATTTTCTTTAGGTTTATTCTTCTTACAATTACCAATATATAATAAAACGATAACGGATGTTACAGGAAGATGGATGTTCAACAGCAGATGGTAATTGCTGGACTCAGGAAGCAAGAGATAAAGTATTCAAAGTCAGAGAACTTACAGACAACAAGCGTTTTGGTCCTTTGTCCACAATTCTATATAGCTATAACGACTTAAGACCTTTCAGCTAAAGGTCTGGCCATATAAGGACATGTATGAAGACCATCTTTATATGCAACCACATTCCAGAATTCTCAGACTAAAAAGCCAGCCCAATCCAGGCACCCATAACAAACGTGAGTAGGATATTGTCAGGGCTTACCTGAGTTGGGAGTCCGGCAGGCAGAGATATATGCTCACCCTTGCAAGTAAACACAGACCAAGGTGGTCAGGTAAGAATTCACCTGGCCTGTGAGTCAGTGCACGGGGGCTGTGCAGGATAATTCTCCAAGTTGCAGTACAGGAACGGATAAAGCAGGAGAATCATCGTGGGAAGTCAAAGGTCAGAGGATGCCAGAAATCAGAATAAACAAAACAACAGTATGATCGCCAGAGTCAAGGAACTGACCCTGTGTTCTGGGAGAGGCAGGGTTATATACCTGGCTAATGAGACCATCAATATCAGGTGTACCAGGAGTAATAGGAGTAATACCAATACATGCTCAGCCCCCAGAGATACTGACATACTGAAACTGAATGGTGGCTCAGAGGTAACATAGCAAAGTACACAGGTTCAAATCCAGTACTGGGCAACCTCAAATCCAGTACTGGGCAACCTCATTTGGCACTCTGGAAGTTACAGTGGGAACCGTGACAGATATGCAATATTCTACAGGGCTTCAGAAGAGCAAATTACATTACACACACATATGATACATTTTTATGCATAAACATTCACTAAAATGGGATTATTCACTAAAGTGAGAACTGACAAGAATTCAAAGTGAATTTTAAATTTAAGATTAAAACAGCTGATCTAAAATTATTTTCCAAATCAGCTATGCTTCTAGTTCAGCTAGGGTTCAGGAACACAAACATGTATTCCTGACTCTAGAATGTTAAAACTACCATGGGGAAAGCATCGGATTGGCTGAAATTGGCAATGAGGGAGGCCAGGTCAAATGCCATTTTGGCCAATCAGCACCTCCTCATAGAGATGCATTGAATCAATTCATCTCTATGAGGAAAATTCAGCGTCTCCATGCAGAGCGTGGAGATGCTGAATGGCCGTGCTGCCTACTGTGCAGCACTGCCTCAGGAAGCACCGCTAGTGGCCATCTGAGGAGTGGCCACTGGAGGTGTCACTGGGAGGCAATGTGAACACTGCCTTTCTCTGAAAATGCAGTGTTTGCATGAAAATGCCTAAAGGGAATGCTTCTACTCACCAGAACAAATACATTAAGCTGTCGTTGTTGTTTTTGTGACTATAGTGTCTCTTTAAATCTGAAACTCACTTTAAATTTACTTTGGAACCACAACAATTCTCACTTTTACTGAGTAACTTTGATTATGTACTTTTTCTTTTCTTTATTTAAACAGTGTGAGTGAGGGTAGTGATAGCACAATAGCATTGGGTATTTTAGACAAAAGGAATGGGGACAGAAGAAAGACAGAGACTAGATTTAGAAAATTGCGAATTGTCTGAATTCATAGTGAATTTCCCAAATATGACTGATAACAACTCTGATTTGAAGAATTTTTTTTTAATATATATATATATTTTTTTTTTTTGACAGTCTGTTTATTCAGAAATAAAGAATTAAGAAAGATTTTTACAGTCAGAGTGAAATACAAGCAAACAGAATCAATTGTACAAACAAATTAAGATTTTTTTTTTCTAATTTGATTTATAAAGACACCTCCCTGGACTGACAAGGAAGGGGGGACATGACTGCGGCTAGGATAAGGAGTCTTGAAGGAGTAAGGGAAGGGAGGGGTATAAATGGATACATAGTTGCTAAGATGGAAGACAGTTATAAGGACAGTTAGGGGAGGGGACTTACCAGTCAGCTTTGGAAGTGCAGGGATCCTGACTTTCATCTGTCCTTCATCTGTCCTTCTTTGCTGACCCCTAAAAAAAAAAAAAAAAACAGCTATTATTATTCAGTTGTTCACTTACCTGTATTCCTGCTTATCTGATGGATGTTTCCCAGGAATCGTTGGTGGCCCTGTTGCAGGCTTACCAGGCTGCACATGGTGCAGGCTCGTTGGCAGCGGTGTTGGCCAAAATGGAAGGTGTCCCGGGTGAAGAGGCGAGGCCTGTGGAAGAAGGGCGGCGGGCCAGGCGTTCAAGGCCGCCGTCGCGGCTGTCTCCCAGCCCGGTGCGAGGTGAGCGAGAGGGCCGCAGGCGCCGGCGGACTGGAGTGGCTGGGAACGTGGAGCCGAGCCTTGGGTCCCCCCCCCGAGCGGTCCGGTCACAGGTGAGGGCTGCGGTGGCGTCCGGCAGCCATTCCCAAGATGGCGGCATGGCGGGAAGGTCGAGGAGCCCTCCACCTTCTCTTCCGGTGCGGCCGGAAGTGACGTCACGACGCCGGTCGCGCACGGCCGGCGCGCCGGATATGACATCACCTGCCGGCGACGGGCAAAACCCGGAAGTGGGTGCCCGCGCTGCAATTAGGAGGCCGGGCGCTCGGGGATGGCCGGCGCCGGCTGAAGAACCCGGAAATAGGGGTGCTGTGACCCGGACAGCAGCCCCAAGGCGGTGGGAGTCCCCAGGTCCGAGCAGTACACGGGGTGCTGCGGAGCAGACGGCAGCCCCGAGGTTGCAGGGCTGTCAGGATGCCGGCGGTCGGGAGGCCGTGTCGGTTACAGCCCCCCTGGGAGCTGGGAGGCTCCAGGGTGATTCCGGTGAGTCAGAGGAGTCAGAGGAGGAGCGTGAAGCTGATGGAGAGCGGCCCCTGCGCCTTCCCTCATTCGGTGAGTTGGCATGCGCTGGCGCCTGGGGTTCAGCAGGGGGATCAGGTCAGGATAGTGAGGTGTTGCGCCTGCTGAGGCTTTTAGTGGAGGGTCAAGCCAGGGGCAGTGGTCTCGGGGTTCAGGGTGCAGGTGGAACGGATAGTTTGAGGGGTCAGGGGATGGGGGTTGGTTCCTTTCTCCCGGGGTGTGAGCTGGCCCCTTTAGGTTTACATGTGCCGGCTGAGGTGCAAGAAAAGATTATTCGGGGTGAGTATGTGGATCTTCTTTCTCTCGTTCCGCCGGACAAGGAGTCCGTGGACAGACCGCGTCGCGGCGAACAACTGGAGGGGGAGAAGGGTAAGTCTATCCCGCGTACTTTCGGTAACTGGCTGCAGGGATTTAATATCTTTGCGAGCGTGCTAGTGCGTCGGTTCCCAGAGAGGGCCCCTTCGTTATTTGGTTATTTGGATTTAATTTGGGGCGCTTACAAAGTGTATGGGGGACAATGCTGGTTCAAATACGACCAGCAATTCCGCCAGAAGATGGCGGCGTGTCCGGGGATGGGTTTCGGGGTGCAGGACGGCAGCCTGTGGTTGCTACTGATGACCCCGTATAGACCCTCCCCCTTTTCAGGGGTTGCCGGCGTCCCCATGGGGACGTCGGCAGGTCAGCGGAAGGGAGTTTGTTGGCTCTTCAACGAGAGCCACTGTAAGTGGTTTAGCTCTTGTAGATTCCGGCACGAGTGTGCCCATTGTGGGGGAGCCCACCCGGCTCTCCGTTGTTTCAAGAAGGGCAGACCGTCTGCCGCCAAGGGCTCTGCTAGGGACGACGTTCCTCGCGGCGAGGACGCCGGTGAGCGTGGAAAAGATGCGTCCCTGGTTAAGCAGGTATCCTAAGAGGGACGCTGCAAGCCTTCTGTTCGACGGTTTTACAATGGGTTTTTGGATTCCCTTTGTGCTGTCGGATGAGGGCTGGTTTGCTGACAATCTTCGGTCCACGCGGGGTAGGGAGGGTTTATTGCAGGAAAAGCCGGAGGCGGAGATTCAACGGGGCCGCATGGCCGGTCCCTTTGATTTCCCCCCGTTCCACAACCTGAGAGTGTCTCCGTTGGGTCTGGTACCCAAAAAAGACCCGGGAACTTTTCGGTTGATTCACCATCTCTCGTACCCTTCGGGGGCGTCGGTCAACGATGACATTGACAGGGATGCGTGTCGGGTGCGGTATGCGTCCTTCGACTCGGCCTTGTTCCTCCTGCGGCGGGCCGGTCGTGGGGCCTTGTTGGCAAAATCGGATATTGAATCGGCCTTTCGTTTGTTGCCGGTTCATCCGGATTGTTTTCATTTGTTGGGGTGTTTCGCGAACGGTTGCTTCTATTATGATATGTGCATGCCCATGGGTTGCGCTATATCTTGTTCTTATTTCGAACTGTTTTCTTCCTTTTTGGAGTGGGTCACGTCTCGAGTTTCGGGTTTGGGGTCCTTGACCCATTACTGGGACGATTTTTTGTTTGTCGGTCCGTCGGGTTCCCAGGATTGTATGGCGTTGCTTCAGGCGTTCCGGCGGGTAGCGTAGGAGTTCGGTGTGCCAGTTTCCGAACAAAAGACGGTCGGCCCGGTGTTGGTTCTTTCGTTCTTGGGTATCGAGATCGATACTGAGAGCATGGTTTTCCGGCTTCCTGAGGAGAAGCTGGAGGGGTTGCTTCGGCTCGTGGACTTGGTCAAAGGTTCCAAGAAGGTTCAGTTGCGGCAGATGCAGGGTCTTTTGGGGCACTTGGTTTTCGCATGTCGAGTGTTACCGATGGGTCGGGCATTTGGTCGCAGATTGTCTTTGTCCACGGTAGGGGTGAAGGAACCCTTCCATTACATTCGGATCACGAGGCGCCTCCGGTCGGATCTGGCGGTGTGGAGCTCCTTCCTAAGTAGTTACAACGGGCACTCTTGCTGGTTGAGGGAGGCCACCTCCAACGCCGCTTTGGATCTCTTTACGGACGCCTCGGGGTCCGTTGGTTTTGGAGCGTATTTTCGGGGTCAGTGGTGCGTGGGGGAGTGGCCGCGGGCCTGGCGGTCTTCCTTATTGAGGAAGAATTTGACCTTTTTGGAACTTTTTCCGATAGTGGTCGCGCTGGAACTGTGGGGCGAGGATCTGAGAAATCACACGGTGGTCTTTCACACGGACAACATGAGTGTGGTTCATGTGATTGCCCGTTCGTCGTCCTCGTCTCCACCTGTTTTGGCGCTTCTCCGTCACCTCGTGCTCCTTAGTCTTAAGTTTAATATTTGGGTGCGGGCGCAGCATGTCCCGGGTGTTCAGAACGTGGTGGCTGATGCATTGTCTCGCTTGCAGTGGGAGCGGTTTCGCGAGGCAGCGCCAGAGGCGCAGCGGACCGGTCTGCGGTGTCCAGACTCCTTATGGAAGCTCGATTTCGAGGTCTGATGGGCTTGGTATCGGATTCCTTGGTGGAGTCTTCATGGTAGGCATACCGGGCAGTGTGGAGGCAGTGGCTGTCGGCAGCACGGGATGGGGATGTATCCACGGCCTCGGGTCGTGCGGAGAGGACTCTCGTGATGCTGGATGACTTGGCCAAGGGAGGTAGGTCCTGCGCTGCTGCGGAGAAGGCGTTGGCTGCCCTGTCGTTTTTGTTTCGTTTTATGGGCTGGCAGGATGTTACTAAGGACTATGGGATTCAGAGGGTGGTCAAGGTTGGCGGCTGAGGCGTCGCCCGGATGGTCGTCGTCCAATTTCGGTTGACATGTTGCGGCGGATTATGTTAGTGCTACCGTCGGTCTGTGGTTCGGAGTACAGGTCGAAGTTGTTTCGCGTGGCCTTCTCGGTCTGCTTTTTTGGTGCCTTTCGTATCGGCGAGTTGGTGGCCCCGAGCAAGGGGAAGGCCTCGCCGTTGGCATTGTCGGATGTGCGATGGTCCCCTTCAACCATCGACATTTTTGTGCGACGATCTAAGACGGACCAGGCGGCCCGGGGGGCCTGGGTTCGTTTGGGGGCCACGAGGGACGAAGTCTGTCCGGTTGGGGCCTTCCACGCCTTTCTGGAGGTACGCCCGGAGCGGGGAGGCCCTTTGTTAGCTCACGGGGACGGGTCTCCTCTAACCCGGTATCAGTTCTCGGCGATGTTGAAGAAAGCGTTGGTTGCGAGTGGTATGGATGGTCACGGGTTTTCGGCCCATTCCTTTCGGATTGGGGCGGCTACCCAGGCGAGTGTGTTGGGGTACTCGGCCGCTGGAATTCAACGGATTGGAAGATGGGGGTCGGGGCGTTTTAAGTCTTATGTCCGACCTCATATGCTGTAACCCCCTTTTCTCGTTGTAGGTGGTCGGCCCCGGTACGTGTGGATTATAGGGCATTCTTATGTGTACTGGGCAGCTAGGCGAGCTGAAGGCCGGACCTACGGACGGAATTTGGAGTTTTCGGTGGACGTGGCCAGAGTCAGGTGGAAGGGCATTAGGGGCCTCCAGTGGCAGCAGATTTATCCAGAGTTCGTGGCCCTGCGTAAGTTTGTGTCGGGGCCGGTGGTGGCGGTTGTTCACGCGGGTGGTAACGACTTAGGGGTATCCCGGACTGTGGACCTTCTCCACGCGATTCGGCACGACTTGGCGAGGTGCATGGCGCTCTTTCCAGACATGACCTTGGTTTGGTCGGAGGTGGTATCCAGGCCGTGCTGGCGCGCGCTTCCGCACTCTCACGGTTTGGAGAAGAGCCTGCGCAAGCTGAACATTGCTGTGGGGAAGTTTGTACGGCGATTGGGAGGAGTGGTCATCCGACACGTGGAGCTGGAAGGAGAGAACCAGAACTTGATGAGAAAGGATGGGGTCCATTTAAACGAAATAGGGTTAGATATCCTGAACACGGGCTTGCAGGGTGGGATTGAGGCTGCGCTGTCGGCGGGGGGCGCGATGACGGCAGGAGGCGCGAGGGGAAGTCGTCATCGCGGTGGCGGGAGTCCTGGCCAGCGCAGGCAGAAGTGGTGAAGTTGCCGAGGAGGCTTGGGGAGTCACAGCCTGTTGGGAGCTGATGGCGGAGGCAGGCTGCTCAGGACTCATGGTTTGTGGGGATAGACCTGTCTGTTGGGCAATCACCCCAACAGCTGACAGTATGAATATGTTGCTGGCATGGAAATGAATTAATAAAAGCTGTGGCCGATGCCCTTACCCAACGTAATTACGGTCTCTGTGTGTTATTGGGGAACTGGGGGCATTGGGTGGGTGGTACAGACATCTAGACAGCAGTCATGTGAAATTTACTTTACATTTTCTTTAAAATTCTGGCTGATTCTGGGTACAGCCACTAAATGTTTGAAATCAGTGACTGGGAAGTGAGACTTGCCTATTAGAGCTCTCTGATTGGTTGGCTCTTCTCTTATGAGAATTCAAAGTGTAGGAAAGCCTTTATAAATGTTTTTTCCACTTTAAAGCCTCATTCGGACAGGAGCCCTTATAGGACGGCTATGGGTATAATTTTTTGCATCACAGTTTTTAATTTTCCATCAGTTTTTCCGTGATATGCTTTTTAATTTTATTTTCAAAAGTTACATTATGGGATTATGTTTTTATTTGGGGCTGAAGATAAGAAGATTTACAAGCAAAAATACTTCAGATTGTAATACTATATAAATACAGGTATTAGTTAGAATAGCCCACTATATTATTAGGGTGAGGGGCGTAGATAGGGATAATTTATTTTAAGGGAGTGGCTAAGGGATTAGGGACCATAAGAGAGTGTCTTTCTAGTGACAGTAATGGATGCTCAGTCACTAGTTTTAAATACTTGGTATATATGCTATGTTACATCTGCCGAGTGCCAGCAGGCGAATAGCACTTTAAATTATCAGTTCACTTGCAAAAAGCAAATGAACAATAATTTCTGAATGCGTATATTGATGAATTTTAGTGAGATCGGTGCTTTTTGAATCTTCCGGTGCTTTGTGAATCTTTGTGAATTTTAATCTCGACACCAAATGTATCCAGGCAATTGCTGTAGATCCACACTGGCCAAACTAATTTAAACTGTTGAAATTCAGCAATTTTGACTGAATTTTGTCTATCCAGACAAAATCTGGTGTTTAGCAAAAAACTCAGTTGGTCCAGAAAAGGAACAAAAAGTCAGAAAAAACAATATTGACTGGACAACAAACTAGAGGACTGAAATTCAAACTTATCTTAAGCCACATTTCAAGGCCATCGAACTAGAAATATTATTTAACAGAAGCTACATCTCCAGATATCTCCAAAGCTGACACTTTACCCTCTGCAGCAACATACACACGACCTATGCGTGATCTTCAGCTGTCCACCACATTGTGTACATATTCCTCATCAAGAATTCAAAAACATTCACAACAGTCGGAGAGATTTACATTATCTGCGTTACCAACAACAGCTTCTACAAGATATACAGAGAAAGAGCAAAAGACTGTACAGAGAAGCAAAGATTACAAACAAATTAAGAAGAAAAATAAGAGATATTAAAAGTGGATGAGCAAAAAAGTCTAAAATGTTGACATGCATTCATTCAGTCCTCAAAGACTGTTACAGACACAACATTCCATCTATGAAATGAACAGATTGATTGATCTGTTGTCAGACCATTTTACATATTCTAGAAATCAGTCTATCTCAACACCAACATCAACCACTGTAACATGAGCTGGCATGCCAGAATGATTCTGAAGTATCTCGAAAAAAGAGCAGGAAGTGAAAGAGTGCCTGTGACAGCCTGTAAGAGAACAAAATAAGCACCTTTTCTCGCTGTCTCATACTGTCTCATGAAATGTCTCATACTGTAATACAGGTTTCAGTAAAGCTTCTCTTTTACTGTAACACAGACCGCACATAGTTTTTATACAGTCATGGGAAAAAGAAAGTACTCCCCTCTCTGAATTTTATGGTTTTACATATCAGGACATAATAACAATCATGTGATCCTTAGCCGGTCTTAAAATTACAGATATACAACATCAGATGAACAACAACACATGACATATTACACTGTGTCATGTTTTATTTAACAGAAATAAAGCCAAAAAAACTAAGTACAGCTTATGTTGTAATAGCTTGTAGAACAACCTTTAGAAATAATAACTTGAAGTAGTCATTTAGTATGACTTTATCGGTGTCTCGCATCATTGTGGAGGATTCTTGGCCCACTCTTTTTTACAAAAATTCACAGAAAAACAAATGGATATAGCATAAAATGCATAAATAAACTGTCCTAAAAGGTGAAAGTCTGAGAAATAAGCCTTTAAGTAGTGGTTATTATTATTATTATTATTATTATTATTATTATTATTATTATTATTGGTATTTATATAGCATCAACTTATTCAGCAGCACTTTAAAATATTATGAAAGTGGGGAATTTAACAATAAATTAGACAATTACAAAATGTTACAGGCACAATAGGTAGATGACTCTAGTGGAAGTTGGGTATAAAAAAAAAATAGGGCAGCAAGGGGGACAGCAAACAAACAAGGTTGAAAAGTAGTGGAACTGGAGGTGAGAGTGGAGTGTGGCTCTTTAGGAGAGAGCAAGAGACAGATAAATGACAGAGTTACTGTTGGATGCCATAAGCATTTCTGAACAGATGGTTTTGAGGGACTTCTTAAACGATTGAAGACTGAAGAGTCTGATGGGGGTAGGCAGGCTGTTCCAAAGTAAAAGAGCCACCCGTGCTAATAACCAGCTATCTGACTGTGATGCAAACATTGCAAACCACAAGAAAATACTGTATCTAGTCTTCCACATTAATTCACAGCATAAACAACAGCTCTGTATAATCCTGAAAAGAATAGAAAAAGAAACATATAGCTTAATAATGTCAATTTATGGAACAAAATTACATCCAAATTAAAAGTTCTTACACTTTTACAATGTGAAACGGACTACAAAGGCTCACAGAAATAGCTCAGTACAAAATGCCAGGAAGAGCAGACACGTATAGTTGTTACCACTAAACTATGTTTTACTTGTATCTATTTTGATTCCACTCGGTAATAGTTCTCTGGCTGCATACAGCACACTTGTAAACAACCCTGCTCGACGCATTCCACCCGTATACCAGCATTTTCCAAGATATGTGCGGCTAAGACTGTTCCTCCATATATGTTCACAAAATTGTTGTGGTTTAAATGGAACACTTTTAAAACCAAGGTATTTCAATAAAATACAATCCATAATATATATTGAGCTAGGCAACATTTTACTTGTACAGATTTCCACATTACAAGAGTTCTATGTAAAAAGGGAAAAAAAAGACAATTCAATAACTGCAACCTTTGCATGAAAGTACATAAATCTGAATGTGTACATTGTTAACTTCTATAAACATGTTGCAGTTCAAATGAGCCAACTACTTACAACAGGCTCCCATCCTAAATGGTTAACAAAGGGCAGAGCAATACTGGTCAAGACAAACCCTCACACAGGAACAACACAAGCTATTTACTAACCAATCAACAGCCTCCTGACAACATGACAAGTCCTGTCAGATATGATAGCCTTCAAAATCAATGGACTTTTGTGTCAGTACATGAGCAGTACTCATAAGGAGATTTGACATAATACCAGAGGCTCAAAACACCAGCTATTGGTAAACAAGCAGTCACATAGCATTCCAAGGCCAGAAAGACCCATCTGTGCACAGCCTGGATTTACGACAAGAAAGCCCAACACACAATACAGCATAAAGGGATTCTGGAGGGCTTAGCTCTATATCAGGCCATCTAAAGCTTAATGGGCAAGTGAAAAAAACAATAGAAGCCAATTCCAGGACAATTACACAAGATCAAATGTGGAAATGCCAAAGTGATATGCTATTTCTAATGCTGTTGTGCAACCCCGTTAGTGGATATGGGAACCGGTTGAAGAATGGAGCTACCATCAGCAACCTTCTCTATATGTACAACATCAATTTGCCAAAAATGAGCGAGAGATAAACTCTCGGATCCATCTTACTAGAATACATAGCAAAGACATCAGAAATGTCGTTCTGCCTAGATAATTGTGGGTTAATGATAGCAAAACGAGGGAATGTGAGCAGGACTGTAAGAACTGAATTGCCAGGAGGCCAATGAGAAGACATAGAGAAGAGATACAAATACCTGGTACCACAAACACGTTAGAACCCAAGTACCTCCACATAGTCAGACAGGTCCCCAAGTCTCATCTTAGTGGCAAGAATTCATGCTTTTAATACATACGATACATACGAAGTAATAGGTGGAGCTGTGTAATGTCCTATATCTGTAAGACAGAATAAATGCAAATAGCGTAGAGAGTCTGCACAAATAATAATAAAAGTAGAAATAAAATCGTTGAACTCACAAGGTTGGAGTCATACCATCATATGACTCTAGCGGTATGTTCCTTTGGACCATTAGGGGGTTGTCCAGACCCTTCTATCGTTGGTTACTGGATACTCCTCTTTAGTGGTCCTTTTTGTGTCCCCCAAGGAATTCTCAGTATGTTGCTTATTCTTAAAATAGATATTTCTTTATTTCCAATATAAAATGTTAACAAAAATTAACAGTAAACAAAAATACTATACCAATAAATATTGGATATAGATAAAGTAGGTAAGAGTGTCCAAAACGCGTTTCACCTGATGTACAGGCTTCCTCAGTTGGCTCTGTGTTGTTTCCTTTCTATTAAAAGAATTTCCAGCTGATTTTGCCGCTTTTATATGATACTTCCGGGTTTCGGCTTCTTGGAACGCAACGTGCGTTCCGGCGTCGGTATTTACTTCCGGGTTCCGGCCGCCGGAACGCAACGTGCGTTCCATAACTGTCTCTCATTTCAACATTACGTTGAGATGGAACGCACATGCGTTCAGATTAGTCAGCTGTTGATTTCATCTGTCGGAGCTTCTCTGTCCAGCAGAGCTATAGAGCATCCTTCTTTTGCACTTCATAATAATAACATATCATGTATGGGAATTATATATATAAACATAAAGAGGGTTATATATAACAAATCTTTCTCATCCAGTTTTATCAAACATACCTATGTATACCTTGTGAAGAAAAAACATATATAAAAAATATATCATAAATAATACCAATAATATTTGTATTGATAATATTTAATGAAAAATGAGTGGTATTATACTTAAACTGATAAAGAATGGGCTATTAAATCCAATAAGCTATAATATAAAAAATGATAAAGGGCTAATCTCTTAGTGAAAATACCTAAGGTCTATTAGATCACAATGTGCTTCTAATAAGATAGGTAAGAAATAAAAAATCTATAAAATTATTTTATAATAAAAGCTGTGAACAATACTAAAAATTTTTTTTTTTGTAAAAATCTAAAATTTAATGCATAAAATGGCATAGTTCAAAATCATTATTAAGTCCATATGGAATCATAGTATTAAAATTAAATATGAATTTCATTTCTTCCTTGCCTATTTTATTAACATAATCCCCACCTCTCCAGTCTTTCTTTACTAATTTCAGCGCACAAAAGAAGTTCAGGGTTTTGTTGATGGACTTGTTTAAAATGGTGTGAGACACTGTGCGTTTCTACTCCATTTTTAATATTTCGTATATGTTCTGCTATTCTTATATTTAGTTTTCGAATCGTACGCCCTACATATAGTAGATTGCATGGGCATTTTAGGATGTAGATAACTCCCTTTGAATTGCATGTTAAGTGATCTTTTATTTAAAAATTTTTATTAATAACTGGTTCTAAGTCTATGAGATGTCTTTTCTTACTTATAGTGTTTTTACATGCTAAACATTGTCCACATCCATAAAAGCCATTGCTCATATTGAAAAAAGAAGAAGAAGAGTGTCTTATTTTCTGTTCTTTATTACTGCTTTGCACGAGAGTATTCTTTAAATTCCTTGCGCCTCTAAAAATGATTTTCGGTTTTTCTGGTAATAATGATTTTAAAATTGGGTCATCCTTCAATATGTGCCAATGTTTTGTTATGGCCTTATTAATATTCCTATTATTGCCATTGTAATTACATATGAAGGGAATATTTTGGTTCCAGTTTGGATCTTTTTTTCTTTGTTTGTATTTTAAAAGATCTGCTCTATGGGTTTTTTGAACTTCATTTAAAGCTACTTGGAGAGGTTCTTCCTCATATCCTTTTTCCAGAAATTGTGTTTTGATCCTATTTGCCTGTTCTAGAAAATCTTGTTCGTTTGTGCAATTTCTTCTAGGAATTGTCCCTTGGGAGCATTGGTCAACCATGGGGTATGATGGCAGCTTTCTCTTCTGATGTAGCTATTGGTGTCTACTTCTTTAAAATGATTTTTGGTAACAATTCTATTGTGTATAATAAAAATTTCTAAATCTAAAAAATTGATTTGTCGCGTACTAATCTGTGCTGTCAAAATGATGTTCCACTGATTATTGTTAAGATTACTGATAAAAGACAATAAATCTTCATGTGACGCTGTCCAAATAAAAAATATATCATCTATGTACCGGCGATAGTTTACCAAGTTCGCACCCCCTATATGGCTCTGGTAAATAAACTGTTCTTCCCAGTACGCCATAAATAAGTTAGCGTAACTGGGGGCGAACTTGGTACCCATCGCCGTACCTCTTATTTGCAAGTAGTTCACTTCATTAAACCAGAAAAAATTGTTGGTTAAAACTAATTGTATTCCTTCTAAAATATATAAAATTTGATCTTCTTTAAAATTTTGTTTCTTTAAAAAATATTGCACTGCTTCTAGACCCTTCTCATGTGGTATTATACTATAGAGGGATGTCAAATCACACGTTACTAGTAGGTTTCCCTCTTTCCAAGGGGTAGTTTCTAAAATTTGTAAAATATGAATTGTATCTTTTAAATAGGCCGGATTTTGAATAACTAGTGGTTGTAAAAGATTATCTAAATATTCCGAGACCTTGGCTGAAATGGAATTTATGCCAGATATTATTGGTCTTCCTGGTGGGTTTTCTTTATTTTTATGTATCTTCGGGAGATGATAATAAACTGGCATGATAGGGTGGGGGGTGGTCAAATACGTTGCTTCTTGTGATGTCAGGATACCTTTTTCTAATCCTTTACTCATGTAGTTATCAAACTTTCTTTTTACATCTTCAGTTGGATTTTTCTCTAGTATTTTATATGTGTCTCTATCCGAAAGAATTCTTTCTGCTTCTTGCAGATATTTATCTTTCGCAATTATCACAACACCACCTCCCTTATCTGCCGGTTTAATTATTATGTCTTTATTTTCTTGTAGAGCCTTTACTGCTTCCCTTTCTTTCCTAGACATATTTTGATGATATTTATTTAGAGGTTTCATATTTTTCACTTCTTTCATAACCATTAGTTCAAAGGCCTTTATTTCATCTGATATAAGATGTTTTGGAAAAAAAATTGGATTTCACCCGTAAATCTGTATGTGTATATTCAGAAGATGTTTCTTCACTTATTGTGTCCTCTTTATTGTAAAAAAATTTTTTTAGGCATAATTGTCTAATAAATTTGTTTATATCAATATAAAAATCAAATTTGTTAATATCTGCAGTAGGTGCAAATTTTAGACCCTTTTGTAAAATTGCCATTTGGTCTATATGTAATGGGTTCTCTGTTAAATTAAAAATGCCTTCAGTTGTTATCTTTTCCCTCATTTTTCCCTGTGTCTGTTTTCCTCTCTTTCTATTTCTCTTTCTTGTGTAATTGATCTTTGCCGTTTGCCCGGGGATTCCCAAATTTTTACTTGCCTTGTTTGTTTGAGTCTTGCCGGAATCTGATCTTTCCCTAAAAAAGTAGGTGAGGATTCTACTCTAGATGTATTGGATCTATTTTGTTCTTCCATTTGAGATATATGTGGTTGTCTCTCTATTCTATTAAATGTCTGTAATGTAGGAGCCAAATTGCTCTCTCTCCTTTCTGGAATATAGGATTTTACAGCTTGGCTGTAACTGCTGTATTTCAAACCTCTTGATGGAGACCGTTGAGGCTTATTATTGTCGCTTGTAAATTTCTTGTGATTATCCTGTCTATATTCATTTCTTATTGAACTATAGTGTTCATTATATTGTTGATGATGTTTAGATGTTCTCTGGTATTTAGGCGTTTTTTGATATTGTGTAGTATTTACATATCGTCTTTGATTGCTTTCAGATCTACTTCTACTTCTATGTTGTGGTCTAATTTTTCTTTTATTTGTATACAATTTGGAATTGTCATATGTCTCCCATTGTTTATAAACCTCCTTATTTCTTTGATTGAGGTATGGCTTAGGTTTACCTAAAGGGTTAATATTTTCTATTTTATAATCATTTATGTCTCTAAGATACTTTTTCTTTTTTATGTCTATTACTTCTTTTTCTATTTTTTCTACTTTTATGTTGATATCTTTCGTTATTTGTTGATACAATTCTGGATTTGTAGTATTACTAATTTTCTCCTTCCAATCTTTTATTTCATTATCAATTTGTAACAAAGTGTCTTCTCTTCTGGACACAATGTAACCCATGGTGCTAAATGCAAACCCTTCTAGCATCTTATTCCATCATGTGATGAAATCTTTATCCTCTCTATCAAAAGTTGGATTTTTATAGATACTATAAAATACTATAAAAGATACTATAAAAATCCAACTTTTGATAGAGAGGATAAAGATTACATAGATGATATATTTTTTATTTGGACAGCGTCACATGAAGATTTATTGTCTTTTATCAGTAATCTTAACAATAATCAGTGGAACATCATTTTGACAGCACAGATTAGTACGCGACAAATCAATTTTTTAGATTTAGAAATTTTTATTATACACAATAGAATTGTTACCAAAAATCATTTTAAGAAGTAGACGCCAATAGCTACATCAGAAGAGAAAGCTGCCATCATACCCCATGGTTGACCAATGCTCCCAAGGGACAATTCCTACGATTAAGAAGAAATTGCACAAACGAACAAGATTTTCTAGAACAGGCAAATAGGATCAAAACACAATTTCTGGAAAAAGGATATGAGGAAGAACCTCTCCAAGTAGCTTTAAATGAAGTTCAAAAAACCCATAGAGCAGATCTTTTAAAATACAAACAAAGAAAAAAAGATCCAAACTGGAACCAAAATATTCCCTTCATATGTAATTACAATGGCAATAATAGGAATATTAATAAGGCCATAACAAAACATTGGCACATATTGAAGGATGACCCAATTTTAAAATCATTATTACCAGAAAAACCGAAAATCATTTTTAGAGGCGCAAGGAATTTAAAGAATACTCTCGTGCAAAGCAGTAATAAAGAACAGAAAATAAGACACTCTTCTTCTTCTTTTTTCAATATGAGCAATGGCTTTTATGGATGTGGACAATGTTTAGCATGTAAAAACACTATAAGTAAGAAAAGACATCTCATAGACTTAGAACCAGTTATTAATAAAAAAATTTAAAATAAAAGATCACTTAACATGCCATTCAAAGGGAGTTATCTACATCCTAAAATGCCCATGCAATCTACTATATGTAGGGCGTACGATTCGAAAACTAAATATAAGAATAGCAGAACATATACGAAATATTAAAAATGGAGTAGAAACGCACAGTGTCTCACACCATTTTAAACAAGTCCATCAACAAAACCCTGAACTTCTTTTGTGCGCTGAAATTAGTAAAGAAAGACTGGAGAGGTGGGGATTATGTTAATAAAATAGGCAAGGAAGAAATGAAATTCATATTTAATTTTAATACTATGATTCCATATGGACTTAATAATGATTTTGAACTATGCCATTTTATGCATTAAATTTTAGATTTTTACAAAAAAAAAATTTTTAGTATTGTTCACAGCTTTTATTATAAAATAATTTTATAGATTTTTTATTTCTTACCTATCTTATTAGAAGCACATTGTGATCTAATAGACCTTAGGTATTTTCACTAAGAGATTAGCCCTTTATCATTTTTTATATTATAGCTTATTGGATTTAAT
Organism: Pelobates cultripes; assembly: GCA_933207985.1. Classification (NCBI taxonomy): domain Eukaryota; kingdom Metazoa; phylum Chordata; class Amphibia; order Anura; family Pelobatidae; genus Pelobates; species Pelobates cultripes. Next base: position 277,046,321 of record OW240916.1, read on the forward strand.
AGCCCATTCTTTATCAGTTTAAGTATAATACCACTCATTTTTTCATTAAATATTATCAATACAAATATTATTGGTATTATTTATGATATATTTTTTATATATGTTTTTTCTTCACAAGGTATGCATAGGTATGTTTGATAAAACTGGATGAGAAAGATTTGTTATATATAACCCTCTTTATGTTTATATATATAATTCCCATACATGATTTGTTATTATTATGAAGTGCAAAAGAAGGATGCTCTATAGCTCTGCTGGACAGAGAAGCTCCGACAGATGAAATCAACAGCTGACTAATCTGAACGCATGTGCGTTCCATCTCAACGTAATGTTGAAATGAGAGACAGTTATGGAACGCACGTTGCGTTCCGGCGGCCGGAACCCGGAAGTAAATACCGACGCCGGAACGCACGTTGCGTTCCAAGAAGCCGAAACCCGGAAGTATCATATAAAAGCAGCAAAATCAGCTGGAAATTCTTTTAATAGAAAGGAAACAACACAGAGCCAACTGAGGAAGCCTGTACATCAGGCGAAACGCGTTTTGGACACTCTAACCTACTTTATCTATATCCAATATTTATTGGTATAGTATTTTTGTTTACTGTTAATTTTTGTTAACATTTTATATTGGAAATAAAGAAATATCTATTTTAAGAATAAGCAACATACTGAGAATTCCTTGGGGGACACAAAAAGGACCACTAAAGAGGAGTATCCAGTAACCAACGATAGAAGGGTCTGGATAACCCCCTAATGGTCCAAAGGAACATACCGCTAGAGTCATATGATGGTATGACTCCAACCTTGTGAGTTCAACGATTTTATTTCTACTTTTATTATTATTTGTGCAGACTCTCTACGCTATTTGCATTTATTCTGTCTTACAGATATAGGACATTACACAGCTCCACCTATTACTTCGTATGTATTGTATTTGTTTTTATAGTGGTGTAAGGGGTACCACTTTATAGGTGTTTAAAGAGCTACCACATTTTTTATCACTGTGTACTTCTTTGTTTTCATATTTTAATACATACGCCCTACCAGTTATCAGTTAAACAAGAGAAAGATGAATTGGAGCCAGCCACTGACGATATAACTATCAGTGGAGCTACACCTTACCTGGTAGCTGAAAAAAGAGACTATAGCTCACTGGGTTTCCAGTGAACAGAATCTCACCGGGCAATTATCAGCTCAGATTCCAGTTTTCAAGGATTGGATGTGCATTGTTTGGGCCATGTTACACAAGGCCTATGGATAAGGAAGGAACACTATTACAATCCATTTTTTTGGAATTATGATTCATTTTCAGGGCTCTTTTACACTTCAGAGGGTTGCAGTAAAACAAGTGGGTCCGAATTTGCTCAAATGTCAGTGCAACTGTATCCTATATCAATCATCAAGGTGGGTCACACAGCCACTTATTGATGAGGGAATTACAGCCCATGGTTATCAGGGCACAGAACAACCAGGGGCTCAGAATACAATGGCTGATTATTTAAGCCTAGTAACAGCGGACAAGGTGGAATGGAAACCATGTCCTTAATCAGAACTATAAAGGGTCTGAGGTATAACACATATCGTCACTTTCCACATTGACGGGGACCCATTGAGCATTGGAGCTCTGGTGCTTTACTTCATGTAAGCAGCGATTAAACTCACGCCTCCATTGTTCATGCCAATATGGGACCTACCACTGGCTAACTAAGCCATCATTTGAACCTCTAGCATGAGATGCCATGGTTTTGTTAGCATATAAAGTGCTGTTGCTGGTGGCTAGTACCTCAGCAAGGAGAATATGTGAACTCCAGGCTTGGTCCTGTGAACCCACATTCACAAATGTTCAACTGGACATGGTTGTTTTGTCACTAGAGATCCTGCCTAAGGTGATCTCCAAATTCCACTTGTACCGGGAGATTGTGTTACCTTCTTTTTTACCCTTATCTTTCCTTTCCACAAGTACAGAACAGGTATCATCTGGATGGGTTGGAGCTCTCTCTATCTATCTTGAAAGGACCAGAACTTTCCATAAATCATCTAGACTTTTTAATCTCTCATTTTGCCACAGAAAGGGTGAAGTGACCTCCATCTCCACCTTGAGACAGTGGGTGGTAGCAGCCATCTTGAGGGTTTATTAATGCCATTTTCTACCTGTAACTAAGGGTATCAGGTCATTCTACACTCGTGCAGTTGCAGCATATTGGGCTTCTGTGGCAATGGTCTTTGCCGACAATTTTTGTAAAGCTGGCATTTGGGCCTCTTTGAACACATTGTTTACGTTTCTATCCCTCACTTTGAAGGGTATTCCCATTTGTATATGCTGCCATGACTAGCCAGGAAAGTGGAACATTTCTGGCACCATCTTTGGCACTGTTTTGCTTCTTTTCCTCTCTCCCCCCTCAGTATGTGATCTTCACACAAGATATTTATGACCCTCTGTGAGAATGGTGTCTATTTTCTATCAAACCTGTGTCTTATCTGTGCTCATGTTGCTTTCACCCCTGTATCACAACTCAACTTTGAATTATATGTGACATCATTGCTCAGAAATGCTTAATTAAATGTGACGTCATTGCTCAGAAATGCTTTAGACTTGAGAAAGGGAGGTTCTCCTGAAAGCTTGTCATTACAAAATTATATTAGTCCAATAAAAAAGGTATTACAAGATATACATTTTACCTTTTTTTTTTTCAAACTATTATAATAAATTATTACTTATTTGCCTTTGAGTTTTCATGACCAATCTTCTAAGTACTCAAACTTATTTTATATTTCTAAGTCATTCTAAAGTTTAACACTTTTAGGACAAGAAGTGATTAGATTAACCTCAAATACACTACTAGCATCGTGTGTTTGAGAGATATTATAATAGGATGTATTAAAAAAAAATCCAAACTGGAATATTTAGTAAAATGTTAATAGACAAACACAGAATTGAGCTCTATTGATATATGCAAATTAGTTTCACTGTATTTTACTTCCAAGAGAAGATCTCAGATCTCAAGTGTTGCTTTCATTCAGCAATTAATGGTTTCTGACAACATAATTACATCCAGCGCTTTGACTTGAGTAAGAAATACTTTCAGTCTGACATCAGAGACATCAACTTCAAAGACAGAAAAGTCAGTCTTACAAGGATTAAGGTGAATTGGTGCAAGTGAAATAGAGAAAGTCATATTCAATAAGTAAAGCTTCAGGAGGTTACTTGAAAGATCAGACTTGTTTTTTGTTTTTGTTTTTTGGAAGAAAACAAATGGGAGTAAAAGACCCAGAACAGCAATTCTCATCATTTCGGGATATCACAGTAGAAAGGGGTCAGAATCGGATGAACACTCTGCCCTCAGCACTCTTTACACTAACCAAGATATAAAGATACTGCCTACTGCCCTAAAGAATTTAGAATGAAATAATTTATAGTTATTAACCAATTGCATAGTTGATCAAAACAATCTCAAATGGGTGGACTCTCAATAGGGTTCAGTCCCTTCTGCAAAATATTCTTTTTACTTAATACATATGAAGCAATCAAACATGTATGAGTTACAGTGCCTTAGAGCAGTGTTTCCCAAACCAGTCCTCATGGCCCACCAACAATTCAGGATTTATGTATTTCCCTGTTTTATTCCAATGGAGATACTCACAAAACTTGGACTGTTGGTGAGTCTCGGGGACTGGTTTGGGAAACAACTTGGAATTTCACATTTTAGAAAAATGAAGATATGGATATGTTGGCAATCAACTTCAAAAGATGATGTAGATCACCCCACCAGACATTTTGCCAGCAAGAACAAAATAAAGATACTAAAAGGCTATGAATGACAATGAATGATATCATCTTCACTAAATATGTCCATAATTACCTATGTTAAATTTCTCTTGGAGAATTTTTAGACATTTTATCCTTCTTTCAGTTTTAGAATTTTTGTAGGAAAACTGTTCTGGTTAAACAAATTATTTTCACTCACCACCTGTTCCTGTCTTAAACTCAGTGAACCTCATTCGTAATGTTCCGGTCTTTCTTCAAATTAGTGTTACATATAAGCATATCAAGCTCTTACTAGTCTATGTGCACTAGGCTATGTTTTTCTTTGTTTTGGTGTGATTATATTCAATATTTTTCTTTGCTCTTTGAGTGTAAGGTTACTATGGCATTTATCTCCAAGGTGACACCGCAGCTATGGGATGACGTCAGGCTGGGTCTTAGCTCAGCACCTAGATGGTCACTTGAGTGGACTTTTGATAATGTAATGGTGTCCAACTCCAAGCAGTTCTGGAGTTCCCATGAATGTGGATTCTGTAAGTAATAATTTCTATCAGTTTTGTATATATATGAGGAACACATATTGTAGAGTGGTAAGATTTGACAAAGGCCACATCATGTGGCCAAAGCGTTATCTTTGTACCTCACTTCAATTAACGTCCGTGATTTCACCTATCTGGTGTGCCTGGATCCCTTTCTTTTACTTCGGATTAGTGTCATTCCTCAAGCCCCTTGAGTTTTGATCTTTACTGTACTGAGGTACTCTGTCCATGGAACAGCCTGAGGTGCATTAAAGAATGTTCATCTGCTAACCAAAATGGAGTCTGGGCAACTGCAATCTGTCATTGTGAAATCCAGTGGCATATTCTTAATATAACTCATTGATGCGCCTCCAGCTACATGTTAGAATTTCTTTAGAATGGTAAAACTCAAAAAGATGTTCCCATAAGCTCCAGATTTACGCTAGAGAGATTGTGGTGAGGTGGGTGAAATGTACCACATTTGGTTGCAATGTAGAAAAATTCAGCTATTCTGGGACATTATTTTATCCCTAATTCAAGTTGTTGCTTCTTCCCACTTTCCTGGATAAGGTAGATAAGATCATTATCTCACCTATATTGATCTCAGCTACCTCACTATTACCACATTACTGGAAAACCTCACAATTACCTACAAAGTCTGAAATTATTGCATTTATTAGTGAAAATAAGAGACATGAGCTTGCTGTAAGACAACCATCACTCATGCTCACAAAACTAGGCACTCTTTAGGATCAGTGGGAAAATGTAGTAAAGAAAAAAAATATGATATCATATTGTTAAATACCGTCTTTTTTACTTTATTTTTTTCTCTATTTGTGAACACATTAATTTGGTTTAATGTTAATATGATGCAACCCTTTGATGCTATTTCACAATATATTTCAGTTACGATTGAATTACTGCAAAGTACTGCAAATAGATGTTTGTTTTGGAGCATATATTCCATTCTCAAATCACTATGTAATTTCAAGGGTTATAATTTTCCACAGTTCCCCTACCCCTCCTCTCTTACCCATTCTCTCTTTCCCTTCTCTTTTTCTTTCCCCCTTTAACTATTGAGTAGTACATTGAGTAGTACATTTAAAAATTTTTTAAAATGTTAATTATTCATGACATAACAATATAATGATAAGGCAAAAAGAAAAATTCACAGGCACTCCAAATGTGAAAGCCGCAGGCAGATTTATTGCAACAAAATACACAGCAATGTCTCGACCTAACAAGAGGTCTTTGTCAGCTTGATGAAGACCTCTTGTTAGGTCGAAACGTTGCTGTGCATTTTGTTGCAATAAATCTGCCCGTGGCTTTCACATTTGGAGTGCCTGTGAATTTTTCTTATTGCCTTTTCGTGTTGGGATTGCTGGTCCTGCTCCAGAGCACCCGTGGCCGTTGGGAGTGAGTGCGGTTCCTGCGACCAACTTTTGCTTAACAATATAATGAGGCAATTGTATTGTTATTACTGTAAATTATTCTTTTTTTTTTGTTTTTTTCTCATTTCTGATCTATGTACATCTATATACGACTTATTGTATTTCTATTCATTATAAAAGTATTGCATATAACACCACTACTAACGGCAATATCGAAAGATATAGGGGACTGGCAGAGACCGGTTTTCAGCTGGTTATGTAGGATCAACATATTGAAGATGAACACGCTACCTAAAGTGCTGTACCTCCTACAAACACTCCCCATCACAATCCCCCCCCTCCTTCTTCACTAAACTCAAACGAATCTTCACGACCTTCATCTGGGCGAACAAACGCCCGAGGATAGCATACTCGGTTCTGACCAGACATAGAGAACAGGGAGGGTTAGGACTACCCCACATTGAACGCTACTACCAGGCGGTCATACTGACTAGGATATACGAATGGAATGCAATACACCCACTCAAACAATGGGTACAAATAGAGAGCTCCATGTTCCAATCCCCTCTATATACGATCCCATGGCACGACGAGGGTCGTTCTCTCCTCCGGCCACAACACGCTCATCACCCAACGATCATGCCCACACTACGTATATGGTCACGCATTAGACACCAAACTGACGTCTCACCACATCCCTCACCCTTCTACCCTCTAGCACACAACCCCAACTTTTTACCGGGCTTACGCCCCCAGTTCTTCCATCAGTTCCCACCGACTCAAAAAACAAGATACCCGATGGTCAGCACGGTCATCACACCAAAGGGGATAGCTCCGCTGTCTGTCTTAACATCCACAGACCACCCAACTTCCCAGCAATATTTCCAATACGCCCAACTGTCACACTTCCTGAAGGGGGAATCACACCTTCTTCGAGGAACAAGAGCACACACCAAATATGAAACCTACTGTACTACACACAGCCTACAAATCAAGCACTTATCTATATTCTACAAACTCCTTAACACCATCAATCTCACCCCCCTCCCCCATTCACAGCTTCATGGGAAACTGAGCTGGGGATCACCATTCCAATGGGTACATGGCACAAAATATTCATATACGCCCATACCACGTCCATTAGCACCGCAGTAAGGGAAAGCACATACAAAAGAATCTCTAGATGGCACTACTCACCTGCTAAGATACATGCTATTTTTCCAACAGCGCCAGATACATGTTGGAGGTGTGGGCAACCCAAAGGAACTACAGCTCATATCTGGTGGCTATGCCCGACCATCCAAACTTATTGGCAGAGGTTGGGACGGCTAATCAAGGCTATAACAGGCCATCAACTACCACAATCACCTGAAACCTTCCTCTTCCTTGTACACACAACCCACATTCCAAACCTCCAACGCAAACTAGTCAACCATTTGCTGACAGCAGCAAATATGTTGATACCGTTGAAATGGAAAAGCACCAGGGCCCCGTCAGTACGGGAGTGGATACAAAAGGTAGAATTCATAAGGACCATGGAAGAACTAGACGCATCATACTCAAACAAATACTCCACCTACACCTTAACATTGCAACCTTGGCTGACTTATCTAGGCAATAGAGCCACTTAATCACCGTCTAAACCACCAGCTACACACGACCACCCTAATACCTGCACTGTTCCTACCCTTCCCCTGTTGTTCCCCCATTACTATAAGCTGCAAACTATATCACGCTTGAAGTTATATTGAACTCAATAGAACAAACTATATTGTCCGCTTTGAGACAAAATTCCCTCAAACCAATTACTGTTACCCTACTTTGTTGTACAATTGTGATAAATGTAAAAATGTGCAGACTTTGTTGCCTGCATATTTAGAATTGTTAACTGTTATACAAGGGTGGCAAACAACACCCATGTTTTGTAACTTTATATGCGCAATTAAAATAAAGAATATAAAAAAAAAATTAAAAAAAGTATTGCATATATTGTTGTAAAATATAAAAACTATCAATAAAAAATCTTTGAAAAGAATTTCTTTAGGAGTTTATTGGATTTTTTTTTAAATCACATATTTAGAATAGTTCCAATTTTTCCAAGTGGTGCATCTGTAACCTTTTTGTATTGTATAAAAAAGACGAGACGAGAATATCATTTTGCCTCTTTATAAATCACTGGTAAGACCCCATATTGAATATGCTGTGCAATTTTGGGCACCTGTTCTAAAGAAGGATATTATGGCACTAGAAAAAGTGCAGAGGCGGGCTACAAAATTAATAAAAGGAATGGAACATATCGGCTATGAAGAAAGGTTAACAAATTTAAACCTATTTAGTTTAGAAAAACGTCGCCTGAGAGGGGATATGATAACATTATACAAATATATTCGGGGCCAATACAAACCATTGTGTGGAAATCTATTCACAAACCGGACTTTACATAGGACACGAGGTCATGCGTTTAGACTGGAAGAAAGAAGATTTTGTCTAAGACAAAGGAAAGGTTTTTTTACTGTAAGAACAATCAGGATGTGGCATTCTCTGCCTGAAGAAGTGGTTTTAACAGAGTCCATACAGATGTTCAAACAGCTACTAGATGCATACTTGCAAAAACAGAATATTCAAGGAAATAATCTTTCAATGTAGGGTAATAACTGCTTGATCCAAGGATAAATCTGACTGCCATTCTGGGGTCAAGAAGGAATTATTTTTTTCCTAGCTTGTTGCAAAATTGTGCTTCAAACTGGGTTTTTTTGCCTTCTTTTGGATCAACAGCAAAAAAAAAAATGTGAGGTAGGCTGAACTTGATGGACGCAAGTTTCTTTTCAGCTATGTAACTATGTATAATGACAGCCTAAAATCATAGACCACTGTAATTCACTAAAGTAAGGATTCAAACTGAATTTAAAGTGATAACCAGCAAATATATCACCAAAAGGTGAAAAATACAAATAGTAAAATATTTTACAATGAGTGGTACTTAACTTTAGATCACGAATAACAGATATAGAAAACCACAACAAACAATTCGGGATATGGCTGTGTAAATCTACAGAAAAGACATAAAATAAAACATAGCGTGATATTGTAACAACACAGTTTCGTTATGCGCAGCATAGGATATGAAACAGCAGAAAAGAAACAGCAAAAAAACTGCTGTTTCATATCCTATGCTGACTGGTGACTGCTTACTTTTTTATTGAATACATTTCTAAAAAATTTTTTACCCTGACCTGTGGAAGTCCTGTGGTGGAATAATTATCTGGAGGTGATCAGAGAGATCTGTTGGCCCCCATTACATCGGGGGAGGCACCTTGAGAACGCTTACATTTATCTACATCTAGTGAGTGCAAATATTGCTGCGCATAACGAAACTGTGTTGTTACCATATCACACTATGTTTAATTTTATGTCTTTTCTGTAGATTTACACAGCCATATCCCGAATTGTTTGTTGTGAATTTAAAGTGAATTTTAAATTTAAAGGGAATCTATAGTGTTAGGAATACAAAGATGTATATTGCCCTCTGGTCCCCCCACCCCATCCCTTGCACTTCATCCCGCCTTCCCACCCCCCCACCATACATAAAGAGTAAAAGAAAACCTGAATTAATCACCCAAAACCAGCACTGATGTCCCTCTGCGCTGGGTTAAGGCTCCACCTCCTCTGACGTCATGTGACAGGGGGATCTAATGCACATGCGCGGCGAGAAATACAAGCGCATTAGACCCTACCCATAGAAAAGCATTGCCTCACTGCTTTCATATGGGGATTTTACCTATACAGGATGTCCTCATGCAGACCATGAGGACACCTAGCATCAGTTAGCTGACCTAAAGTTCAGCTAACTCTCGTAAGCGCCTCTAGTGGCTGTCTGGTACATAGCCACTAGAGGCTGTCTTAGCACTGCAAGTTTTTCTAAAACTGCAATACTTTACATTGCAGGACTAAGTGTGACAGGGACATTGCACCGAGACAACTTCAATAAACTGAAGTGGCCATGGTGTCTATAGTGTCCCTTTAAGGTCAAAATAGCCAAGATGGAAAAATTCTGTAAGTCTGCTATGCTTTTAGCTCGGCTAGTCTGGCCTTAAATTTGAAATTCACTTTGAATTCTCACTTTAGTAAATATTCCTGCAACATGTGATTCCACACATAAGTCAAATGTTCCACTTAGCACAGGAGATTGGGTCACCTCTTTTCCCAGTGGATTTCTCTGTGCCTCTGTCTGCTCAGATACATTTTCTACACTTGAAATTTGCTTTTTTATAAATGCCCATTGGATGTTTTATATATGGCTGCAAAGTTTAGATAACGACCAGGTGGATGTTCTTCTAAGCACATGAGACAAGAAAAACAAATGTAAGTTTTGTAACTAAGACCATTATGATCAGCTCCAGGCTTTTGAAACCCCAAATCCACCATGGGCGTAGGTAAAAAATGCAACTTTAAAATATTAGGGTTAAATGCAGGTATGTTACTGATATATTAAAATTACTTTTGTTCAGTGAATTTGTGCATATTTAGAGTTGAGGCAATTTTACGTGTGCCACTATTACATAAAACTATTTAGATCAGCAATTAGATTAAATTAAACACGTAAATTGATTATTTGAAAATGTCACAGTTTAAAGAGAAAAAAACACGTTCACAGAAATGTTATTTAGACCTTATGAAACATAAAGTTTAACTGTAAAACCTCTGTAAAAAAATAACCTTGAACCGCTATCTCTATATATTCCTTGTATATTATCATTATAGTGCACTAGTGAAGCTTATGTGACATAGAAGGTAGCACTACTTAAACTAAGGCAGTTGAGGAGTTCACAGTTCCAACGTTGATATTGCCAATTTGACGCAGTACTTACAGTGATTGTTTGATAAGATATAAAACACACAAATGGGTCAGCGCTAATAAATAACTTAGCAATCGTAAAAGGCAGGAACCCTAAAAAGGGGATGCCTCTCGACCCTTTAAAAAGATCTAAAACAATGGCACAAAAAAAACAAGAAGTGCTGCACCACATATACAACAGAATATGAAGACAGTTGACAAAGACAAATACAAGTCAATATAAGAAATGGAAAAAAATACACACTATATAGCCCAAACGTAAAAGTTCTCACATGAAAAGATGCCTCTAATTTGGAGGTAAATGTGGCTGTGGGTGTTTGATAAAACATAGATTCCTTGCACTTGGGAGTTGTAATCTTTACAATTTGCTTAGGTGTCCGTATATAAGAGAAGATAAAATGCAGGGAGAACCAATAGTGCAATATGTTAAACCCAATATGGTGGAGATAATAAGAATAGCGATATCACACTCACATTTAATAGAGCTATGGCCAGCTCTAGCATATGTTGCGTACAGTGGTACAATCCCCACTTATAAGATATGATGGATATAATTGTACCACTGTACGCAGCATAGGCCATAGCTGGCCGTAGCTCTATTAAATGTGAGTGTGATGTCGCTATTCTTATTATCTCAGCCATGTTGGGTTTAACAAATTGCACTATTGGTTCTCCCTGCTTTTTTATCTTCTCTTATGTAGAAGCAAATTACCAGTGATGGAAATGCCTGGACAATCAGGAAAAGATAGAAAGGCAACAGATAGTGCTCTCAATAAGATAATAAAACTTACTAAAATAGATAAAACAATGGTATTCACAAAAGTAGAGTAGACTCACTGCTTTAAGATTTCAGCATTAGTGGTATTATCCCCATGTGGGATTTCTTTGGAGTAGGTGTTATAACATATATAAAATAAAAAGTTAATTAGCACAGTACGCGAGTGCAGTGACAAAAAATCCTTCATTAATTACAATAGAAATTATTTGCATCTTATTACTTTGTATTTTAATTAATAAAGGGTTTTTGGTCACTGCACTCACGTTTTGTTTGATCAGAACTCTTCTGGATAACTGCAACTTGCACTCTCGATATAAACAGCAAAACCCAGCTGTTATGTAGGTAATACGGGTTTTCTTTCAATGTAAATGCTTACTTTAATTTCTCTGCATAATGATAATAATTTCAATTGACCTCTTCAAATCCCAATAATGTGCAAAGATTGGTTAATAGTATTATTTATTCTAAAACACTTTACAATTTTAGAAAGTGGAATTTAACAAATCACAAACCAAATGAGGTAGACAGATAGAGTTATATGTTTTCCCAGATTTATACTTATGTGTACATGTTGTAAGGCAATGAGGTTATCACTGCTCCAACTAGCTAATTTATAAATAAGATGGATTTTTTGCTTATGACGTATTTATTTATAAATGATATTTAATTACAGTATACAAGATTACCACAAGTAATCTTGAGGTAACGCTGCCCCTTTCTCCTCTCATATTCCACAGCAATTTTGGAGTTCAAAACAAATTGCTACATTCTAATTGTCATGTAGAAGTAAGAGAGGGCTCAGAACACCCAGAGTACACTATAGTTATTCTTTGCAGATAGAAAGAGCAGCCTGTAATGTCCTGTATAATACGGATAAAGTATTTATCCAACTATTACCTTTAGAACAAAAAAGTAATTTACTTTAGATTGTATGTTCACTTAATCAGGGTCCCTCTCAACTTAGTTTCCGAATGTCTAATTTGTTGTTTCAGCACAATGAAAAAAACATCAAGCACAAACAATGTTTTGGCTCTAACAATAGCTTTTAATTTTTTTAAGAGCAAATAATTTTACATCTTCACTCTTACTCTGAAATGTGTATACACCTTTTTCAGACCATGTGTGTATATAGATATTGTATAATGTCTGTAGCTTTTTATTCTGCTAATATTTCTAAAAAAAAGGATGAGCGAATAAAGGAAAAATAGAAATGGTGTACATTTTCATAATTATAATTTTTATGTTTTAATGACTGGCAATCTATTCACAAAGTTGTGGTTTTATCACATTTATGTGCTAGCTATGAACCTCATGTTTGCAATACATGTTATGCTATTATTTTTGCAAACAAAAAGTGCTTGGTATTGAAGGGATTAAAGTCATTAAAATATAGAAAGCTGGACACATTTTTATTTAATTCTACTGAATATTAACTCGATGACTATGTAGCATATTCTATGGATCCTGAACAATATTTACCCATTATTCTTGGAAGCTATGCAAGCTGTGCCATTTTAAGTTGCCCCTTTCAATTTCTTTATCGCTTTCAACCATCTGTCAGCAGGTTTCTCATCCCCCACCCCATGACTCCGTTCCTTCACCTGTCAAAAATGACCTACCAAGCACTCAATAAACCCTTCTGTAACAAACTATTTAATTCCCCTACTTTAACCCTTTGTGTCACTATACCCCACTCCCTCTAGCATGTAAGCTCATCGAGCAGGGCCCTCAACCCCCTCTGTTCCTGTACATCAGTGGTCTGATCTCAATTATGTGTCTGTTAGTCCACCCATTGTACAGCGCTACAGAATTTGTTGGCGCTATATAAATAATAAAATAATAATAATAATATTGTCCTTCCTTTGGTTGAATATATGTCAGGATGTACTCTAGACCCCTACTAAGAGAAATGGAAGTTCACAGTAACTACTGTTGTAGTTAGTTGAGATTGTCTTGCCCAATTGTCATGTAGAAAAACAATAGCCTAGGTCAAGCTGTGCAGCAGGGATTCAGATAAGATCCATTGCGTGTGATGCATGCAATGGGAAACACACATGGGGGGAGCAGACTCTTAATATTATACAAGACAAGTTACCAGGATGCACCAGGAGAAACTGTATGAATGTTATGAGAGTAGGAATCCCAATATATAATGCATCCATGTCAAGGCCCAAAACCCATCTTGCCATGCATAAAAGATAGCAGTCTTGGTTGGCTCTGGAGGTCCTGAGTTTTACAGAGTTCCATCAATAAGGAAAGAGGCTAATGCAGTGATTGAGGTCTCACTAGCAAATGTTAAAGGGAAACTATAGTCACCAGAACCACTGCAGCTTTATTTAGCCTGCGCGATGTACACTCTGTCTTTTCAGAGAAATGGCACTGTTTACATTGCTGCCCACTAATACCTCTAGTGGCAGTCACTCAGACAACCACTAGAGCGCTTCCTATGTATGTGCTGCAAAGTGTGCAGCACTGGTGTTCAGTGTCTTAGTCTGCATGGAGACGCTGAATGCTCCCCATTGAAATGCATTGATTCATTGCATCACTATGAGGATATACTGACTGGTGCAGCACTGCATTTTGATACGCATGCTCAATAGCCTCCCAATGTTCCCTGATGGTAAAATATTGCAATGGCTGTAATTCATCAATTTTATACGATGGTCTCAGCCATGGGGACAGGGCCAGCTGTGGCAATACCAGAAAAGTGATAGAGAAAAGATAAGTAAAATACATTTTATCTCTACAGAGAGGGAGAGGCACTCAAACAACTAGTTAAACACTATAGTTTTCGTAAAACATGTCTGTATTCCTAGCACTATAGTGTTTCTTTAAGTGAATATGGGGTATATCCAGGGCCGGACTGGGAAAAAAATTAGGCCCGGGCATTTTTCAATTAGAGCGGCCCCCCAAAAAGGGGGCGGTGCCAGAGAAAGTGAGCATGTTGGTTCAATGCGCAGAGCCCCGCTGAAGAGCTCTAGCATTAGAAAAAGGCCCTGTATTTGTTCTGCGCAGCACAAGCAAATGTAATAACATGCTTGCACTGTGTTTGCTTTTAAATTGTCTCTGGTGTCTCCACAATTGGGATACCAGAGGACAAAAGGGCCAGGAAAGTGTATGGTGCATGTGTTTGGCGCATGCTTGTGGGATTGCCTGTGTGTAGAGTGTGGTGTGGTATTGTGTAAATAGGTCAATTTTGTGGTGTAATATGTGTGGCTAGGGGCTGGAGAGAGTGCGTGTATAGGGCCATAGTGTTATAGGGGATGTAGCGAGTATGTGCATACGGGCAGTAGTGTGTGTGTATAGGTGATGTAGTGTGTGTCACTTATACACACACACTACTGTGTGTAGAAAGGGTGTGTTTAGATAATGTTGTATGTGTGTGCTTACAAGGAATGTAGGGTGTGTGTAGGTGGTGCAGTGTGTGTGTAAGAGATCTAGTGTGTAAAGGACCCAGAGTGTGTATAGAAGATTGTGTGTGTGTGTGTGTGTGTAGAGGATTAAGAGTGCATATAGGGTAAGGGATCTAGCGTGTATCTGGAGCGTAATGTGTGTAGTGGTGCAGTGTGAGGGGTGCTGTAGTGTGTGTGTATATATATATATATATATAGCAAAAAAAACAGGATGCTTGGCACTCTCCTTTAAGTAATAAGAAAGAACTAATAGCCTGGGTGCTATATCCCAAACGTCAGAAATATACAAAAATCAAAACTGAGGATGCACTCACAGGACTTGGTTAAAGTGAAAAAAAGGGACTTTTAATTATTCCATGTGAATGGAAAATTGATTTTTCTGTACATTTCACATGGAATAATTAAAAGTCCCTTTTTTTCACTTTAAGCAAGTCCTGTGAGTGCATCCCCAGTTTTGATTTTTGTGTGTGTGTGTGTGTGTGTGTATATATATATTTGGACTTATTGTATGTGTGAGGTGCGCAGCGTGTTTGTGTAAGAGGGGTGCTGTGTGTAAGGGTGTTTTTATCTGCAGTCACATTCTGGGTTTTTTTAATTTTATTTGTCTGTTAACTCACTGAGGGTTATTTTATATAATATATATGTGCTGTATATGTGTGGGAGTGAGGGTGCTGTCTGTCTGAGGGTGTTGTGTGTGTCTGTGGGTGCGCTGTGTGTGTCTGTGGGGAGCTGTGTGTGTCTGTGGGGAGCTGTGTGTGTCTGTGGGGAGCTGTGTGTGTCTGTGGGGTGCTGTGTGTGTCTGTGGGGTGCTGTGTGTGTCTGTGGGGTGCTGTGTGTGTCTGTGGGGGCTGTTAGGGAAATTATTTTTAAAATATTTTTTTTATTTTATTAATAATTATAATATTATTATAATTAATAATTATTAATAATTAAAAAAAAAAAAAGTTATGTCCCCACCCCCCTCCCTTCTTACCTTTAGCCTGGGAGGGGGGGGAGATCCGTTCTGCGTGGAGGAGGGGGACCATGCTGCCTTCCCTGGTGGTCTAACCTGCGGGTTAGAGTTCACTCTCGCGAGATCTGAGCGTTGCCGCGAGAGGACCGGGCGGAGCTGCTTGTTAGAGCTCCGCCGGGTCCTCTCTCCTGCCTCCCTCCCTCCCTCACCCAGCCTGCGGCTGCCTGTAACAGTGCCTGTGGGCCGGTGAGGGAGATCTGTGATCTCCCCACCGGCCCACGGAGGCACACAGCGGGGCCGGCGCTCGGATAGCGCTGGCCCTGCAGGGGCCGGCCGGGGAGATCCTGTGATCTCCCTGCCGGCCTCGGCCCCACGGCCATCGCGGCCCACCGGGCATTTGCCCGGTATACCCGATGGCCAGTCCGGGCCTGGGTATATCTTCATCTGAGAATGCATTAACATTCAGGGATTATATAAAAGCTGAATGAACAGGTAATCTCAGGGTCCAGAGTACAAACAGCAATCTTATGGCATGCAGCATGCATTCATGAATCCAAATACCAGAAGCCAAAGTCAAATAGCAGATAATCAGGACAATATGCACACTGTGAACAAGTATGATCATGCTCTTAAATGGATTGTATCCAGGAACACCTGTGGTCCCCCAGAAAGGAATACCAACAACTCCAAGCCCTCTAGTGCCAGACACTCGATAGAGCTTGTTTTCCCTATGTATTCATTGAGATCCTGGGAGAATAATCAGCACACTGCGAGAGGAGGGGACATAACATAGAGCGTCATGAAATATCCCATCTTTCTGTTAGTGTAGCGGTCTTCGAGTTTTCCTTTTGCTCAAGTCCCATGTGTTTCTGAAACCTAGTAACGCCCCTGCCTTAGCATATATCTTCTGAACAGGCTCCGCCCCCTTATTGACGTACCACGGAAGTATGTCAATAAGGGGGCGGAGCCTGTTCAGAAGCCGGGCGTTTAAAAAAAGCAGAAGCAAGACCAGACGCCATCCGGACAAAACAAAAGGGCACCCCACAGACGATCAGCTATCTTCTGGTACAGGAGACATCTCCCAGTGCGGGAAAACCTGTTTGTGGGTAAACGGATTTACACCGTTATACTCACCACCACATCTAGTAAGCAGTGACCTGCTATACATTTTGATAGTGTTTGGCTTCACTGTTGCATCAATTAAGCAGTAATCTGCTAAACATGTTTATGTTTTTACTATTATCATTCTTTTATTACTTTTTATAGCCTGTTATGTATTGATTATTATCTTCTGTTTTTAATTTGTGGCAATACTGTAATAAACTTTCATCCGGCTAATTAAGCTGATTTAATTCAGTGTTTATAGAATTCAATAATATTCACTGATTCATGCAGATCTGTTCTATGATCCTTTTCATATATTTTTTCCCATATATGCTGAGCTTGAATTGGGATATTAAGCAACAAGCAATATAAGTATAATTTTTTTTTTTATTACTTGATTGCATGTGGGAAAGGGGTTTTGTCCTTTAGCTCTAACATTGCTCCACTTCTTAACACTATAATTTCTGTTTCTTGTATGTGGTGAAGGGATCACTTTGAAGTGTGGTAGCAGGCAATTAAAGAGATACTGTGTAATACACAATTGTTAAATAACTCTACTTTACCCCTGTAGAACTGTGTATATTAAGCGCTCCAGTATTGTAAGTTTTTTCTAATATATACATATATTAATATAAAAATACACTTATTACACACATATATATATAATATATATAATAACTATATATATTGTATATATATATTATTATAAAATGCAAATAATAAGTAATTTAAATTAAATTAAAAAAATATAAAAATAATAAAAATATTTTAAAAAATTATATATCTATATGAAATTTTATTCTAACTGTATTTTGATATTAATATATTTATATTTATATCAAAATACACTTAGAATGAAATTGTATATATATCTATGTATATATAAATAAATAAAAATAATACAAAATATACATATGTCCATATACAAAATTACATAAATAATTATATAAATATACACATAGACTTCAAATATATAAATATGCATATATATTTAAATTCTACGTGCGTATTTATGTAATATTTTTACATAATTAAGTAATTTTATTGATTGCAATTTGAGGGACCTGCCTGCCACCCCAGGCCGAAAGTCCAGAGAATTTAATTTGCTAGCACTGTATTTTACCCTGTAACGTTCTAGGACACCCTAAAACCTGTACATGCGGGGTACTGTTTTACTCGGGAGACTTTGATGAACACAAATATTAGTGATTCAAAACAGTAAAACATATCACAGCGATGATATTGTCAGTGAAAGTGACTTTTTTAGCATTTTTCACACACAAACAGCACTTTTACTGATGATATAATTGTTGTGATACGTTTTCCAGTTTTGAAACACTAATATATGTATATATATAGCGTTTTTTGAAAGTTACAGGGTCAAATATATGGGTCAAATATTTTTACATTGAAAATGGCCAGGTTGGTTATGTTGCCTTTGAGAGCGTATGGTAGCCCAGGAATGAGAATTACCCCCATATTGGCATACCATTTGCAAAAGAAGACAACCCAAGGTATTGCAAATGGGGTATGTCCAGTCTTTTTTAGTAACCACTTAGTCACAAAAACTGGCCAAAATTAGCGTTCAATTTAGTTTTTTACTTTTTTCACACACAAACAAATATGAATGTGCTGTTACACAGTTAATATTCTCATTATTGTAGATGCAATTTACATAGCATATTCTGTGATTTATTTACCTTGTATTTTTGCTGCCTCCTTTTGGCCTTTTTTGGTAATGCCCTTGTTCCTCCTATGAGCATCATACATCTTTTCCTTGTATGTAAACTCCTCCCCTGTTCTTGCTGTACTTCCTGTGTCATGGCTGCTTGCATTTGCCTCATGTAACTGGGACTCTTGTATCCCACATGCTAAGCTAAGGAAAGCATCATCTTTTGACCGCATAATACTGAAATCCATTCATTCTGCTGTATTCCTGTTGTGTCATGTTCAGAATAAACCAGCTTTTGGATGAAACCAGTATTGGTGAGTTCAGCTATCTGAGGAGGATTGTCCGCAGTGACCGTACCTGCTTACACAGGCCAGGCACAGAGGTCCCACAAGGGTTGGATCACTATCACAGCAATCCGAGTCAGAATAATGAACGCTAACTTTGGCCAGTGTTTGCGACTAAGTTGCTACTAAAAAAGACTGAACATACCCCATATTGAATACCCTGGGTTGTCTACTTTAAAAAATATGTACATGTGGGGTGTTATTAAGAGATTTATGACAGATAATAGTGTTACAATGTTTTAAAACGGCAATATCCTACTTGTACCTATAGCCCTATAACATGCAAAAAAAATAGCAAAAAAGCATGTAAACACTGGGTATTTTTAAACTCACGACAAATTTTTTTATCTATTTAGCAGTTTTTTTCATTCGCTTTTATAGATGAGTTAAAGATTTTTCAAGTAAAATTAAAAATCATGTATTTTTTTCAATTTTTCATCATATTTTTTCATTTTTTGAGATTATATAAATAATGGTATGTAAAGAAAGCCCCTTTTGTCCTGAAGAAAACAATATATAATTTGTATGGGAACAGTAAATGAGAGAGCGGAAAATTACAGCTAAACACACAAACACCACAAAAGTGTTAATAGAGGCCTGGTCGCAAATGTACAACATCGCAAAAACAGTCCGGTCATTAAGGGGTTAAACTATGAGAAGTATGCCTTCTTTTATTTCTGCAATCATATAACAAAAACAACTGTGATTACATAGTTGTACCAAGAAATTGTTAGTGCTGTCATACAATCCTTAGGATTCCAATGACGTACAGACAAACTCCAAGCCTGCTTTGCTGTTTGCTGGCAGTTTTCAGGAATGCCACTGTGTCCTCTTGTGTAATTCTATATCAATGGCTTTTCCAAACACATCTAGCTGCTGGTTTATATTAATGGACTGTCAGAGCTCTCATTGTTTTCCCAGGCTCTTGCAGCTGCATTCCTTCACAGGTGTTTGGCAAATTAAAATGATTCTGGTTTGGGGTTTCTGTCTGATACAAAATTACTCCTTCAGCAGATTGTTAGCAAGTTATTCGTGCAAGAAACATGTCTCATTTTAGCCTTTTTCACTTTTTGCCTCGACTAAACCTTTAACCGTTTCATTGCAGGGAAACAATGCAACATGTTATATGGAAAAGCAAGAATTTTTACTTAACTCTGGGACGAAAATTGTTAAATGAGTGATTGAAGTATTTTAAAATATTTTTTGCTCACCCCTTCGGCACTGAAAGGTTACAAGTACTTTGCATTCGCCGGCTCCTTCAAAAGTCTTCACCTGTGCACTTCACTACAACCATAAATATATAGAGAGAAATATATATAGATCGCATGCACCATCACAAATCCTCATGTGAACACTATCAGGGTTATTCAGTAAAGTGAGAATTAAAATTCAAACATAAGGCGAAAGCATAGCTGGCTTGGGGAATTTTCCTGTTCGGCTACTCACTTTAGTGAATATCTATCTATCTATCTATCCATCTATCTTATTTTTGTATATATCATTTATTAAATATTAATGCACTCTGTAACATTTTCCATTAAACTTCCCATATATATAATATTTTTTTTTTTAGATCTGACGATAACACATTTTTATTATTGATTTAAAAAGGTTTGCATTATTTTAAATTATATGCATATATATATAATCTATCATTTATATCTATATCATTCTGGATTACTTGCCATAAATTAATTCTAATGATATAACAAGGGATAGCATTAACTGCTTTATAAGTAATGAAATGTTGATAAAAAAAAAAGTTAAATGAGCAAATGATCTTAGCTAATTTAATGAAGCTACTGTAAATTATATTGTTGTTTGTATAAAGTACATACATCTAACATGAATATTGTGTTTACTAAGCACTGATATCTGCTGACTTGTTTTGCGTTTTTTCTAAATTGAATTCTCATTTGTATAATTAGTTTTTAAAAAGCATGTAAGACAAACGTAATTTGTTTTTATATATACAAATTAAACTATATATAGTGACAAAATCAGCTAGCTGTTAAGAATACAGAACAATATGGAATTTAATAAGTAAAACTTTTGTTTTTAACATGCCCTATTATAATTTTTTTTTTTTTTTTTTCTAATAACCAGGTGAATAATATGAATTGCATGGCAAGAAGGACAGCAAAATACCTGGCATTGTATTTACGAAGCCTCACATTATGATGAATTTTGTCGTTTAATGTCATTTTGGCCAAGTTGTTTTTTTCTAACTCTTTTTGGGGTAAAATGTGTGAACTCATCATATCTCATGGTTCAGTGACTATTGTATTTATAACCTGGAATTTATTGGTTGTATTTTTTAATTTGTTTTTATAGTAACAGTTAAATCCAATGCTGCATTTGATATCAGTGGAATAATTGAAAATCAGTTTATCGCAACATGTAGAATGGAGTATAGGCACTTGAGGACAGAATGGAGTATAAGCTCCTTCTCAATTATTCAAGGCTCCCAGTTTAGTGAATAATCGAAGATGTGTTTTGGAAACGTTTTTGAATTTTTTTATTACAGTTATGTAAAAATACAAACAATGATTCTACGAATTATGTAAGTAATGTGCAGATTAACATACAAATGAAATATTAAAATCATAGATCTGTCATCAGTGAACATATGTACTGACGGGTAACCAAAATACCTTCTAGGGCATGTAGGCATACACAAATAGTTTTTTTTTTCTCAGGCAAAATCTCACAAGGTAGGGAATATAGATATACATAATAGGTCACTGTAGCCTAAATTTTCCAACTAAACCATGTTTACAAAGTGGGCAGTTTTCTCCTTAGTGCTCATACTTAAAATGGAAAATGTATGCATGTATTATCCTACATTTCTAACAGTGTTTTAATAAGAAGCTCAAAGCATTATTAGTCTTTTACACATATAATGTTTGCAGAAGAGTCTCTTTTACATTTATCAAAAGGAAAAAAAGAAAAAGAAAAGTAAGAAAGAAAGTATTTTCCAGTATTAAGTAGATACAAGAAATGAATTAAAATGACAGGCAAAATATTAAAGCAAAATTAATTATTTAAAAGGTATAAGACTACACAGGCAGGCTGTTCACTAAAGTCCAAATGGCCCCATACCGAAGAGGGCAAAACCATTCGGCTGCATACAGGGCCAATTGGCCTGCAGAATCCCATTCCTGTCCGAATTTTATCATTTTCACCAGATTTTGTTCATCTGGATAAACTGTAAAATATTTCCAATAGTTATACTATCAGCTCAGCTTTTTTAGTGTACAATTTGAAATTCAACTTGAATTTACTTTGAACTTCAGACAATTCTCACCTAAGTGAATACCTCTGTAAGAATTATTGTGGCTAGATATCTGGAATAGCCTTCCAGTGGCACCAGAAATCAATTAACCCCTTAAGGACACATGACGGAAATATTCCGTCATGATTCCCTTTTATTCCAGAAGTTGTGTCCTTAAGGGGTTAAAAATCATTGAGGTAAACATACTAAAGACAAAAGAGCGAAGAAAAAAAAAAAATTTAAATGAGCATGCTAGGGTTGCCAAATGGTTCTAATCTGCCATCTCAATTTATGTTTGTATAAATAAATAATTATTATTTGCCTTTGCTCTGACAAGTTATTTTTGCATACCAAGTGATTCTGCAAAACATTCTAACAAATTATTCACAACTGCAACTAACTAACAACTGAAAAGGAAAAGGTTAACGAACGTGCTAACTAACAGCTGGGGAGGAAAAGGTTAACTAACTTGTTAACTAACAACTGGGGAGGGAAAGGCTGATGGAATTTATATGCATTTTTCAATTTGCCAGCGATTTCTAATGTGCGTGCCAAAAAAATTACACCATATGTAATCCGAGCATTATATGAGGATCAGGAAGCAGTTTAGCAGATGTTGTTTTGATTTGGACTTAATTATCAGGTGTCTTTGGCAATCCCTTTGCACTTTTTAGTTTTTGCTCTGTACTATCATTCATATTTGGACATGTCTTTGAACATTAAGTTGATTGCCATGTCGACCGTAGCGTGTTGATCTTCCTGAATGTACACTGTGAAACAGTCTCTCTATGTACAATGTGAAACAGTTTGTGTTTTCTAACAGTTTGTGAATGTTTGTTAACAGAAGACCATTACCTTTAACTGCGTAGGAGGTGTGTCGATTCTACCTATTTAAAATTCACGGAAACACTGGCCTTGCTTTTCCCTCTTTAGGTCTTTTCGGGGTCATTTTTGCAAGGTTAGGTTAGCTTGTTATGTTTTTGAATAAAATATCTGCATTCTCTTTTATTAGAGTGTATTTTGCACCTGCTTTTGTATCAGTGATTTTAAGTTTATATGGTAATTTTCTTTCTTTGGGTGCATACACTGTTACGTGGCATGCACACCTACATCTAACTGTACTACATGACTAGTTCTGATTTGTATATATGAATAATATCACAGTGTTCTCACAGGAAGGAGGCAGTTACATTCTTTATAATCAGTCATGGGATACACAAGTTATTACAATTTAAGTCAATGGTTTTCATTGTATCTTAGAAAGATTAACTA
The DNA here is from genome assembly GCA_933207985.1 of Pelobates cultripes. Lineage (NCBI taxonomy): Eukaryota > Metazoa > Chordata > Amphibia > Anura > Pelobatidae > Pelobates > Pelobates cultripes. The sequence continues at coordinate 277,069,657 of OW240916.1, forward strand.
TTATTATTATAATTTTTATTAGCATTTATATAAAGCCATTATATTCCACAGCGCTTTACAGCTATATAATGGGGATATTTCATGACAAATAATTGACATACGGAATATTAACAGACACAAGAGGTGAATGAGGCCCTGCTCAAATGAATTTACTATGTATTTAAGCTGAATAGAGACAATTAACATGAGGTATAAACAAGTAAAACAACATACTATAGCTGGTACATTAACAAACTGAGCTGTAGATCTTAAAATAAACCAATTCAATTATTAATTTAATGCTTACAGTATTATTTTTTCCACACTAACCAATATTTAAAGGGACACTATAAAACCAAAACAACTTTAGCTTAATGAAGCAGTTTTGGTGTATGGAGCATGCCCCTGCAGTCTCCCTGATCAATTCTCTGCCATTTAGGAGTTAAATCCCTTTGTATGCATGCGACTTACACAGTCTTCCTAAACACTTCCTGTAAAGAGTCATCTAATGTTTACACTTGCTTTATTGCTAATTTTTTATTTATCTCCTGCCTGCTCTGTTTATAGCTTGTTGGGTCCTACAGGAGCCTCCTGTATGAAATCAAAGTTCAATTTACAGAGCAGGAGATAAAAACTTTTAAAGTAAGTAACATGTGAATGAAAATTAAACTATTTTGTTTTCATGCAGGCTGTGTCAGTCATGGGAGGTGTGGCTAGGGCTGCATAAACGGAAAACAAAAGTGATTTAACTCCTGCATTTCAGATAATTGATCAGTGAAACTTCAGAGGCATAATCTGTACACTAAACTGCTTCATTAAGCTAAAGTTGTTTTGGTGACTTAAGTGTTCTTTAAACAGTCGCACAATGCATCTTTTAAACATTTTACCTTCAGTAAATTGCCAAGTAGGAGATATATTATAAAAATGACGATTTCATAGTATAGTGCTAGTTAGCCTTTTTGGGAACATACTCCTGCAATTAAAGACATTAGAGGCCATTTTTTTATTAGTAGTATTTATGATTTTAAATCATGTACATGATGTTTTCGTTACTAGATATAATTTCATAAGAGCTCCAAAAAAGGCTAGTCTTGGAATTTCTGGCACCTTGTCCAAAATATAGAAGTGATACTCCTTTGCTCATTATTACTTTTTATTTGTTTTTCTTATATATGGTTCAGCACATAGCAGCAGTTTTGCTCATCGAAAGGCATGAATGCATAGGCTGAGAAAGCTAGCAGATTTCACAATGGGCCCCCTGTACATCCCTCTGGATAGCAATGGAACTGTGGTTGCACCGGGGGCCCATCGGATGGCCCATGCATGGGCCATTCTATGGCAATGTTTCCTCAGGGGCCCAGTCAGCACTGCGGCCCTTTAATAGCATGACCTGTGATGATGTCTGTGCTGGGAGCCGGTCACTTCCTCCAAGTTAACAGATGGAACTGTGCTGGAGGAAGGCAGATGAGGGAACTGAGTGGGAGAACCTCTGACTCCAAACAGCCTTAGGCAGCTCACTGGATCTCACTGGATCCCACGGAAGCCACTCTCCTGCACCCTAAAGGTAGGAAATGGGAGGGTGGCTTAAAATGTGCACCTTTTGCATGCCTGTCTGTATGTGTGGATGTGTATCTATCTGTGTGGGTGTCTGTATAAGAAATGTTATGTCTGTATTCGTTTCTGTGTACCTGCATTTGTGTCTGTATATATGTGTGTCTGTGTATCTGTTTGTCCGTGTATCTGCATGTGTGACTGTATGTATGTATGTATGTATGTATGTGTGTCTGTATGTATGTATGTATGTGTGTCTGTATGTATATCTCTTTGTCTGTGTATCTCTTTGTGTGTCTGTGTATTTGCAGGTGTATCTGTGTGTCTGTGTACCTGCATGTGTAGCTGTGCGTTGTGTATCTGTGTGTTTGTGTATCTGCATGTGTGTCAGTTTGTGACATTGTGTATCTGTGTGTGTGTCAGTGTTTGTATCTGTATGAATGTCATTCTGTGTACCTGAATATGTGTCATTATCTGTATCTGTGTGTCATTCTGTGTGTCTGTGTATATGTATGTGTTAATGTGTGTCTGTATACATGCATGTGTCAGTGTGTGCCCAGTGTGTCTGTGCATCTCTATGTGTGTCAGTGTTTGTATCTGTATGAGTGTCATTGCGTGTATCTGTGTATCTGCATGTGTCATATTGTGTGTGTATCTGTATTTGTGTTATTGTGTGAATCTGTGTGCCTGTGTATCTGCATGTGTGTCAGTGTGTGTATGTGTCTGTATGTGTGCCTGTGTGTGCATTCATGTGTCTGTGTGTCTTTGTATGTATGCACCTGTGTATGTCTGTATCTGTATGTGTGTCAGTGCTTGCATCTGTATGTGTGTCATTGTGTGTATCTGTATGTGTGTCTGTATGTATGTCTGTGCATGTGTGTGTATATGTATCATTATGTGTGTGTGGCTATGTATATGTATACAGCTTAGCAATCATACTCCAACACTACACACAAATTCACCTACGTTCAAAGGCAAACACTTCACACAAGTAAACCACTGCTTTCAATGGCTATAGTACACACACAGCACTACACGCATACTCCATACACAAACATGTTTGCCTTCAAACATACAAACACTGCTCATTACTAATTACAACCCTGCAAGGATGGGCAAATGGTAGATCCCCGACTGGCAAAGGATTGAGGGAGTTGTACGATAGATGGCAATCTACCTTTTGGCCATCCTTGCGATTGAGGGGCCAAAGCAACAATTCTTGCACCAGGGCCCTCTCTATTCTAGTTCTTCCACTGCCTCTAGCTTCCTTCCCTTATCCCACTCTATGACCATATTGTCTGTCCATCTTAAGGCTTTCCGTATGTGTCTTACACCATGACTCCCATGTCTGCCTTTCTACAAGCTCTCCTTGGGTGTGCATCCGTACATTACCATTTGGGTGACCCCCTCATAGACATCAACTTCTAGAAAATGAAAGGAGAGCATAATAGAAGAGAACTAAAAAGGGGGGAGAGATCCAAAAACCAAAATGAGCGATTAAACCAGAAAACAATATAATGTTGCTGCAGTTTGTTTTCTCTCTGCATTCTACAGAAGAACAAATATAATAGTATATTTTACTTAAATTGGAAATGGGTAGAGACAGCATGAGACAATAATTTCATATCTGCTGTCATAATCTATGTTTCTATAATTCTTTGAAGTGGATAACCCAGTTTCTAAGCTTCCCGCGCTAAGGGTGAGAAGAATAAAGTGCCTGATGAAATGAGAATCTACCAGTAGAATCTAAAGTGTACCCACTTCAAAGGAAGTGCAGTTACCACTAAACTACAGTTACCAGCCTTAATACACAAACATTCTCACACAGTGTGCTGCTTTTTCAATTCTCTTTATTTTTTATGTTTTCACACACATAATTCAAAAATAAATACCAGCTCTGAACTCATACTTTAACCATTAGAGCTGTGTTGGCCTAGAATTATGTTGATGTGAGTTGACAGAGGAAATGTTAGCAAATTTAGAAATGTTTATAGTTTGCTATAATTTGCAGACTCGTGACTTGTCTTCAATTGAAACTGAATATATTATTTGTCATAAAGATAAAATATATATCTGCAATTGAAAGTTTTTCGATATTAACAATACTTCAGTTCTGTAATTGTTACACACCCACCACCACTAACCTGCTTCCCACCTGCGGTCTGATTTGATTTGTTCTGACTGGGGGTTCCTTCTCCATGACGTTATCACATTGGCCTCGCTGCCAGCACATTGACGATTGACGGAGCGATGTCAGTAACTCCAGGTCCATGGTCCTCCATGGTAATTACAGTGCATGGAGGAGAATTGTCTGCTCTCCCCTGTCACTCAATGCTCAGCTTAGACTGCTACACAGATTGACTAAAAATATATATAAGGAAATATTTTTAAATAGTTTTTTTCTCTCAATCTATACATTTTCCAACAATGATGCTAGCAGAATGTATAGGTGGAATTTAATTTATCTTTCACCTAAAAATAAATATGCCTGTATCATGACAAATAAACGTCAACACAGGTGAGAAAGATGTCTCAGGCTTCCATAATTTCACAGAGATCCACAGGGAGCATAAATTGGCCAATCAGTGTATTGCAAATTTTAAATATTATTTATTTATTTTGCAATACACTGAGAGGAGCATTTTCGCTTAAATTTGCTTCACTGATCAAGTAAGAGGAGGTAACCAATAGAAGAAAAAAATGAGGATCAGAAAAAATGTGTATTTATATAGTATATATTTATTAAAAATATAAATATAGATTTTTTTATTTATTTTTTACTACTCCTCATTTTTTTCCCTCGATTAGTCACTTCTCAGTTTATTTGTGAATATAATTAACATAATTTTTTCCCCCAAACCATCAATCACATGTTTTTCATGTTTTTTTGCACCAGGGAACTCTGAATAACAAACCAAAATTGTCCATTGGTCATTTAATTTGCTTTGTGATTTTTCCTTATACCATTTTGAAGTTGGGAATTGCTGACGAGTCGCTGCTTGTCCAAAATTAGGATGAATGGCGATTTGGGAGAAACTGAATTCATAAGAACTGTTAAATAAATAAAAATAAGTGAGTGTGTGTGTTAGAGTGAGCTCAGAACGAGACAATTGTGTAAGTTCTCAGCATGTGTGATATGAATGTATGTTTGTATAAACTCAGAATACACTGCAAGAGTTAGTGTGTTTGGGATAAGTGTGTGTTTAGTAAAATTTCTGAGTAATATGAGTGTGTTTTGGTGTTAACTTAGTTTGTGTGAAATTTGGATGTTTGAGTTAGTTGTGAGATTAACCAAAACACACTTAACTCACACTAACAAGCACTCTTCACTAACATATTTAAAAATAATATCAGGAAGTATTACTTTACTGAGAGGGTAGTGGATGCATGGAATAGCCTTCCAGCTGAAGTGGTAGAGGTTAACACAGTGAGGGAGTTAAGTACGCATGGGATTGGCATATAGGCTATCATAAATATAAAAGACTAAAGAATGCATTTTTAAAATTGGGCAGACTAGATGGGCCGAATGGTTCCTATCTGCCGTCACATTCTATGTTTCTATATTGGATATGTTGGATATTCCAAATATGAATATGGCAGAAATGTCTATACAAGTGTGAGTTAAGTGTGAACTATATGTGAATGGAGGTACAAACTACACGTACAATATGTGAGTGTGAACATAAGTGTAAGGTGTATGTATGGAAGTGCAAAAGTGAGCAGAATACAATGACATTGTAGGCTGTCAACTTACCACAGCTCACTGTTCAGTAAATAACAACGTGGGGGTTGTTCACTGAATTCCCTATTGTTGTGGATCGTAACCCAAATTCTACCAAACTTATTTAGCTTTCATTTTGACATTCAAAGTTCAGTTTGGTTGAGTTTGGAGTTTAGTGAATAAATCCCTGTTAGTGTTTTAGGGTGTATACATTGTTCTGTATTGCTTACCAATCCCAGGCATTGAAAGAGTTAAGTGCCAGCAAATTTGATCCCACATAAATTAACTGGTAGCACTCAGAGGGGTTGTGTTATCACAGAAAGAACAATAATTAAAAAATCTAATTTGTCAGGGTTTTTTATGAGTTTTAGTTTATAATTCTCCTGTTTCCAAACATAAAATATCATCATGAAATACGATGTGTGCCATACATAAATAAGTAGGTCTTGTAAAATATATTCTTGTCATTATTTTAACATGCTAACCTCTTGTTCGGCTAAATGCCCAGACAATCACAGTCAGGCTACTGCTCACTCATCTCCAACAAACAAAACATTAATCTTATAGGAAAAATATGTCTAATAAAAAAATGATTATCATAAAATTATATTATCTCAAGTCCTGAAAAATCATTATTTATTTTTGTTTAGATGAAACTAAATTGAAATGTAAGAGATTAATTTTTATTGAAATGGAATGTTAGAGTTTCGTTAACTAAAGAGGATGTCACTATAATAGAATACTCGGAAGCTACTCAGTTTGTCATTCAGATGCAATAGAGCAGGGGCAGACAACCTTTGGCACTCCAGATGTTGTGGACTACATCTCCCATAATGCTTAGCGCAAGCTTCCCCAAGCTCCGGCCCTCCAGATGTTGCTTAACTACAACTCCCCTGATTCTCAGCCTATCTATTGCATTCAAAGAATCATTGGAGCTGTAGTTAAGCAACATCTGGAGGGACGGAGTTTGGGGAAGCCTGGCATAGAGCCATAATGATGGTAAAGGAGCAGGGGAGGTATAGTCCACAAACTCTGGGGTGCCAAAGGTTGCCTACCTCTGCAAGAATTCACTCTCAGTCAGCCAGTGCAAGAAATATCCAACTGGAAAAACAGCTGCTTATGAAGGTAAGTACCTACCTGATGGAACCATGGAACTAAACAAAAAAAAGAGATGGATATATGATGCTTCTGATAGGGTGAAAGACGTTGATGTGTGACTGTAGATGGGTGATAGGGCAATGTCAATTTCATCGAATGAGAGTTAACCAGCAAGTTCAGATAAGAAGTTATTGTTGACTTTCTACAGCTTCAATTGATAGCGTGTGCACATTCATTCTTGTGGCAGAGAAGGGATAGTTTGATTGCAGTTTCTAATTCTACGGAAACCTTATTACCACAACCAAAGGCTGTTTCTGGAAATGTTTCTTGAGGGATTCTGTTTCTGGAAATGTTTTAGAGCCCAGATCAGGAGCATATAGGATCCAGGACAAGAAAGCTTGCTCTCTATATCTGATGATTAGCAGTTAGAAAAATAGGAGCCACATGGTAGTGCTCCTTATAAATATAATTCACTATATTACAGAATGTGTATGATTTTTCCTTTTGGTGTGTAAGTATGTGAAAACAAAGAATGTATGGAACTGCGCCACTAGGAACACTTGGTGTCCTCCATTCCTTTTGTGTCTTTCCCTCCTGTTCTCCTCCCATAACTATAATCTCACTTTCAATTATTATTTATCTTTTTAGTAATTATATGAACCCAATCCCCTATGGCTTCCTTTTCTTGTGGGTATTCACCTCTAGGAGTCTAGATACGTGACTGAAAAAAGTGAAAAGTTCTCCACTGCATCTGTCACATATGTTGTCCTTTAAGGTGAGGAGGACAAACTTACTGTGAGGGAAAAAAGTATTTGACCCCATGCTGATTTTGAACGTTTGCCCACTGACAAAGAAATGATCAGTCGATAATTTTAATGGTAGGTGTATTTTAACAGTAAGAGACAGAATAAAAAAAAAATCCAGAAAATGCATATCAAAAAAGTTATACATTGATTTGCATGTCAATGAGTGAAATAAGTATTTGACCCCTTCAATTTAGTACTTGGTGGCAAAACTCTTGTTGACAATCACAGACGTTTCTTGTAGTTGGCCACCAGATTTGCACACATCTCAGTAGGGATTTTGTCCCACTCCTCTTTGCAGATCCTCTCCACGTCATTAAGGTTTCGAGACCGACGTTTGGCAACTTCAGCTACCTCTACAGATTTTCTATGGGATTAAGGTCTGGAGACTGGCTAGGCCACTCCAGGACCTTAATGTGCTTCTTCTTGAGCCACTCCTTTGCTGCCTTGGCTGTGTGTTTTGGGTCATTGTCATACTGAAATACCTATCCACCACCAAATTTCAATGCCCTGGCTGAGGGAAGGAGGTTTTTAACCAAGATTTGACGGTACATGGCCCCGTCCATTGTCCCTTTGATGCGGTGCAGTTGTCCGATCTCCTTAGTAGAAACCCCCCAAAGCATAATGTTTCCACCTCCATGTTTGACGGTGGGGATGGTTTTTATGGGGTCATAGAAACATAGAATGTGACGGCAGATAAGAACCATTCGGCCAATCTAGTCTGCCCAATAAGGTAGCATTCCTCCTCCTCCAAACACAAGTTGAGTTGATGCCAAATAGCTCAATTTTGGTCTCATCTGACCACAACACTTTCATACAGTTCTCCTCTTAATCATTCAGATGTTCATTGGAAAACTTCAGACGGGCCTGTACTTCTTCTTTCTTGAGCAGGAGGACCTTGCGGGCGCTGCAGGATTTCAATTCTTCACGGCGGTGTGTGTTGCCAATTGTTTTCTTGGTGACTTTGGTCCTAGCTGCCTTGAGATAATTAATAAGATCCTCTTGTGTAGTTCTGGGCTGATTCCTCACAGTTTTCATGATCATTGAAACTACACAAGGTGAGATCTTGCATGAAGCACCAGACTGAGGGAGACTTACAGTTATTATGTGTTTCTTCCATTTGCGAATAATCGCACCAACTGTTGTCACCTTCTCATCAAGCTGCTTCATTTAAGAGAGTGCTCCTAATCTTAGCTCGTTACCTGTATAAAAGACACCTGGGAGCCGGAAATCTTGCTGATTGATAGGGGATCAAATACTTGTTTCACTCATTGACATTCAAATCAATGTATAACTTTTTTGACATGCATTTCTCTGGATTTTGTTTTTTGTTCTTCTGTCTCTCACTGTTAAAATACACCTACCATTAAAATTATAGACTGATCATTTTTTTGTCAGTGGACAAACATTCAAAATCAGCATGGGGTCAAATACTTTTTACCCTCACTGTATATTCTGGACAGATTGATTTGTTACATTGTTATATTTCTGTGTATTGTGTATTATGTGTAGGATAAACGTTTCATCACTCAAATAGTTAAACATACTATGAAATGCTTTCCTTTTAAACAAACGTTGTCTTGTGACTAAAACAGCTACGGCTGTGTTCTCCTCATTTCTAGAGAACATGGAAATCTATAGAATGCGATGACAGCTAGACTGGCAGCCTCAATAGATATATAGAAATCCCTTCCAAATATTTCAACAAGTGTTTTACCATATTTACTGTTGAGAACACATCTGGTTTTGATTTGGGTTTCTAAAATACATAATTTATGTAGGAACTATAGGCTTCTACATTCAAAATATGCTTTCAACAATTGCAGATCAGTCCCAAAGCTTCAATTTGTTTTATAAAAAAAGGGGGTTTTTTTGCACACAAGAAAATAATTTCCAAACAATGTGTGCACATACCTTATTATTATTATTTTTCCATTACATTGTATTTATGGTTTCAAATCATAACATGTTTGAAGAACATATCAAACTCCTTTAAAACTCTGAATAAAAAAATAGAACTATATACATGAAATTTTTTTTTAAGCCATTGGTACTTAACCACTGAGTTGGTACCCAGATTAAGTTCCACTAGCTATTCGCAAAAGTTGGTCGCAGGAACCGCACTCACTCCCAAAGGCCACGGGTGCTCTGGAACAGGACCAGCAATTAGTGCACAGCAGTGTCAGATTACCTTTTCTCTATATTTCCAAAACACAGCATGGGGGAGGTTAGCAGGCCATGTGTGGACTTCTTCATGGTCCTCCTTTCTCCTCCAGCACTTCACACGTTGACCACTGTGACCCTTTTATGATGCTCAATGAAAATCTGCATTTTAGAACGTTTTAGGGTTGGCTACCTATTTAAAGAGCTATACTATAAATAGTTTGCTAGGGCTCGGGTCTATGCCCTGTTGTGGCTCTGTTTTGGTTCCCAACAGCGTGTTATATATCTCTTTTGTCTATCTGGTTTTGATCTTGGCTACTGTTGCCTAGTCTCCTATCTGCACTCCTTGACTCAGCTATGGTACCTCTCTATTCCTGATTTTTGGTTTCCCTGATTCTGGCTTATCCCTGACCATTCTCTGTATGTTAAACCCAACCATAGGTTCAAAATATGTTTATTTGTATTTCGTTATTTACACACTACGTATTGGATATTACTAAATGTCTGACAGACACAAAAATACATAGGAAATAAATGTAATTTTCAGAATGGCAGAAATTCATGCATGTGGGAGTTCGACTCATCAGAATTTTGTTCACCAAAAAAGATTTGGTAAAATGAATCAGGAAAACCAAAAGGGTGCAAAAAAAGGGCCAATCAGTGCACTACAAAATATATGCATAATATAGTTTTCTCACCATTTGGTTTACAGATCAGGTGTCAAAAATAACCAATAAATAGGAGATGAAAAAAGTCTATAATCATAGATGTATACATATTTATTAAATATATGATATATTAATATATATAGATTTATTTTTTACCACACTTTTCTGTTGTTCACTTGTTACTTAATCTGTTAATCCAGTAAAAATTTAATGGATGTCCTCTAGCCATCTTTTTTTCACATCAATCATATCATTTTTTTGTTGGTGGTGGAGAGGAGATTCTTCAAACTAATATGCTCATCAATTGCATGAGTCATTTTTCATGATTAGTCTATATGGCAGTTTGGAAATCGGGAATTCGAACGATCACCTGATTGGCCCAAATTTAGATGAACTGTAGTTCAGAAGAAATTTATCTTTAAGTCTACTTGCTATTTTTTTGTGTCTTCACAAATTGGGCTACGCACTTCATATTCATCGGCCCTAGAAAATTGTCCATAACAACTTGTTTACTGGTGTAACAGAATCACTTTTAATACTGTGAAGAGTTTATTAAGGGTGTTTTACAGGGATATTCACTAAAGTGAGAATTGTCTTGCATTCAAAGTGAATTTCTAATTTAAATCCAAAATAGCCAAATCAAAAAAAAAAACAAAAAAACAGCTATTATTCCAAGTAAGATACTTTGTCCTTAAATTTTAAATTCACTTTGAATTCATTTAGAATTTCTGGCAATTCTCACTTTAGTGAAAAACAAGAATGGATCACTGAGCTAATCTTACAATTTAAGAATGGGTCAAAAGCTGGTGGTGTGCATGTAATTTGGGTCCTTGTGAAAAAGAAAATTCAATAACCATGAATACTATATGTGACATTATATTTACTTGTTCAACACTGTATGTGACATTATATTTACCAATAGATGGTCCCAATGTGCAATGGTTAGAAAAGTGAAGAAAAAAAGACAAAGAAACAAAAAATAAAAAACACAGCATCGGTGGTGAGATCTTAGAGTACCATATACAATAAGCCACTACTGCCACAACCATGTACTGTACCAGTGGCATGCTTTTAGGTAACTAAGTTACCTTCTTCAGGCTTTATTTAGCACTTGAAGATGACTTAGTATGGCATTGTGTATACTTATAAACATATAGAATATGACAAACATGTAGCATATTATTTATCACAATACACACCAAATGCAAGACAAAGAGGCTATTTTAAGATCTTTTGTCTAGACTCTACAGTGAAAAAATATCTTAAAACAGCACTATTATCGTCTGGGGACTTGGCTGAATTTGCAAAGACCCCCGATGGTGACATCGCAGCTGGAGGTCCGGTGGCCTAGGGGCCGGGAAAGGTGAGTTTACTTAACTGAACCTTTCCTTCGTGGACGCCATAAGCTTGATCCAGTGGGTCGTCTTCAGAGCTGAAGTCACTGCTGTACCCTAGCACATGTAAGACACAGCCAATTTCCTGAAGTTATCATTGGTGATAGCTAGGAAGATTGACACTTGGACTTTGCCCAGAGTCTAAGGCAGTCAGGCAGAGGAGAAATACAGAGACAAAGTAGTCCCTACTTTGTTTCTGTATATCTTTTGACTGGGTTGGAATTGCAGTGAAATTTCAGATTCCATCTTTATGAAAAACTAATTTTTCAGATGTGGGTGTGACAGTGCCACTTTAACAAAGGTGAAAAGAACTATGTCTAATTTGATATACACATTTTTCCAAAGGAAGGTACTACATAAGATGAACAGGAAATTCTCTACCTGAACACAATTCAACAGGAAAAAAATGAATTAGACACAGAGTCATTATTTTTCTTCTTATTTTCATTTTATTGTTTTTTTTTAAAACTGTATTTTCTTGAGTTTTATAATACTACAAACAGAAAAATTGTTTATCTCCCAACAGGATCATAAAAGTGGGAACACAGGACCACTTCTGAAAATAAAATGACACAATAGTAAGTATGCTGAGCATTGCATGCAATGACGATCATTATCTCCACTACTTATAACCTCATGGTGAAAAATGAGAAATAAAAGAGAAAAAAAATTACCACAACCATAAAAGAACATAATTGCGAGCATGATTGCAATCGGAGAGCGAGGTGGTATGAAAATAAAGGAAATACCTGTGGATGTTTTGAATTAAAGTTAGTGCCAAGTAATCAGGAGGGCTATAGAAACATCACTCATACAGCTCTTAAGATAAGAGTACATCAATTCCATGAACGATCTTGTGTAACATCTCAGTGTTGACAATCAAAGGAAATGAAAGGATTGAGAAGTAAAGGAAGTCATAAGGGACTGCATCGAACCGGAGGGGGCTGGGTGGGCTCCATACCCATGTAACTTAGTGTAAGCATACTCATTCCATAAATTCCAAGGTATGTTAGAGGGAGAAAATGGGGAGAGTGCTAAGTAAGAAGATATTGTATTCTACATTTTGCTGTCATTGACGCCATCAGTTAAGTTCATTAATGAAGGTGTTTTTGAGGCCTTTCAGAAGAAGGCTCCTGGATATTCCCAACTGTTTGTAGTAGAAAGTGAAGTTGAGACCAAAACACGTGACATAGAAAGTTGTAAGCTGCATTACATCTCCAGCAGTTGAGAGTCGTATTTGGAGATATTTTATGGAATTGTGAGGGTGCAAGGTACCAGTGTAACAGTAATATATAATGCATTTCTATTTCTATACTTTGTAATTTTTTGAAGGGATCTGAAAGTATTCTATCAAACTTCTTCCAGAAATTGGCAGCCAATATCGGTCTCCCAATGCTGCATATAAAGTGGAGTGCCCCATTGCGTTTTACTCTCTAATGTGTGTAGCTCCAAATCCTGTGACAAAAATACTCACTGACTTTGGGGTTCCATATAAGCCAAGTGAATAATTTTTACACTGAAAAAAGAAAGGGGAGCTGGTAAAGGTAACAGTCTAAAGTTTTTGCATATATATTTTATTTAATTTTCTATACAATGCATTAGAATGAATATGCCAATTGTAGTCTTTAAAGTCCCTTTAAAAAATAAGCAAACAAAAACATCAAATATGCATTTTATTGGACTTCCGTCTGGCTCTAAAAGATTTCATGTTTTATTGTGATAAAATATTGGTCATTCTGTCTGCAGTACGTGTCGTGATAGCATCCTAGCCAAAAGTCACATAAATATACAGTTAAAAAAAGGGTTATTTTTTTTTTAAGTAAAATAAAGCATTTTGTTCAAAGGTGACATTAATAACAAAAATGTGCCTTTCACAAATGACAACTAACAATGTTTGCAGCTGTAATGACCATTTTATAAAAATGAATAGCATCTGAAAGGTCTCTCATATCTTTTCATATATGTATCCAAAGACAGGTTATTTCTGCACTTAGTGAAATTTCTTGGATGTATAATATATTATGAGTTTTCTCATCTCTCACCTCATTGGTTCTGGAACAAGATAATACATAGATTATTCTTTATGTGTTCATACTACTGTCTTGTCTCTGTATACTTTAAGGAAAGGAAGACAGAGTATCACTTGTTTTAACTTGACATTTCATTCGGTGTAATGAATATAAAATTTAGCAGCTTGGACAAAGGTTGTATTATAGTGAAGTCATTCAGTTGACGGAGGCCTTCATTTACTAACGTTAGATAATGTGGGTTAATTTGTGGGTAGGTAGAGTGCAGTTCCACTCTTAATAACTATTAAATATTCTGGACAGAAAAAATAAATACTAAAACAGTGGTCAGTGTACACAGAAAACTCTTAATACACCGAACACAGGTAAAGTTACCTTTTATCTTGATAATAGTCTGATCTTTTTTCCCAAAATGTATTTAACATGGTTCAGTTTCTACATAAGTTGCAAACTTTTCATTCCTGCACTTTTGATTTGAGATCTTTTGACTGTGCACCAAACTGAGGTCCAAGTCATGGAATCAGTTTGAGAAGTTGTGTACCTTTTAACGTCGCAATTTATCCTTTTGGAAATATCCAGTTGTGTATTGTGGCGAAGGTAACCTCACCACTGGTACTTGGAGGGGCCTGCTTGCCAGCCTCTTGCCCCAGGTTTATGGGACCTGCAAAAAGACATGTTAAAAAGTGACTTCCATGGAAAAACCAAACCACTAAACAGACCTGAGTGATCTTTGGATATGTTGTTCACCCAGATCAGGGGTATCCAAGGATGTGACTCTTGTGGGGTTTCCATGGATCTTAGGGGTACTTGTTTTTTGGTTGTATATACACTGTTGGGACTTCAGTGTGGAGTATCTGCAGCACAGGTCTAACTTGTTCTTTGTTTATATTTTGAATTTTGCAGGCATTTTTTGCCTCTACCTCATCCTATATACAGAGGAGGAGTATGTTGAATGTATTGCTTATCTGTGCCTCTCCCCCTTTTTCCTGTCCTATTGTTTCCCCAGCAGGGTGTTTTCCCAGGGACACTGCCAGACCAGTTTAAACTGGCTGCTTTGTCCCACCTAAATACCCCATCAGCCCTTGCTATTGTCTGACCCCACCCTTCCTTGTACTATAGTGCTCTATGTAACCTATTGTATGTAAATGAGGATGTTGGGTGTTTAAATGTGTGTATAAATTGTAAGTGCTGACTGGCATTAAACCGACCTGCTTTACCCCTTCGTGAAGTCTTGGCTCTTGTTTGGGGGATTGGATAACTACACTCTTGGGGATTGCTATAATCACTATACTCCCCTGAGTATAATCACTAAGCTCTTGTAAGAGCTTGTTCCTGCTATGCTCTCTGAAGTAGAAGAGTTCTGCCCACTTGGAGCTGGATCCTTGTCTTGGGTCCAGGGTGGGTGGAGGACGGCGAGACCCTGGCGCAGCTGTGTCGCTGGAAGTGGGGTCTGCAGTGTTTATGGTGTCTGGTGGAGTTCTGGAAGCCTTCGGAAAGCACTAGCAGCATCGATTGGCGGAGGTACTCGGTCGGAGTGCCAGGCGGTCCGCCACGTGTATTATGTATACTTCATGGGCCCATCTTGAGATCATGCATGGTTGGTATCACAATGTATCATGCTGCTTTAAATAAGAATTTATTTAGACCAAAGCCATGAAATGACGTCCAATGTCAGAAAATATGGATAAACATTGTGATTGTTACATCAATCTTTTGGCTGTAATGTTTGTGTAGAAAACTCCCCACAGTCCATGCAATCAACAGCCTGTACTTTTGACACAGAATAGTTATATTCACTTGCCTGTCCTATTCATATACCAAACCAGTATATAGAGCATTTTCTGCAGTTGGTAAATTAAGATTTTATTCATTACTTTTTTTACAATCTTATTCCTACATTGTAATTTTTCCAGCTCTGCTATTTTGTCTAAAACTCACAATTCCTTTCTTAATTCTATACAGAATTGCCCACTGGGGGTTAAAGGAACACTATAGCATTAGGAATAATACATTTTACTTATGTTTAAATGTTTTTCCAAGCAACTAAATCAATGATTTCCTATGAAGGTTTCCATGTCATGTGACCACGTTTTACATGGTCACATGGTTTCGTTGCTGCCATACCAATACCCACTATAGATGTCATCTAAATAATTTAGCTGTTTAGATGACAGCTCCCTAATTTGGTATCCCT
This sequence comes from Pelobates cultripes, assembly GCA_933207985.1. Classification (NCBI taxonomy): domain Eukaryota; kingdom Metazoa; phylum Chordata; class Amphibia; order Anura; family Pelobatidae; genus Pelobates; species Pelobates cultripes. The sequence goes on from OW240916.1 coordinate 277,085,255, forward strand.
ACATGGGATTGCCATAGCTAAGGCTTCCAAATTAGGGACTTATTTACTAAGCAACTGAAAGAGCAAAATAATGAAAAGAGTTTTTCTTAATTTTGATCTTTCAACTGTGTTTAGTAGATAGCTCCCTAATTTGGTACCCATATGTGGGATTACCATTTTTAAGGGTGCCAAATAAGGGAGATATCTGCTAAATAGCACCTTATTTGATTTTCTTTTGGAATACTGCAAAAAAGGGTTTTCCGAAATGCTTCCTAATTCTGTTTCGTTCTGAATCGATAATTTCCAAATTTGAGAGGAACCAAAATTTAAAAAAATAACCAATTTAAACAAAACATTTTTTTTCTTATGTCGAAATTTCACAACTGTCGAGTGGATGTGCCTATTGGTTGCTATTGTCTGTATATTTACTACAAAGCTACAAGGAGCATGTATTTGGAAGACGTCCTGCTCTAGTGGGGTCAGCAGAAGACTTCCACCAGACATATGACAGGTAGGCTTAGAAGTCAGTGCAAGAATGGATCTCTAATCTTCAGATATGCTGGATGTTTTAGTATATGTTTTTTTTCTGTAAGATTCAAGAGTTTGTATTAGGCTATATATATATATATTTTTTTTTTTTTACATTAAACATTCTATTGTGTATTTAAGGTACATTGTGTGTCCTGATTAAATTCTAAATTCTAAATCCATAGAGGCTTTTTTTTTTTTTTTAAATAACAAGGACCAAAAATGATAAATCCTTGGTGTACTGAATATCTCAAGGACTAGGTTGTTAATTTTATAATTTGAGATTATCAAAACATCATTGTATTGAAAAGCTCCTTTTCTTTCAGTTATATCAAGAAAGGCACAATGATCGAACATTCACATTAAATCAAGGCATCAATCTATTTTTAACAAAATGCCAATTCAAAGAGGAGCTGGGCTGTGTTAATACAATAATACGATTAAGACAACTAGACCAGATGGCATTCACTCAAGGGTTTTTGAAGGAGCTTAGTAGTAATTGCCAAACCTCTATTTACGATTTTAAGGGACTCCATTGTATCTGGGTTGTAAAAGTACATGCGCTACCATATTATTTAAAAAGGAGTCAAGAACGCAACCTGGGAATTACAGACCAGTATGTTGACATCCATAGTAGCTAGATTTCGTGGATCTAAAATAATCTATGTAATTCATTAAAAATATTGTGATGGGAATATAAAATAGCAATACAGATCATAGTAAACCACCTTCTTAGGAACAGAGGTAGTGCTATAGAACTGAACGGAATATTGATAATGCTATAGATGCAGTGTAGTTGCCCTTTGCAGAACATCTGGCATCCCCTCCCAAAGAAACTTACCATGTAAAACAATAGAAATAAAGCCACTGGGAATGTACGTGGAAGATGAACTTAGTGTATTTGTGAATTGCAGAGTTAAAAGGACATTAGCATTAATGCTGCTTGTGAACATAGATCAACATTGCAATAATGTCAGTAGTATCAATCTGTAGTAGAGAATAGTCATTGTTTAATGAGCAAGGGTTATTAGTCATGCTGGGTTTGACAACCTTAATTAGCATTTTAAGGGAAACTCCAAACCCCTAAAGCACTTTAGCTTGCTGAAAAGCTTTATGGGATAAGTGTTTGTCGTCTGTTTTTCATTTTTTAAAAAAGTACAGATTTCAATAGAAATTAATACTTTTATAAAATAACATGGTTACACCCGCCTTGGCTTCCATCAGGTCCTATTAATTCCTTGTATAGTTAGCTCAGTGTAGCTAAACTCAAGAGGCAGCAGTAGCCCAGAGCACTTGTCTTGCCCAGACTTCTAATTGAGCTGTATGTTCGAAGCCTTTGATTGGACTGCCAGAGAAAGTCTGGGTAGGGTTACAAGGGGAGGGTTTGCAAAGTCAGCAAACAAGAGACCTGTAGCCCATGGAGCATGGCAGCTAAAAGGAATGGGCCTTGACATGGCTAGGAGACAGGCGTAGGGGGTGTTTATTGTGGGGGTTTGGTTAAAGAAAGTGGGGGTGGGGTTTTGGCTAAGGGAGTATATATAGAGGCCTTTTTAGAACAGGGGCCTTCTTAATTTAATCCTTACTTACCTGTATTGAGCTGAACCCTTTCTCCCTTTTGTTGGTACTAACTCCCATTTGGTCATGGCGGCGGGGGATGGATAGACAAGCTGGGGTGTAGGTCATTTGTCTAAATATAAGAGAATTTAGCTAGCTAAGAATAGTTAACTTTGGAAGGGTATTGGTTGGTTCAAGCTCGTTGGTAGCTCCGAACCTGGTGTGTGTAGGGTGTATCCTGATATACCCCAACATTGTGGAATATGGTGGTTGGTTCAAGCTCGTGGCTAGCTCCGAACTTGGTGTGTGTAGGGTGTATCTCAGGTATACACCTACATTGTGGAATATGTTAAATCATGCCCTCGGTGGCAATTGTTTATATGGTTATATGTAATATTATATTGTAGAATGTGGTATTATTGATTGTTTATGTGGGTCATTGTCGGGGGTAGAATTGTTAAAGGATTTAGGGGTTGATATGCAATGTTTAAGTATGTTGACAATGACCTTTTAATAATGTACATGTTTTATTATATTATTAAAGCTATGATCATTTTCCCAAAATAAGGTGTCTAAATATCCTTGGGGTTTTTGGGTTGGCAACGCATATGACGAAAAGGTGACTATGCATATGGCATTGTTAAATGTATTTGCAAGTTTTAATTTGGGGTATATCTACTAAAAAGTGTTTTTTGTTTTTTTTATTTAATCCATATATTGGCAGTGGAGGGTCCGTTTAAATGAATGCAGAGAATGAGAATCATCATACTGATGCTAAAGCCAGGAAATGGTTCCTAGTTAGTTGGATGTTAATGCTGTCTGCAAGTTAGAATAGGCAGCATTTATACCCCAGAAATGTCAATGTCATTTACAGGGTCAGACATACAGCCACTAGAGCCACATCCTCCTTCAGATGTTTAACCTTTGAATGTCTTCAAATTCGGCATCATCACACACAGAATTGGACTTGTGCAAAGCAATGAATTGACGAATCGCGCTGTAGGTCCAGTGTGCTTCTCTATGAGAAACATTAGACTGGACCAGAAATCATCATCATTGATGATCGCACAGTGGTCAAATCAGGCGGCTCTGTTTGTTTTTTTGTTTGTTTGTTTTTTGTTGTTTTGTTTTTTTTACAAAGGGGAACAGTAATCTACGCTGTAAAAGGAATATTCCAACACTAAATGTAAATATATAAATAAATACAATTGCATTAAAAAGAAATAGATTTTTTTTTAGACATTAGTGTATCTCTTTAATAAATGGGTTATGGTTTGAATTTCCCTAAGGAGTCGTTTAGCACAGTCGAAAGAAAACTCCAGTTACTAAACTGACCCCTGTCTCAGATTTAGTGAATGACAAATCTATTATCATCGCCCTTTTAGAGTATTTCAACAGCAATTCGGAAAGCTGCCTTTTTAGTAGCTAAAAAGTCATGAAAAATGATAAAATAAAATAAGCTAATTAACAGTGAATCCCTTATGCAAATATTAGAATGGTTTATATGAATCTAAAGGTATCTAACACAGTAATTTAAGCATCTGATTAGGTGAGGTATTTAATGAATTATTATAGTGAATTATCACCTGCTGCATTTCTATTTTGACTTTTATGTCATTCAAACAAGATCCTTCTACAAATATAATAGCATCATCTGCATACATTTGGCTGTAAGTTAGCAAGCACATTAGACATGTTATTTATACAATTTACACTATTTAAAACACTGATGTTCACGCAAGAACATTTGCAATCTAAAAAAAGTAGAACACTGAAAGATATATTTGTACAAATAGTTTAGATATAATTTCTTCTGAAATCAAATCATTTTAAACTTTGATGATAAAACATTTTTTTCCAGCCATGATCAAGAATTTTACTCTAATCTATGGGTTAACTTACCGCTCCTATGAAAGGTTTTCTGATACAATATTTTAAAAATTACATATAATTTGGTAGGCTTGTTTTGTATTTTGAGCAAAAAAACAAGTCGCAAGAGAGTGCTCTATTTTCTATCATATTTACCAATTGTCCAAAGATAACTAGAGATGTCGCGAACCGTTCGCGAACTTCCCGCGAACGGCTCGCCACAAACCGTTCGTGGCGAACTCCGGACAGCTGACACATCCCGGCCAATCTCCAGCAGACCCTCCCTTCCAGACCCTCCCACCTCCTGGACAGCATCCATGATTCAGCTGGCCGGAGCACGCCGCGAACGGTTCGTGGCGAACTGCGGCGAGCCGTTCGCGAGAAGTTCGCGAACGGTTCGCGACATCACTAAAGATAACGTGCCAGGTTATCCAAAAATATGGCTGCCCAGTGCACGCTAATAGGCACTAATGGCAGTGGTTATAGTCAAGCCTGACAGATAAGTTTATTTCGGTATGTTAAGTTCAACAGCTAAATCAAACTATGAAAAAATAAGTTAAAAACTGCTTTCTTGGGATTAACAGTGCCTCTGCCAATCTCCAGTTGCCATATTATTTAACTTTCCTGTTAATCTACTGAATTGGTAATTAAATTGTCTATTTAGTCATTAATGAATCTGACAAATACAGCAGGTCAATGGGAATTTGACTTAAATTTCCCCTGACCACTCAATTAAAACCCATCTACTAATAAAGCTAATGAATATGCAGTCAAATTAGCTTTAGATTAGGCAGTTAAATTGGCTCTGGTTTGTAGATGAGCAAATAAAAACAGTAAACAGTATATTTTAAAATATTTTTATGGTAATGAGCGCATTAGGAAAATTCTCTTGAGCCATGACTTCCGTAAATAAAATGTCACTAAAAGCGCACACATATGTATATTTGCTAAAGGAGAACCGTCCTGAAAAACAGATATTTCATACATGATATCATATATTATTATATGCTGCTATATTTCCACTGTTTTAAATAGACAGGTCAATGTCTGCTTAATGTATTTTAAAGTACAGAATACAGTTACTATTGGGGGGCGGGGGGACGGGGGGGATTTGCAAGAAACAAAACATCTAACATTAATGGTTACTGCTATTTTGTAAAATAGCATTTATTAAAAAATGGTTCAAGATGTCAAAAGTTAATTTTATGGTTTTGTTCCACTATAAGGCAAATGCTATTTATGTGGCACAACAACATCATTGCACAAAGTGGGTTGTTGGGTCCTAGTTAGAACAGAACTTTTATCATCTTATTTGGACAGTGTTTTGCTGATCTGCCACTAGAGGGATTTATTCCTAGCAATATTCCTGCTGTTTCCACTTGCTGTTTGCTATTATCCGAGGAGACCACCTGTAGCCACTCAAGTTCACTGTCCGCAGAGGTTTATACATTCAACCTTATCCATCCCTTTATAGTATATTTTCTTTTTGTTTTCCAATGTAATTTTTTTATTTTTTTTTTGTATCTGAGTTAAAATTGGTTCATCTAGTTAATAATGATTACTATCATTTAAACATGCACTTGTGCCTAATCAGGAAAGTTATGCACTAAACTGTGAGTTGTTGGAAATTTATGATGAATTCAAATTGATGACTGGCTATTTTCGTTTAAAATGAAACTAACAATTACATTTCTGAAAGTTTACCCTTTACTATATAACTCTTTAAAAAACAAAACAGAAAACATTGTTTTATGCACCAGAATTTGCTCACTCACAGTTTTGACCACAACTCGTATGGCCGCAGCTTGATCAGGCAGTGTCTGACGCCTAGACACCACTTAGAGCACTACCTGTGAACAAGCTACTGCTGGGGACATGACGGATGATGATTTATAAAAGTATTGCTAACAGAATATTGAGTGGACCAATCGCCATGGAAATCTTTTGAAATGGTGTAATGAGTACATGAGTGCATTTCAGTGGATCTTTAGAGTGCTATGTTCATGTGAGTGCATATACATTTTTGACTGTGCAATTTTAGTTCAGTTTCTATGTGTGCAAATTAGTATCAGTATGTTTTTTTGTAAGCAAAGTTTGCAGGTGCTCAACTTTGTTTTTCTTATAACATCTTTCAAATAAATTGGGCCGTTTTAATTACCTTTTCCTCCCATGTTCCAGCTGATATTAAAGTATTATTTTAACACAAGACTTGCCAAATCTAGGGAACTAAGTAATCATGGCAACAGACATATGGGAACTGGGTCTAAAGGGCATCTCTCTATCAGTCAGCATAGATCAAAAGAAAAATGTGTCACTCGTGTGCACCACTATTGGCAGTAAGGGCGAGATGTTATTTCTGCAGTACAATCCATGATATTAATGGGCTGCAGGCTGACTCAGCATGAGAGAAAAGACAATTTTCCCTGTTATTCTTGAACTCCTGACTGATCACTTTGGTGGAAGTGAAATAGCATGACATCTTCATGGCACTCCACCTGAATACAGTGCTCAGGAGTGCAAAGGAAGTGTGAAAGCTATCACTGCTACAGCAACATGCAGAGACAGCTTACATTCATTCTATACACCAAACTCAGAGCTGATGAAAGGGAAACTAGCAGAAGAGAGAAGAGGGTGAATAAATAAACCAACTGCCATACAGATTTAAAGTTGCACTGTCATCAAAAATAAACTTTCCAAAAGTTAAAGTTTAGAAAAAAAAGTTTAGAAAATACATAAGGAAAAAATAATGTTTCCTTATTTGTAAAAGTCCAAGTTGACAAAACTTGACAATGGGAGGAGCTTAAAGCAAGGCTCTGTTTCATCTGGCAATCAAATTTACCCACAATCCATCAGTAAAATTAATCCCATAGAAGTGCAAACAGCAGACATCATGGGCAGAGGAGAACAAAATGGCTGCTCCCATATATTGAGATCTGGAGCAAGAAAGAAAAGATAATACATATGCATGAATGCAAGTGGCAATGAAGGTAGGATAGTTATGAAGATACGGGTGGCATAAAAAAAGGAAACCAAAAGAAAAAATAATCATGACAGGGCTGCTTTAAGAGCGATTTTGATTTAAAAGTAATTTTCAATGAGCCATCTTTAGTTGCTGTATAGCTTTGAATAAGAAAGCTGACCACAGTGAATTCATCTCTCTGCTCTTGGTGGTGTGTATCCCCACCAAAAATACCCAAAAATATATGTGAAGATTTATATGAATGTGTGACTGCCTGCCTATTATTTATGATGTCTGCTTACTTTCTCTATTACCGAACTGGAAAAGAGGCTGTTTGTTTGGCTAAAAATATATATTTTCTATGAAAACAAATTGTAGTACATTTACAGTAAGTTTTGTCTGTAAATTTCAACATAGCTGAAAAAACCTTCACCCTCCCCCTATATACCTAATTGTGGGCATGGGATTGTCTCCAATAACCTCTTCTTGTTATAAAATATATATATATATATTTTAATTTCTTTATTTATGGATATTTTAACATTCCATACCATTAGACATAGGTTCAAGTGCATGTACAATCATGTGTGCAATAAAAGGAAATTTAAAAAAAAGGCATAGACAACAAAAAACACAAATATAACAATAGGTCAAGGAATATATAACAATTACATAGTAACATAGTTCCTAGTCCCCAGAGCAATATTAGCAAGTTATTTGTTTTGAGCTCTGATGAGGTCGCTCAAGGGCTTGGACAGTAACCAAGCCCAAGGGTCCAATGGGACGGTCATTTGAAAGAGCCATGACACCAAATTGGCTACTTCTTTCCATAGTTGTTTGATTCTTGGACACTGCCACCGAAGATGTATATAAGTACCCAATGATCCACATTGTTTCCAACAGACATCTGATGATATTTTATGCATTACATAAAACTCAATGGGGTTAAATACCTGGGGATATTTTTTGAATGCCTGTTCTGTGATTCATACAGAATCTAAGGTAGAAGTCCCTCTCTGGCTATATCCTCATATAATGCTACCCTCACCTCTGCCGTACATGCTGCAGCCCCACTCCAACTCCAAGCACGCTCCTCAAGGAGGGCGTGCATCCAACCGTGGCACACTAAGTCAACCCGCTACCTGCAGAGATGCTCCCGTTCAGCTGAACGCTGCTGGAGGAAGTCAGACTTTCTACAATATAAATTTGTCTTGCGCTCATACAGTGGAGCCCTCACCCTTGCTAAACAGTCCTACTTTTCTTTTCTCATTAGTTCGTGCTCCCGCAATCCTAGGCATCTCTTTAACACTTTTACCTCTCTTCTTCGCCACACAAACTAATCTTTCAGTTCAGTTTCTATGTGTGCAAATCAGTATCAGTATGTTTTATTGTAAGCAAAGTTTGCAGGTGCTCAACTTTGTTTTTCTTATAACATCTTTCAAATAAATTGGGCCGTTTTAATTACCTTTTCCTCCCATGTTCCAGCTGATATTAAAGTATTATTTTAACACAAGACTTGCCAAATCTAGGGAACTAAGTGATCATGGCAACAGACATATGGGAACTGGGTCTAAAGGGCATCTCTCTATCAGTCAGCATAGATCAAAAGAAAAATGTGTCACTTGTGTGCACCACTATTGGCAGTAAGGGCGAGATGTTATTTCTGCAGTACAATCCATGATATTAATGGGCTGCAGGCTGACTCAGCATGAGAGAAAAGACAATTTTCCCTGTTATGCTTGAACTCCTGACTGATCACTTTGGTGGAAGTGAAATAGCATGACATCTTTTTGGCACTCCACCTGAATACAGTGCTCAGGAGTGCAAAGGAAGTGTGAAAGCTATCACTGCTACAGCAACATGCAGAGACAGCTTACATTCATTCTATACACCAAACTCAGAGCTGATGAAAGGGAAACTAGCAGAAGAGAGAAGAGGGTGAATAAATAAACCAACTGCCATACAGATTTAAAGTTGCTCTGTCATCAAAAATAAACTTTCCAAAAGTTAAAGTTTAAAAAAAAATGTTTAGAAAATACATAAGGAAAAAATAATGTTTCCTTATTTGTAAAAGTCCAAGTTGACAAAACTTGACAATGGGAGGAGCTTAAAGCAAGGTTCTGTTTCATCTGGCAATCAAATTTACCCAGAATCCATCAGTAAAATTAATCCCATAGAAGTGCAAACAGCAGACATCATGGGCAGAGGAGAACAAAATGGCTGCTCCCATATATTGAGATCTGGTGCAAGAAAGAACAGATAATACATATGCATGAATGCAAGTGGCAATGAAGGTAGGATAGTTATGAAGATACGGGTGGCATAAAAAAAGGAAACCAAAAGAAAAAATAATCATGACAGGGCTGCTTTAAGAGCGATTTTGATTTAAAAGTAATTTTCAATGAGCCATCTTTAGTTGCTGTATAGCTTTGTATAAGAAAGCTGACCACAGTGAATTCATCTCTCTGCTCTTGGTGGTGTGTATTCCCACCAAAAATACCCAAAAATATATGTGAAGATTTATATGAATGTGTGACTGCCTGCCTATTATTTATGATGTCTGCTTACTTTCTCTATTACCGAACTGGAAAAGAGGCTGTTTGTTTGGCTAAAAATATATATTTTCTATGAAAACAAATTGTAGTACATTTACAGTAAGTTTTGTCTGTAAATTTCAACATAGCTGAAAAAACCTTCACCCTCCCCCTATATACCTAATTGTGGGCATGGGATTGTCTCCAATAACCTCTTCTTGTTATAAAATATATATATATTTTAATTTCTTTATTTATGGATATTTTAACATTCCATACCATTAGACATAGGTTCAAGTGCATGTACAACCATGTGTGCAATAAAAGGAAATTGAAAAAAAAAAGGCATAGACAACAAAAAACACAAATATAACAATAGGTCAAGGAATATATAACAATTACATAGTAACATAGTTCCTAGTCCCCAGAGCAATATTAGCAAGTTATTTGTTTTGAGCTCTGATGAGGTTGCTCAAGAGCTTGGACAGTAACCAAGCCCAAGGGTCCAATGGGACAGTCATTTGAAAGAGCCATGACACCAAATTGGCTACTTATTTCCAGAGTTGTTTGATTATTGGACACTGCCACCGAAGATGTATATAAGTACCCAATGATCCAAATTGTTTCCAACAGACATCTGATGATATTTTATGCATTACATAAAACTAAATGGGGTTAAATACCTGGGGATATTTTTTAATGCCTGTTCTGTGATTCATACAGAACCTAAGGTAGAAGTCCCTCTCTGGCTATATCCTCATATAATGCTACCCTCACCTCTGCCGTACATGCTGCAGCCTCACTCCAATCACGCTCCTCAAGGAGGGCGCGCATCCAACCGTGGCACACTAAGTCAACCCGCTACCTGCAGAGATGCTCCCGTTCAGCTGAACGCTGCTGGAGGAAGTCAGACTTTCTACAATATAAATTTGTCTTGCGCTCATACAATGGAGCCCTCACCCTTGCTAAACAGTCCTACTTTTCTTTTCTCATTAGTTCGTGCTCCCGCAATCCTAGGCATCTCTTTAACACTTTTACCTCTATTCTTCGCCACACAAACTAATCTTTCAGCTGACAGCTTTGCATGCAATTAATTCTCTTCCCTTCTCCCCTCTCTATCTCAACCTCACTTGGAACATACCATCCCTACCCTCCAAGACTTCCCTCCAACTACTGAACAGGAGGGGGCTGCGTTTCTCCTCTCCTCTAGTCCCACCACCTGTTCGCTTGATCCAGTACCTTCCCACCTCCTCAGAGCTCTCACCCCTTGTCTTGTACCATGCTTAACACACATCCCAAACTGCTCTCTTTCATCTGGCATTGTCCCTGCTCCCCTTAAGGAGGCTAACGTCGTACCCATCCTAAAATAGCCATCCCTAGACTCATCTTCCACTTCCAACTATCGTCCCATATCCCTTTCTTTTTCCTCAAAGCTTCAGGAAAGTCTCGTCTTTACTCGTATGACGTGCTTCCTAATTTCCAACTCCCTCCTCAATCCTCTTCAATCTGGCTTTTGCCCCCTCCACTCTGCTGAGACTGCTCTTATAAAAGTTACAAATTACCTAATCGCAGCCAGATCCAAAGGCCACTGCTCTATACTAATTCTTCTTGACCTTTCTGCTGCCTTTGACACTGTTGATCATGGCCTTCTTCTCCTAACTCTTCAAACTTTTGGTCTCTGTGACACAGCCCTCTCGTGATTCTCCTCCTATCTCTCCCAACACTCTTTAGTGTCTCTTTTTCCAACAGCATATCCTCTCCTCGTCCTGTCTCAGTCGGGCCCCTCAAGGTTCAGTTCTTGGTCCCATTTTGTTTACTCTCTATACTGCCTCTCTTGGCAAACTCATTAATTCATTTGGATTCCACTACCACTTGTACGCTATATCTCTCCTCCCCTGACCCCTCCCCTGCTGTCCTACAACATGTCAGCAATTGCCTTTCTTCTATCTCTGACTGGATGTCCTCCCGCTTTCTGAAACTCAATCTCTCTAAAACTGAGTTTCTTATTTTTCCTCCTCATAACACTGATCCTCCTCCTTCACTCTCCTTGCAGGTTGACAGTACCTGCCTCACCCCATCCTTTCAAGCTCTCGGTCTTGGTTTCACTTTTGATCCTGGCCTCACCTTTACACCTCATGTCCAGTCTGTTGCTAAAATCTGTCGATTCCAACTTAAAAACATTGCTCGCGTACCCTTTTCTTACGCAAGATGCATGCTGCTGCCAGGCTGATCTTTCTCTCCTGTCGCTCCTCTCACACCTCCCCCCTCTGTCAATCCTTACACTTGCTTCCTGTCCCCTACAGGTCAATTTAAAATACTAACCCTTACCTATAAAGCTCTACCCAACTCTAGCCCCTCTTGCATTTCTTCACTGATTCATAGGTATGCCCCCTCTTGGTCTCTCCGCTCTACTGGCGACCTTCTCCTGTCTACTGCTTGCCCTTACTGCAAAGTCACGCCTGCAAGACTTTTCATGGCGGCTCCTTTCCTTTGGAACAGCCTGCCTACCCCTTTCAGACTCTCCTCTAGGTTTCAATCCTTTAAGAAGTCCCTCAAAACCCATCTTTTCAGGAATGCTTATGACCTCCAAGAGTAACTTTTATCTCTCAAACTTTGCTCTTGCTTTCTCCTATAGGGCCACACTTTACTCTCACCTCCAGTTCTGCTACTTTCCCACCATGGCTTCCATATATCGAACCATTCAGAGGATTCCTCTGGAGGACCTAAATCCCTCTCCCAAGCCGACACCTATGTGAGGGAGTTAGAAATGGTTGCAATTCTCCAAGGGTATGCAAACTTTTGAGCACAACTGTATAAATATATATAGTGGCAATCTTCTTAGATGTGTTCCACTAAGGTATTTCAAGCCTCTTTTTCATGTTACCACTTTCACAGATATCTTTTCAATGGGGAAAACAAGATACATAGCAAATATATAAATATATATTTTTAACAATGCCTCAAATAATATAAATCAAATCACTTTTTTGTTAAAAACATATATTTTAGTTTACTATTAAAATAATTTTGGAAGGCTACAAAGGAGCTAATAACTCCTCTCAATCTTCATAAAAATCCACAAAAAGAAATTAAAAAATACTTGACCTACCATACTTAAGAGATTGAGATAAAACAATAGAATCACAATTGATTTTTAGCAACTTACCCCATCTTATTCTACTAAAATAGTACAATAAGAATAGTTTTTAAGTTTAAATCTTTAAAGCTGTTCTTTAACCACTCTCAAGTAAGAAAACTGTGGAAGGGCAGACATTCTTTTATTATTATTATTTTTATTATTAGCAGTCATATAACACCAACTTATTCTGCAGCACAATAACATATTAGAAAAGGGAAGAATGAACAACAAATGAGACAAACTATTACAAACATTGTCAGGACAAAGGACGACCCTGCTCGAACAAAGTTACAATCTGAAGGATAGATTGCATGCATGTGGAATATGAGATAGTTAAAAAATAAACAACGCACTCTATTCCATGCCCAATTCTAATGATTGAAGACATCAGAATCCAAGATGGAAGAGCCGAATGCAGAGACTGAGAGAATTATATGTTAGCCCCTCATTTTCAGGTAGAGGTTGTGTACAGTAAACTGATAACTGATAATAACAAGAAGCGCTTAATTAAAAGGAAACCCGAATGTCCAGGATGTATATCCAGAGCTGAATTTATTGTTACAAGAAATCTCTGATTGGTGAGTTTGTGTTAGAACCTGAGACTGTCCGCTTGCAGCATGTTGGTATCTCTTTTTCTATTGTTTGCACAAGCAAGTCCCCAGTGGTGTAGTGGGAAAATGCAGGTGAGTCAAAAGAAAGCATTCAGAAAAACTCTGTGCTAAGCCTCCGTTACAAAAAGGATGCTTTTTTTCATAAGGATTTATTCCTGGTGGGTGAGTACTGAAGAGCTTTGCTCACATTTATGTGATTTGGTGTATAACACAATCAGCAATTCCTGGTTCAAATCTCATACAAACTCAAACATTTGCATATTTATCAAATACAGTTTGTACGGGATTCACTCTGATCTGTTCTAATAAGATGGGAATTCTGAAAATATATCCACCTGCTTTTTGCAGATGAAACTCCAGACATTTACAATATTCAGTGGTCAAATCGTTAAAACACAATTGAATCAATTAAAAGAAAAAAAACTGGTTGACCCCTAGACATCGCACTAACAAGGAGGGATCTGGAGATTTGCCCCCCTCCGCCCCAATCCCTTTGCACCTATGTTGGGATTCAAGGGTGTAATGACGTGCATGGGGAGCAAACCTTTTAAATCAGTTTGTTTGTTGTTTTTTTCTAACATATTTTGATTGTTGGGGAATTTTGTACTCCTCTACAGAGTTCCCTTAGAGTTAGTTATAAAATGTATAATCTTTTTCTGTCTGAGTTGCATCCAGTTTGGCTAAAATGATGATTTATTGGATAAAATATGATATCTTCTGGACAAACAGACTATTCTATTCTATTATTCAGTTGCGAATTTCCTTCATTTGTTTGAAAATATCAAGCAATCATTTTAGTCCCTAAAAGTGGGGAATTGTCACATACTGTATTTTTTTTCTTTCAGGAATGTATTTGAATAGCACTAGCAAATAACCCTAACAGTAATTTGCCTTGTGTATGAAAGTATCACAGATTTTCATAGCAATTAAACTAACCACACCTTCCCGGCTGAGACTTAAACAGCCTCCATTTATACGTCCTGAACAAAAAGTTAATTTTTTTATATATTCTTTTTTTATAGTGTGCAAGAGATTACAAAAAGGCTTGGTATGCCACAACAGCATTGACATGCATTTTTCAGATATAAACGTAGTTACATTGAAATGGCACATGAGAAAAACTGCACATTTTTATATTAAGAATAGGTAGGCTAAACTATAACTTACGGGTTCATAGCTTATGAGGATAATTAAGGCACAGTGCTGGTTATGATAAGCAAGTAAGGCAGATAGGAGGCTGGTTATAGAGAGGTTATTTATTACTGGTTCTGTACCCGAGATCTGTTTGGCACTCTAAACAGCATGGGTGTGATACGGGTATTGATAAAAACAAATGAAAATAAAAAAAGGAGACAACAGGTCAACAAAAATGTAACAAGCTGAGTGTTCATGCTGTAATGCAGGAGCCATCCCCCATGCTCAGGTCAAGTATCTTGGCTAAAGCCCTCTGAGTAGCCCGACATCATCCAATGCCTGATCTGCAGAGCTGCTAGAGCTGCGCATGAACAGCCAGGATCCAGGCAGTGTCCAGAATTGCAGATATTGTGGATGCTCCTGGGGACCTTCCATGCCATTTCAACACCGCTTTGATGACAAGTTAAGTGAGTGATGATGAGAGCAGTGCAGTTGGGTAGCCGTTGGCTTGAGAGAGATTAGTAGTCACCTTCAACCCGGATACAGAAGCTCCCTGTTGGTCTGTAGAATCTTCAGCCTCGGTGTAGGGGGCTGCTGAGGTGTGTCCCATCGAATCTTAGCTTTGGTGGTTACCTGCCCGATTAGGATTCCCTCTCGGCCATTAGCAGGTGAGGGGCATTGTGTGGACAGGGGAGAGCTTCTCAGTCTCATCTCCAGATGGAGCCAAAAAGCTGCAAAGAAGGTGTCGAGTCTGTTGAGAGCAGTGCTTGGCTGCGCTTCTGCAGAATGCCCGTGTGGGTTCTCTGCCATGTCAGGAGTAGTGAGTCTCTATTGGAGTTGTTGCCCTGGAGCATGGGAACGGCCTCCTGGGACCAGGATAACCCCCATCGATCCATAGGGGGGAGAACAAGGGCCTGTAGTCATCTTTCCAGTCTTGCGTGGCGGCGGGAGAGCGTCTGCCATGCTTGTAGGCCTCATAGTACGGTCGGGGTGATCTCGCAGGAAGCTCTGCATATTTAGTATCATTAGAAGCCCCTTAGTGTCACCGCTTGCCTGGCAGCCCTATTTGTCAAGAAAAGGCAGTTTTGAAGCAGTTATGCAGTAGATGTTGCCTCTGTGAGCAGGAGCTGTTCTGATTAGCGTCTGCTCAGCTCAGCGGTCAGGTCCCTCCCCCCGAAAACAAGTTTACATTTTTTAACTCAGAATTTCTTAACTTCTGCTCTGTTGATAGTCATCTAGGGCTTACAACAGTCTAATTTGTGTGAATAAACTTTAATTAACAGAGCAAGATATAATTACTTCTATAAGATCTGTTTGGAAAAAAAATGAGTAGTGAGGCTGCAGGGGCATGATCTATACACCAAAACTACATCAATAAACTAACCTTGTTTTGGTGCTTAGATTATATTTATGCTAAATAACTGTGTATCATACTTAACACTAGTTGCTTTTGTTCGTTCTAGATCCTGCTATCCTGATCCTGACTTTCTCAACAATTCTTCTGTTTGCTTGTCTGCAAACAAAAATCCACTATATGCTCTAAAATATTTGTGTACACTTTTAGTTTATTCCCTTTTTTTCACTATTTTGCACTAAGATTTGCTCTACCTCTTGTTTACTGATATGGCATCACAAAATATTTACCAGGAGATAAGACAAGATAGAAATAAAATAATTAATAGTTTATTTAACATACGAACAAAGAATACAGATAATACTATTAACGGTTGTTCATAAAATTAGAACGTCTTTTAGAAAAAGAGACAAAAAAATGGTGGGAATTACATCTTTAGAACAGTATTTATCATCTAATATAATACCCAGAGGACTTGGAATGTTAAGGACCCCAGCCTTTGGTCAAGGTGATAAAGAACTCAGTGATGAGTGGAATTTAGTAAGTGAGGAATGTTCAAAAAGATATATGAGGAGTCTGATTGACTTTCAAAAAAGATCACTAAATAAAATAGAAGAGAATATAAATACAATAGAGTCAGAAATTATGGCCAGTCAAGAAGAAAAGACTCTATTGGAAGACAAATATAAACCACTGAAAGAAAACATAAAAACCATAGACAAAAAGGTAGCAGAGATTAAATCATCTAAATATCTAAGAGACCAGGAAGATTATAGAACTGGAAAAGAGAAAAAATGGTCCAAAAATAGTTATCATAATAAATCTAGAGAGTCACATATTAGCTCTTTTTTTTACCGACCAAGATCTTCTAACCCTTACAGGGAGACATCTAAAAGAGACGATAGAAATCATTATTCCCATAAAATAACTCCAGCTAAATATTAATCTCTCCCTAAAAGACCAAACACCCATACCCCAGAACAGTCAAACCATACACTGGCTTTTTTAGACAGGGGGCAAGACCTAAGAGGACATTGTCCGCTTTACTCTATCCCCACTCACAACAGGTTTTCAAGTCTTCGATCCCCCACAAAGAAAAGACCCCATGTAGTAATAGAGGACCAGAGTGAAACATCACATTCAATAACACTTCACAGACAACACTAAATTGTACAGAAGGTATCTTTAATCTATTGGGGGTAGATCTTACTCAAGAAGAACTTATGATCCTACAAAAAGGTCTTCAATTTGCACCTACAAACAATCCTAATGCCTTTATGTTATTTTTTCACAACCAAAAATTCCTCAAAAAACTAACTAGAAAAAGATTCTTTGAAAGAACTAATAATGAAAAAACTAATAACAAGGAATCTGAAAGTACTTCTAACACTTTAACAATGGAACAAGAGGTACAAGATAGTACTCTGATTCCCATAAACCACTCTAATTTAAAAAAGAAATCTAATTTCTACCCTTGGTCAGATTGTAATAAATACCTAGAAATCTTTAATGAATTGGTGCAAGAAGATTTGGACAAACTAACACAGAATAAAAATAGAAAACTGTTTTTTAATTTAACAAAGGCAGAAAGTCAAGCCCTAAAATTGCTTAAAAAAACATGATTTAATCATAAAAGAAGCAGACAAAGTGGGAGGCACTGTGATAATGTCCAAAAACATACTATATGGAATAATCCAACAGGATTCTAGGAGATATAACCACGTATCTAATTCTGGATAAAGACCCCACTGAGATATATCTCAACAAACTTAAAGTTCTTCTTAAAAAAAGACTATATAACAAAATCCTGTCCCAAGACAAATTTAATTTTGTGTTAAATCCACATTTTAAAACAGCTTTCTTTTATTTTTTGACAAAGATACATAAGAGTTTAACCTCTCCCCCTAGTCATCCTATAATCAGCGGCATTGACTCCCTTTCCTGCAATCTATCGGAATACGTTGATTTCTTCCTACAACCATATGTACCTATGATGTTTACTTACATCATAGACACTAAACATCTTTTGAATGATTTATTACAAGTAGAGTGGAAATCAATGTACATCCTGGCTTCAGTCGATGTCTCAGTATATACAAATATTCCCCACAAAAAAGGCCATTTTAATTTCAAATAAAGAAATGAATATAAAACGAGCTGATTTTTTAGTTGACTGTATCCAATTTGTATTAACAAAAAAAAAATTGGGGGTTTGGTAACTGCTATTATTTAAAATTATATCGTGGTCGCCATGGGGACGAGATTCGCCCCTAGCTTTGCCAACCTTTATGTATTCCATTGAGAATCTAGCCATGTTAGGTTGGGCCTGACGCTCGGGGGGAGTCTCGTCCTCTAACGACGCTACATAGACGACGGACTCATTATTTGAGAGGGGGACCAAACCAGTCTAAACAATTCTATACAATATATTAATCAAAACAATTATAATCTACAACTTTTCATCCGAAACTTTTTAATTTTCTTGATCTCACTATATACATAGAGGACAATACTTTAAAAACTAAAACTTTTTTAAAAGTACTGATTACAATACAGCAATAGAGTATTCTAGCTTATACCATCCCTCTTGGCTAAAAACATCCCCAAAGGACAACTTACCCGTTAAAGATGTAACTGTTCGGACTTACATGTGTTTAAACAACAATCTTAAATCATAAAAAATAGTTATTTGGATAAAGGTTATGATAAGGAACACATAGAATAGGCAGAACTATGCCTTATTCAAACAGAAGCATGGATTTCTTAAAAAATAACAAACATATCAAACATTAGAATGATAACAGATTTTAATTCGTGTTCATAACAAGATACAATTCACTGGCCAAAAAAATCAAAAATATTCTAAAAAAAAAAACCACTGGTATATCTTGCAAAAAGATGAATTTCTTAATAAAATTTTACCCAATAGACCTACAGTAATGTACAAAAAAGCAGATAATTTTAAGAACAAATTGGCTCCTAGTGTAATACCAGATAACAAGAATAATAGTATTTTAAATCAAACTCATAATCTAACTAAAGAAATAATACATGTTTTTTTTCCCATGTGGTAAATGTTCCGCATGCACTTTTCAAAAAAGAGCTCTACATTCATTTACAGGTACATATACAAAACAGACATATGTACATACAATATTAGGAAATTCATCCAATGCTCCACAACCCATGTGATATATTTATATATATATATTGGTCGCACTGTACATAAATTACATACTAGACTTACAGAACACTTTTACAATATCAGAACTCATAGATTAGTTCACAGTGTACCTAAACACTGTGTCAGTTGTTCACATTTTAAATGGGAGACTTTTTTGGCCTTTTGGGATTGACAAAGTATAAAAACATTGGAGGGGGGAATATTGAGATATCACTAAACATGAAAGAATCTCAATGGATTTACAACTTAAATACCCTCAAATCAAGAGATAGACCTCACCGGTCTTATCTAATTTTTGTTTTCAGTTTTTCCTCTTTCCTTTTAACATCTTTATAGTTAATATATTTTTCTACATATCCTAATCACTGTTTCTTTAGTTTTCAGAGATTGATCCATGATATACTAGAATTATTCATATGTAATATTGCTTTCGGTTCATTTTTGTTGTACACGACACAGCATCATAGCCTTTTGCACATGTTTTTGAGTTTTTTCTTTTTTTTCTTATGTTAGTATTTTTTATATATTTTTCTTATATATTTTTATTTTTCATATTTATTTTTTGCATAATTATTTTTATTTTCATATTTATTTTTACTTTTCTTCTGTATTTTTTTATCTTTATTTTTTAACATTCCCCTATAGTCTACAAGCCAGCTCCTTGCCATAATTGCATCTAAAATGTCATCAAGTAGTCTGAAAAAAGTAACAAGGACAGAACAGCTGATTAGATAAGCACATTCTTGTATTGCAACCGTTCCTGTCTTTTCCCCCAGTTTTGATCAACATTTATAAAAGCATATCAATTAAACTGTTAAAAGCTCCCGACTAATTCTTCTCTTGCAACTGTCACTAGTCTAATACTATCCTTACCTTTTTGTGTCATTTTACCCCACTCCCTCTAGCATGTAAGCTCATTGAGCAGGGCCCTCAACCCCTCTGTTCCTGTGTGTCCAACTTGTCTGGTTACAACTACTTGTCTGTTCGTCCACCCACTGTAAAGCGCTGCAGAATTTGATGGCGCTATATAAATAAAAACATAATAATTATGTATCAACCACATCATCCACTGGGACATGAACCCAAAACAGCAAGTCTTTCTACTTACAATATCCAAATGTAGAAGTCAACTAATCCAATAAATCACCTCCAATAACAGTAAAGGTGTTCTATGTCCACAGAACACTGTATTAAATAAAATGTAATAAAGAAAACAAAAGAAAAAAAGAAAAAACCCAGAAACTCACAAACTTAATGAATCTTACTCAATCGTACTCACCAATGGAGTTCTGCTAGTAGGATCACAGTCACTGTGATTTGTACATTAAATCATCTTGAAGGGGATATCAAGACCATATGTAGCTTATACTAATTCACCGCCACTTCTCTGATATTCACATAACTTAGAATTAAACATAGAAATATAGGGCCCATGTTTTCTATACTCACAAAAACAAAACAAAACAGATTACAAAAATAAGGTAAAGATAGAGGAGATTGATAAATAATTTAAAACTCAGTTTGGTTAGCGATTTGTCTAACTTGGTGAGTTTGGTCAAACTTTTACTAAAGTAGCTTATTCCAGCTATTCTTTTCACAGTAACATACTCTATTGCAAGGAGGGTCTTTCATCAATCTAATAATATAAGCACCATGGTTATAATGACAAATAAACACCATGACAAACTTGAAAAGTACGGAGAGCTAAATTTACAATTTGTCATTAAATACTTTGCTATTAATGTTATCTTAGTTCTCAGGTCACCACAACTCTAATGAGTAAACCTCTTAAATGGCTGTGGTGTAAGTTCTTCTTCCAGTGCTGAATACGGCATAGGGCATCAATCACAATACATTGATGTAGGTCCACAAAGAACCAGTTTGGGTACAATTAGGTACAAACCCATTTAGAAGTTGGAAATGAAAGCCCTAGTCACCAACAGCAAATTAGTTGCAATATCACATAGTTGCAATCAACATACCCTGCCAAGTCAGAGCATGGTTCTAAACATTAGTTTCTATAAATAATTATCAATTGTAATTGACCGTATACATCCAACATGAGTCTGACTCCGACTGAAAAGCTGGCCAGTTGACTCTTCAAGTTGGGTTTTTCAGGGCAGTACTTATTTCATGAAGAACCATGCAATTTACCCCCACTGTGTTTTTATTTATTCATTTTGTTACTATTTTTTCTAAATGTAATCTTGGTACTTATCAAAGATCAATAATCAGTTGCTTGAAGGTAACTTCTAACTTTTTTAGTATTCAATTCTTTCTTTCCTCATATGCATTATATTGTGGATAATGAGTATATGGACTATGGTTTAGTCCCATCTTTAGATGACTCCATCAGACTTCCATTCAACACAGTTGTTGGATGGAAAGTGATGACCTCTGTTGAATCTTTTGAATGGGCAGTGAAAAAAAACCCAAAACAACAAAGCAAAACAGTCTTCGACACTATTCAATGCCATAGAGAACAGCGCCAGATTCATGTTTCACAAGTGAACTTTGGAATAATATGGGATGTAGTTTGTATATTGTTTTCTTTGTTATTTATGGGAACACACAGGTTTAGCAAACTCACCTGTAGCTTGTTTGGCTTTCTTATGGTTTAATCCCTTAGGAACCAGTGATGTATCTGCACTTCGCAAAAAAGGACCCACAGGACTGGTGATATGCTGATATGTCACAGTGAAAAGTGATTGCAGAGCAGATTTGTGTTCTACAGTCACCAAGGAAACACTGACTCTAGCTGCTCAGGATCCACATTCAATTTGTTTGTGACTAAAGTCTATTTAACACTCTTGCTATGTTTGTGTTCCACAATAATTTAATGCTTTTTCTTCAAATGCTCTCATATATCCTATATAAAAGTGCTCCCATATATCCCATATAAGTACAGAAATGCATTTATGTTAATACTAAATTGTATACATAACATTAAGTATGAACAAGATATTTAAAGAAAAATAAGAAATGAAAAGAAAAAAACGCACTTTTCAATAAAATTTGGGAAGTACTGTTTTAACATATTGCAAATAGTGAATTCTGACTTTAATGATAAACCTTTGCTAAATTTGGTATGCCGAAACTATTACAATGGTTATAAGTGGAACGTTTGAGTCCTAGTATTAGCAACAGCCAAATCCAAAACCTCTGTACAAAAGTATATATTTGTAGAAAGTAAACCCCCTGTGTATTTAAAAAGGTTAATCCGACCACCATTGTCACTTCTGCTTTTAGAAGTTGTCATGGTGGTAGGATTCTGTATGTGCAGCATTTCTACTTGAAATATCTGCTTAGATATTTACTTAGATATCTGCACTTTTGTGCTGGGGGCTCGTTATACCCCAGATACACATAACTTTGGCAGCTTGGAGCTCTGGTTGCCTATTATAAATTCTGTGCAAAACGTACATCTGTCCAGCGCAAAATTTTTACCTTGAATTTATAGTTCAATTATAATCCACTTTAAATGTTCACTTTGGTGAATAACTGTCTCCCACTACTTAAATTTGGCAGATTTTGAAATTATTTTGAGTGAGACTTGGAGGTATGTATAGACAAGAATACCTAATGTGCGAAATATACCCAAACCCATCAAAAAATCCCTTGATCATTGTATTGTAGAGTGATCGATGTGGCCTCCAAGTCTGCCTTTTGCTCTGTGATCTTGAGTGGGAGAGCAGCTGAGGGTAGGAATTAACACAGCACCTCTCTATGTATCCAAATTCACTAAAACCCCCTTTAAAAATTTAATTGATTACCAAAACCTCTGATTTACCTCTTAGTGATCATAAGTGAAAGAGAGGAGTGGGGGTAAGTGTCTTTGTTCCCAATATCAGAATAAGGGGCAGTTCATTGGATTATCCTGTGTGTTTTTGTTTTCAGGATTTCGAATTGAAGCAAATTTGAAATGTTAACCCGAGATAACTACTGATTTTTTGTTTTTCATTTACAATTTTGCTGCTGTAGCCTAAATTTTTGAAATTCATTTAGAATTCTGGACAATTCACACTTTAGTGAATAAACCATTTTGTGTCTCCTATAGTAGGATGACCACAATCCATACAGTATACCAAACCGGAAATGTATCTCACTGGATTTGTCAATTAGGAGCAGACATGGGTATTTCAGCTTGGTTTTCTGTTATTCGTAAAGGATCCCACACTCAGAGCACTGAGACAACACTGAGAAAAGTAAAATGTATTAATACCTAGCACAGTCCTAAGGTGCTTTGTGGACCACAACTACAATTATTTTCTGGATGCCTGCTAACATCACTCACATTTGTTTCAATCAGCAGCATGTGGAGCTTAAAGAGACAGTCCACTGCCCAAATACAAAATAACTAAAAATCAATTTTGTAGCGGGCCACCGCCACTAAGTGCCATGCCCAGTGAATATTTACATATTTTGTGTTCCCAATGTTTATTCTCACAATTTTCCCTTGTACTCTGTGTTTCTCTATGTATCTATGTGTAATTGTGTTTTATTCATGTGTTTTACCTGTTCCCCGTTCGGCTCCCGAACAGGGACCACTCTGACACCTCATTTAGAATGTCTATTTAGAACTTTAACAACTCGTAACAAGGTGTAAAAACCGCAAACTGCAAGGGAAACAAGCTGTGCATGCTTCCCCTGTGTGGCCACCGGTTCGTATAACTGAACACCAACCAGGTGCAGAATTTGTATCCTGAACCGGCATACGCACACTGTCTCAGGTCCCCACGTCAGTCCTACCCGCTCCCAACTGAGCTATAATCACTGCGTTCCCGTCCCGGGAGCTACAAGGCTAAGGAGAGTGCTTTCTCCAGTAGATACCTACATGGGGATATCCACCATAGAGAGGGACACACTCCAGCAGGGAATCTCTGGTGCTGTGAGTCGGTCTCATGGCTGCAGAGTTGCAGTAGCCGCATGGAAGTCCATGTGGACAAATGGGAGAGGGCACGCCCATTCAAACTGGGTTTGTGCCATTCTCCTGATGTCAGCACGAACACTGGGCACTGGGCGGGGCGCAGGCGACCAATCAGAGAATGAATGCTCTTTCAAACGGGGTTTCAAACCCATCTCCACCCCGAACGCCAGTTATTGCAACCAGGTTTCGCCCCCTTTCTTCTGATTGGGTGGCGAAACCCCTCTCTCCCCAAGCACCTATTGGTCTAATCGGATTTCGCGCCCTTTCGCCTGATTGGGTGGCGAAACTCCTCTCCTCCCTGCGAGCTGATTGGCGCGATGTGGTTTCACATCTTTCAGCTGATTGGTTGTTGCTTGGTTTGGGCGTGAAGTTTGAATTTGCCGGACTAAACCAAGCAACTTCATGGAACTAATTTCAGGGATTGTACAGAGCCGCGAGCCCCAAACTTTACACAATGATTTCTTGGGCTCTGTACATCCTTTCGCCCCGCTTTTTGCGAGATCCATGATGGGTTGTCGGTTTTATCTGTGTGACCCCTTTCCCTTCCCGGAACGCCGAGCCCCAAAGGTTACCCCCCTGTATGGAATATGTTTTAATGTGTGTCCCTGTGTACTGTTGGTATCTCCCAGAGTGGGAGTTGGCTATCTGTAACCCAACCTCCTCCTGCCTGGGATTGTTTTGTCCTGAATGGAAATCTGTGCATAAAAAGCTGTGTGCTTCAATAAAGATTGTCAGAGTGTTTTAACCTCCAGAACTGAGTGTTGTCTGGTTACTGGAGGGAATGGTGATTTAACCCCTGTCTGCTGTTCCAGCTTGCAGGGGATGCAGTGGTTGATTTAACCCCTGTCTGCTGTTCCAGCTTGCAGGGTTTGCAGTGGGGAAAGTCCTTGTAAGGACTACAAGAGCTAGTTTCCCCATCCGTTTCCCAGTTCCAGCTAGGAAGCAACCCCTCTGGCGTTGGTACCCAGCCGGGGTACAGGGAGCTCCGCTACAACTTTTTAGTAGATATACCCCCAATGAAAACTTGCATACATTTAATTTTGCATTGTTTCATTGGAGCTCTAGCTAAAAACAGCTTGCAAAAACTGTAGATCTCTTGTCTGCTGCCTTTGCAAGCCCTCCTCTTCTAACCAGACTTTCTGTGGCTGTTTAATCACAGACTTCCCAATGCAGCTCAATGAAACGTCTTTGCAAGGCAGGTGCTCTGGGCAATTGCTGCTCTTTGCGTTCAGTGCAAATAAGGTAACCAAACCAGGAAGTAACAGGACCTGTTGTCTGCTTGTGCTTGAAGAGCCAAAGGGGTGTAACAAGTATAATTTCTAAAAGTGTCAATTTCTATTGAAATATACTCTTTTTCTAAAATAAAAAAAAGGACACACTTTTCACACATAAAGCTTTTTGGCAAGCAAAAGTTGTTTAGGGGTCTGAAGTGTCAGACCTGTAAAGCACTTTAAAGTACAGATTTGATAAATCTGATTATACCCCCTGGCTTTCTAGCAGAGAAGATGTTCTGTTAATTCCTGCTTTTGTTAGCTCAGTTGAGCTAAACTCAAGAGGCAGAAATTTGAACTGCATTGGGAAGTCTGTGATTGGACAACCACAGAAACGATGGGCGGGGTTAGAATGGGAGGGTATGCAAAGGCAGCAGACAAAAGATCTGCAATTATTGCAGGCAGTTTTTTATATATACCCACCATAGAAAAAAATACATAATTAAAAGCATACATGTTGTCATTTTCGGTATATCTGCTAAACAGTGATTTTTATTATTTTGTGTCCTGTAATGGTTTATTCAATAAACTAAGAAATATAGTGAGCTGAAAAGTGAATTGTGCATTTCAGGTGACTGCCACTAGAGGTGACCATGGGCACCAATGTGAACACTGCCTTTCCTCTGAAACATTTGCCTGCAGCTCATAATATACTCACCTACACCACTAAATAATGATGTAAGAACTCACTATGAAATCTTGTATGGTGGTGCCTTAAAGAAGGGGTGGAAGGGAGGTACACTTACCTGAAGCTCTTCCAATCATTGCTGCCACTTTCTGGTGTGGCTGCCAAAATAGCTTGAAGCTGCTTCCCAGGCAACATTTTGCCAAAAATCCCTCAGCCATAAAAACAGGGCAACTTTATTCTCCAAACGGTAGCAGTGAAATCTAAGTAGATTAGGCAAATCTAAATAATTACGTAAAAATAGCTGACTTGCAAAAACTTGCCAGCTCAACTGTCATGCCAGCTGTCTAGTGTTACCTCTTGGGATTTATATTTACTTTAGTTTGGAGTTTAGTAAATAAATCTGAGTGGCCACTATATTATCTTAGGACGTTCTGTAGTTACCTTGGAATGCCAATAGAATTGCAACATTCTAAATATTTTTTTTTTATTAAAGAATTTTCTATTTATACAAATTTCACTACTCACAGCATCTGATATTTCAGAACTCCCATTTTCCTAATCCTTCATTTGTCACTTCAGCATTGCACTCAAATGAACTTTTCCAAATCATGACTTCGAATGCACATTTGGAATGCACTTAAAGATGACATTGGAATACACACTAGCAATCACCAACTCAGCACTAGTTTAGTTTATAATTACTCACATCATTTATGCATGCTCCAATACAGTATTGGAAGTTTTTTTTTTTTTTTTACATCAGAGGAAGCATATATTTGGTGTTTAATCTCTTTTATTTAACCATTGCAGCACCAGGGACTAGAGACAGCATTGCTTTGACAACCTTGCCCATTTTCTGCCCCCCTGCCAAAAATTGGAAAGCACTGTGTCTGATTTAAAACTCGTCACTATATTTCTTCACAGGACAAAAGCAGCGATTTGCTTCGCTCCCTTCAAACCCATCAAGGCACTCTTTGAGGGGTTTGTCGTCAATACTAATTTCTCATTTCCATAATGCTTAATTAGGTTTCCCCTGCAACTTTTTTGGTAATGGTTTGCACCTCTCTCTATACGGGGGGCTATGAAGACCCAGACAGCTGCAGGCTGGATCCTTACAGCGGACAAGTGACACTTGTGATGTACCTACTGTACCTACCCAGCTGTGTGTGCTACATCCACTGCACCTGTACTATAATCCTATCTACTGCACATATACCAATAGATCCCATCATCTCCTGATACATCCACAGCTGACACTGTTTGCAACATCTTCTGCTTCAACTACTGTACATGTACCACTAGGAACACTGCTGCCTGTACTTTGACATCTTCTGATACATCCCAGGCTGTAATGTCGCTACAGATTCTGATACATCTACCACTAGATACCCTGCTGCATCCTCTGAACATGTCTCGCTACATCTACAGCTGTTTCTGCTGCTACAGCTAGAGCTGCTGCTTCTGCTGCCAAAAAGGGGGTCCCACCTCACCTCCCACAGCCCTCTCCACTCCCACCCTCCTCCACTCCCACTCCTGCTACACCCACCCTCCTCCACTCCCACTCCCAGCCTCAGTGAGAGCACAGCTAGCTGGAGACAGCACACAGTGAGAGACAAGGGGGCCACAGGACACTCATTATCTGCTTTTTTTGCTTTTATTTGTATTTTTTAATTGTTTTTTATTTTATTTTTAATTTTTTTGCTGGGTGGAAAAGAAGAAGGAGGAAAAAGAAGAAGGGTCACTTAATCCTCCAAACTTGGGGTGGACATCTGAAGTTTTTTTTTTTTGGGTGGTGGAGGTTGGGGGGTGAAGGGGGGGACCAGTCCCCTTTTGCTCCCCCCTATTGTTTTGTGGCTGTGCCTGGCACCAATCACACCGGCAGGAGGGAGCAGAGGAGGAGGAGCCGGCACCCACTCTACTTGCAAAGCGGTGAGTAGCCAAGCCCACCCGAGATCGTGGGGGGAGAGGGGAGGGACTGAGTGCGTTCACTGCTGAGTCCCATTCAGCCCCAAACAGCGCTATTCGGGTTTCGGATTTGGGTTCCCCCGAATAGTGCTATTTTGGCTGTCACCCCCCTGTTTGTTTGTTTTTTTAACCCTTTAACTCCCTGATGCACAAGTCCCTGTTCCTAGGGTTTTGTGTCCTTTTCCCAAAATGAATCACCACCAGCGAATGGCTGCCTTAGGGACGGACAAAGAGCTGAGTGATTTACTGGATTTCAGTGCGGTAAGATCCCACGGTGGGCATTAAACACCAGCTATAAACCCAAACAAGACCCCCCCACCTCCACCCCCTCCCCAAAAAATTCTGATAATAAAACATTCAAACTCTTGACTACATGACTAGTTGCAATTGGAAGTCCATGGTACAGATGCACGCTTTGCTATTATTTTCTCTTTATTATTTTTAAATCATGTCTACAAGTCATCAATATATATATATATATATATTCTTTTCTATAATTTACTGTTTTTACTTTTTTTGTTTTGTTGGGTTTTTTTTGTTGTTGTTATTATTGTCTCTATTTTTTTTCTTCTACACTTTCCTCTCTCTGGAAAAAAAAAAAAAGCAAGCCTGTGTGTTGTTAGTTTCTTGCTAGTGGTGTGTTTTTTTTTTTTGGATTATTTCCCATTCTTTGTAGCTCTTTCATGTCTCCCATACCTTGGCATTGGCATAGAAAAAAAAACTCTCTTGTCTATCTGTGTAGGGGACCAAAGCTGATCTCTTGTAATTACCAAGTAAAAGGCTTTTCCCCAGGTGATCCCTTGCAATGTTTAATGTACTTTTTGTCTCTTTGTTTACTTGAAAATGTGCTTGGATTCCTGCAGTTCCCCCTTCTGTGCACTTGCCTGGTTTGCAAGTAGATAAAAGACATGCTACAGTATCTCTGTGTGTGTGTAAAATATATTCTCTATATATTTATGTATAGCATAATATATTAACCCCTACATTTTAGATCTCTGTGGATTTCCATTGGTGTCTGAGATCCCAAGCTTATTTGCATAGGAAAAATGAATTTCCTCAACCAGAATGGCTTTCGGAAGTTTGGACAGGAAATGTAGCTTCAGGCAAATTGTAGCCCCTCTCCTCTTTGTATTTTTCATTTGTTAAGATTTTTTTTTTTTCGCAGCTCTGACTCAGGGAAGGAGCGTATTCACCAGATACGTCGAATAAGAGAAACCAATTGGAATGTAAATATTTTTTTTTTAAAAAACCATTTTCGCTTGCAGAAGTCTTGACTTGAGTTTCCTCTGCTGTTGGATTATATGGGGGTTTTGTGCAGGTGGCACTTGGCTTGTTATGGTATTTAAGTTATAATACTGTCATTAATGACATGGATATCGCTGCAGCTTTGATAGCGAAGGTTTGGCATGAATTCATTTTTTAACTTATTTTACGTTTCTGGATGATTTTTTTTCCCATTGATTAAAAAAAAATAGTTGATGAGATCTAACATTCTCGGGAAAATTTTAGACTTTCCAACTGTGTATCTCCCAATGTGGCTTTATGATAGCTTTCCATTGGGATTTCAATTAAATGTATATTCCTTAAAGAGGCTATGGTGTGGATTGTATATTGGGAACTAGAACCATTTCTAAAACTCTTCCTGCTCTGTTTATTCTAGATGTTTTCCCCTCCTGTCAGCAGTGGGAAAAATGGACCAACATCACTGGCAAGTGGACATTTTACGGGCCAAAGTATGTAACCACACTTTGCTATCTAATTTTTCCGAATTCATAGTTCTATTTGATTTTTTAAATTTTTTTTTGTTATTCCAAAAGCTCTGTTGGTTATATTAGCCGTTTGTTTGTTTGTATGTTTTTTTACAAACCAGACTGTTACTTCTATTGTACATTTACATTCATTTTAGTTTAACATTTTTTAATTTCATCTTCTTAAAATAATAATAATAATTAGGGGATGCACATTTTGCATTGAAGTTATAGTTTGTGAATTGGGACACAATTTAGGTTTTGAGTAGTGAAGTATCCAACATATGTATTTGGACATTTGCATTTAATCCTTAATATGAGCAACTATGTATCTTTCGAAAGCATTTGCTGTCTGTCTCTTTTTTTTTTTGGATGCAGTAAGCTAAATGTCAGTGATCATGGCTTGAGTCATTGAATCTTGGCACAGATGGATTAGTTTCTGATGCCAGCGATACCTAAATAGCTTCTTCTATTTTATATTTTCAACCTGTGCTGAGCGATGCACTTGCACGTACATATAAAAAAATTTTTGTATCCAAAATTCTATACTCCAAACCCCTCCTTTTGCAAAAGGATTTTGGATGTAGAACACAACAGGACTAAACCCACAGTTTTAACAGCTGCAGTGCTTTTAAATGACTGGCAGGTTGCATGCCTATAGACAAGTCATATATACTCTTTATAATTTGAAATCACGAAGCTCACACCAATCCTTTCATTGCAAAAGAACAAAGGAAATATTACTCGCTATATGAAGTTGCATGTTTATTTCCAGTTACAAACTTATTTTTTTCAGTTTCCTTTCCTCACTGCTTTGCAACACAATCCTCTCTGACTCAGAAAATGAAATGGTTAATGCTTATTAAGTTTAGTTTGTAATGATTTTTCCCAATATTTTGTTTTTGTTACCCGAATAGTCATTTTGGAATTTTGCCCAAAAATTGTTCAGCTCAGCGGCTTTCCTACTACAACCACATATCAATATTTAACCCATTTATTTTCTGATAGCGTTTAAACAGAGCAATTAAAATGTGATTTTAATTTTTAATTAAATTTTTTACTTCTCTGGTCGTAAACAAAATGATCTCAAGATATTTGTTTTTAATTCCAGTACATACCTTGCGTGAGTTTTGTGATGCATTATTCAGAAATTAAATTTGTTAATACTTATGTCATTTCTCTTTTGCTTATAGATTTTTCTTGTGTGTTTTTTAAAATGAAAACATGCCAATGCATGTCAATAATGGTCAATGAATGTCACCCATGATTTTAAAGTTTACATAAGGTTGTCATGGTTTCTCGTTTATAGCATGCTGCATGGTTTTAGAACATCGCTATCGATATACAGTAGTCACATCCTACTGATGTTAGAATGGCGGATATTTCAAATTTTTGGTAGATTTAACCATTTCATCACATCAAGGCCTGCAGATATTTGACTTGGTACCCAGTGTTCCTGGATAACACATTATATATTTTTTATTGTTATCATTATAATTTTTGCATTCTTACACATATTAATCATGTCTAATGGGCAGATATATAACAATTCCTTCCACGCACTTTCTCACTGGGCAGGTGCAGTGGAATACTCAAAATACTGTATTATATGACTTATTCATCTGTATGTGTGTGAAAATCGGAGAGGAGCAGATGTCAGCTTTATGTAGTGCCTTCAAGCTGCATACTCTTTTGGGTATTATTTTTTTCCTGTTCAAGGAATAATTTGTGTTTGAAACTCGTGTAAAATGTTGCCGCGCCGCACATCCATACAGCTTTCGCAATGCGCAGTAATATTTCAAATTTACGCTCTTAGGCTAGTCTATTCTTCATTGCACGATGGCACTTGGCAATTTGTGAAGTGTGTAGAACACTACATTAAGGACTGGGATATGTTTTAGCAACGTGTTTTTTGGCCATCTTTTTAAGGGGGGTTATGGAGGCTGCATGAGACAGGAATGTAACTTGAGCTTCAGTTTTGACATTCCCATAGAGCATTTTTTCACATGAAAGGCTTTTTTTCCACCTTGTAAAGGAACAGCAGTTTGTGTTTGATGTTTGCAGGTGTTCAACAGAGACTACTAAAACCAATTCATCCAATGCTGAGGGAGCTTGAGGAATTATTTCACCCAAAGTCTTCCTCCTCCTACTTGCGTTTTAAAATACACCTTTTGGAAGAGTGAGAGAAAGAATAAAACATTTTTAAAACAAAAAACATACACTTCTATTTCTTAGAATTCCCTTAAATGTTTGTAAATATTAATAATCTGACTCAATATGCCCTCTTTTGGGAAAAAAAATAGAGATGATGATTTCAAAGGTGTGCAATTTTTTTGTTTGATTTTTGTTATTTAAGATTTAGTTAATATTCTCTTCTAAACCAAACACAAAAATATTGAATACTTCATTTTTAATTTTCTTAGTTTAAAGTAAGCTATGCCCCTTTTTGCAGGTTGTGATTTTCTAAAACTACAAAGCTTAGGTAAGCCAATGACAAAAATCCTTTTTATACTTCATACAAGAATCTACATGTCCATTTGTATCACCTACATGCATGAAGATAAAATGAAAAATATATTTTTCATGGGATAATACATGTTTCGACACAGTTACCCATGTGCTAAATTCAGTCCACATCTGTTTCCTGTTAACATTATTTATCATTTTAACGTCCTCAGGGTCTGTTCACTTAACAGTGACTTGTGGTGAGTCAACAACAGACTTGCAGAAGTAAGGCCAATGTAGCCGAGCTGGGATAAAATGGCCTTTAAATTAGATAAATTGGAGATTTTTATTCCAGACCAGCTGTTGTGGCCTGGATTTTTGCAAGTAGATTTTAACACAACTAGCATTTAGTTATTGGCCCTTTGTTTCTTTTACAACATTGGATCTGCTTCCCCCAAATGTTTTACAACCTGGATTGCAGTTTAATCATCAAAAATGGTACTTGTAAGAATAACTAGCGAAATCTGAAAATACCTCCATAGCTGCCACATTCAGTGCAAGTTTCTTAATATTCATTGAATTGATTTTTATAATATAAAGTATCCTTGTATTTGATCAGAACTCGGCATCATATATGTGTCTTGGATTTAATATATGTGCTGTTTCTTCTAAGATATATATATATATATAAGGAGTGGAGGTTAGAAAACTGTTCTTGATACAATACAGAGGATATATTCTTTGGCTTGGAAAAACAAAAATTGCATTAAGATGTTTAGTTTTATGAAGTACATGTCGTAACAACCCTAGTATACTGTGGCAGCATCTTAAAAACAGTTTAATTACAAATACACCTGTATGTGTCTGAGAAAACAGAATGTGATGGAACTGACCATAAATAATTAATATGTTTTGGTAAAAACACCATAAAAGCTGATGTTATAATATGATTTATATAAACGTCTAAACAGCAAATTTGTGCAATATTTTTACAAACCTGTTTCCGTAAATAATAAAATAATGATTTGTTGATTCGTTTTCTCATAAAGGTAATACGAGTTTGTTTCTTTGACAATATTGCCATTATTATTTTCTGTGCTATGTTTTCATATAATGATATCAATAGCATATGTTTGCTTTTGTGTGCTTGCGTGACAATGGAGTGTATTGTGAAATTGTGAAGAACTGAAAAGGAATTGATGATTGCAGTTAAAAAATTCCAAAAGTGGGGGGGAAAAATCGACTGCAAGATTTGGCCTAAAATGTATGATTCGCTTGCCTAAACAATGGCCTATTGAGTGAAAAAAAATCCCAAAGAGAATTTCTTACATGTTTATAAACATTCTTTATATTTTTTGCGATTTAAGGCAAACAAGTTAACGTGTCCTTCAAATGTTATAGTAAGTGGGACTTTTTTTTAAATTACTCATAGTGTCCAGCTATTTTTTTTTTTTTTATCATGCATGTTCTTTGTAGTAGGTACAACTATTCTTCAGAATAACTTTTTATTTCCATAAAACTGCAATTTAAGTAGACTAAAATATATGTACTTGTGTTTAGAAAAGCATCATTTGTTTAGACTGCAGTGAGTGATAGCAGAATTTCTTAATAGTGATATTAGTGTTGTGTTTATAGGTTTTTTATCACTTGTATGTAAGCTTTGTTATATTTGCTACATTTCTAATAAACAGCAGACCATGGACTATAAAATATTTTGTGCAGATAAGATGTCAAATGGAATTAGCTTTTTGACTTGGAGCTACAAGGGACTTACTAAACACAATCTCCATCTGTGCTTCTCTATAAAATCTTTTAAATTTGTATTTTTTTCTGGAGTCCAAAAATGGCATTTAACCTATTCCATCTTAGATTGCTCTTTGGAAGTAAGCTGTCAGGTGCACAGGTGATTCTATTATTGGTTGTTTAATTACAGTACACCCTGGGAGAACAAATGTGATATTGGTTTCTGTATTATAAATGTATTAATACATTTTTATTGGGTTAATCTTGAGGATTAACCATCGGAGTACTTCATGCATTTGATGCTCTGAGTGTTAAAGCAAGTGTTGTGTAAAGATGTTAAGTGTTAAAAGATTAGATCCATGCTTTGTGTACCTTCCCAGCGTCTTGTCTCATGTTTAAATAGAAATAACTCACTAGACTGATGGACAGACAGACAGATAGGCACATATGAGGATAGATACTCAAATAGACATGTGAGGTTTTTTTTTTTTTTAAATGAAACATTTATTTCAGTTTATGAAAAGAAAAAAAAATAACAAGCACATCTGAAAAAAAACAAGAATACATTTATAAAGTTTAAAATGTCCTGGGCTAGCTTGCAGTGTAAAATTTACAGACAGTTATCATACCTTGTTGCTAGATTTATTGATTGATTGATTGATTGATTTTTCTTACATATTTATAATTTCATTAATGTCTACATTCACATTCAGCCTATTTTAGTTTATATATAATATGTCTAGAGTAAGCACTGATAACCCTTGAAACAATTGGTTTCAAAATAATATATATTTTAATTTATAGCTTAATGGCATCTTTGTGACCCCCAGGCCCTGTTTCGTCTCCTCTCCTATTCAACTTCTCGTACAGTCAAATGCTTCTCATAGAAAGGCATTATGGACAAGAAGTGCATTCACGGCACGCACTGTGCTCCTCCAATCAAATGCCTCTCATGCAATGTGTAAGGACATCAAACGTCAAGAACCTTGTCTGGTTCTCACTGCGGAAACACAATATAATTTCTGTCAGTTTAATGGCATACATTTTGGGAGTAAAACACCAGGGGCATTGCACAAAGGCTATTTCAAAGAGATGAAGTGTGATGGGTACTTATAGTGTCTTTAAGTGGGTTACAGTCTGAGAAAACAGAAAGTGATGGAACTGACTGTGAATAATGAATTTACTAAGATCAGTTTCAGCTCTTAGTAAATATTCTTACTGTCCAATAATTTTGCCAAATACATGGAAAAATTTACAATTTTAAACGTATACTTCCAGCTGTGCTGGACTTGGTATTGCAGTGACTGTGTACGTTCCTGCATTCTCCCGTAAAGCCAAGCTTGGCATCCCATATGCCTAGCTCTTTCTGCATGATATCAATTACGTGGTGTCATACTTGGCATTGTGGGAGGGCTCCGTTGTGTGTGCAGCCCAGGGCACAAGCAGAACGTAGACCTCTGCACAGAAACTCCACAGAGTACATTTTAAAACCTGACAAGCCTTATCAAGCACACATTTTGTGCGGTACAGGTCCACTTTAAATGTAAAACGCTGCTCAATTCTGCGTCTGGTCCCATTGTATAACGCCTGCCTGGCATTAGAAAATGATTCCCAGATATTGAGCTGCATGAGATTTACATAAGAGTGTGATGTTGCGTAACACTTGCTTTCTGCTGGAGTCCAAATTTGCAATCCTCTCAGCTGGCAGAGCAGCGGATTAGCACATTGCCGTGAGAGGTGATAGTGCAAGCAGAGCCCGCAAGGCACAACACAAAAACAAATTTTCTTTATATTTTCTTTTTGTCAGCTTTGTCAACAATGAATAAATGTATATAGCGGCTTCCTTAATAAACAGTGAGTTGAGAATCTGGACAATATAGTATAGTGGTATAAAAATTATCTCAAAATGTTTTGCAAGTTGGTTGTTAAAGGGACTGTCTGAGCAACAGAATGTAGTTATTTGGGGCTATAAATGCTGACCCCTTCCTGTTGTAAACAGTGCCATTGCTATTTTATTTTCACCACTAGTGGCTTTTAATTAGACAGCAACAAGGTCTTTGAAATCAAATAAATTAAATAATTCAATTATTTTTCTTGCTCAGTGTATGAGCAGTCCTTCTGTGTATCACTATGGATTCTGTGCCTATTGGTGGATCACATTGATTGCCTTGCATACCCTGTCCATAATGCTTCTCTATTTGAAGTATTTTATTGGACAAAAATCATAATGCACGATGACTTCATAGTAGGAAGATTAGGCTGTAATACAGGCTTTGTCTTGGTACCATATTAAAGGTACGTGTAAGGGTGATTTTATATATTTTTGAGAAGAGGCCTAAATCTAAAGGCTTAAAAAAGAAAGAACCTATGTCTTTTTTTAATCACTAAATCCTATGGTTTTATTTAATTTTCATTTCATTTAATGATTTTGTGCAGTAGACTTTCCATAAAACCAAACAAGGTTTATAGAGCAGGCTTGGGACAGGTTCTACAACTGCTGTTTAAGAAACATCTGTGTGACTTTCAGCTGTTATAGTATATATACATATTTATCATCCACAACATTAAAACCACTTATAGGTAAAGTGAATATCATTGATAATAGCATTACAATGGCATCAGTCATGGGGTGGGATATATTAGGGAGCAAGTGAACAGTCAGTTCTTGAATTTCATGTGTTAGAAGCAGGAAAAATAGGCAAGGGAAAAGATCTGAGTGATTTTGACAAGGGCCAAATAGTAATAGCTGGATGACTGGGTCAGATCATCTCCAAAATGGCAAGTCTTGTGGGTTGTTCATGGCATGCAGTGGTTTGTACCTGCCAAAAGTTGTGCAAGGAAGGACAAGTGGTGAACCAGTGTCAGGGTTATAGGCACCCAAGGCTCATTGATGATACACAAGGGGAGACAAGGCTAGACCATCTAGTCCAATCACACAGAAGAGCTACTGTAGTTCAAATTGCTGAATTACTTAATTCTGGCCATGATAAGATGGTGTTGGAACCCATAGTGCATCGCAGTTTGTTGTGTGTGGGATTGTGTAGCCGCAGGTCGGTCAGAGTGCCCATGATGATCCATGTCTTCTGCTGAAAGTGCCCTTAATGGGGATGTGTGCAACAGAATTGGACCATGGAGGAATGAAAGAGAGTTGCCTGATCTGATTAATCTTTTAGATCAGGTGGATGGCCAGGTGTGTATGCATTTTTACCTGGGAAAAAAAGATGGCAGTGCCATGCTCTTTTGGAAGAAGGCAGGCCAACGGAGGAAGTGTTGTGCTATGGGCAATATTCTGCAGGGATACCTTGTTATTCATATGGATATTACTTTGACATGTACCACATTCCTTAGATTGTTGTTGACCCTTTCATGGCAATGGTGTTCCCTAAAGGCAGTGGCAACTTTAAACAGGATAATGCACCCTTCCACACTGCCAAATTTGTTCACAAATGGTTTGAGGAACATGGCAGAGAGTTCAGGGTGTTGCCTTGGCTTCCAAATTTCCTATATCTCAATCAGACTGAGCACCTGTGGAATGTGCTGGAACAACAAATCCCTGGATGCCCCACCTCGCAACTAGCAGGACTTAACCCCTTAAG
The DNA here is from genome assembly GCA_933207985.1 of Pelobates cultripes. NCBI lineage: Eukaryota > Metazoa > Chordata > Amphibia > Anura > Pelobatidae > Pelobates > Pelobates cultripes. Next base: position 277,122,423 of record OW240916.1, read on the forward strand.
GACACAACTTCTGGAATAAAAGGGAATCATGACGGAATAGTTCCGTCATGTGTCCTTAAGGGGTTAAAGGATCTGCTGCTGATGTCTTGGTGCCAGAGGTCTTATGGAGTCCATGCATTGACGCATCAGAGCTGTTTTGGCAGCACAAGGGGGGCCTACATGATATTAGGTTTTAATGTTGTGGATGATGTCTATATAAATAAACTTGTTAACGTTGCACTTGTCAACATGGTATAGAGCAGGGGTGGGGAACCTTTGGCCCTCCAGATGTTTTGGACTACATTTCCTATAATGCTCTTACTGCCATAATGCTGGCAAAGCATCAAGGGAGATGTAGCCTAAAACATCTGGAGGGCCGGAGGTTCCCCACCCCTGGTATAGAGCAACATCATCACAATACAGAAGGTTGGTGGTTATATTATTTAAGGGACACTATCAGTTTTATTCCCCAAAGTAAGACAGATGTTATTCCAGTTTAGCTATTTTAGCCATAAATTTTAAATTTACTTTGAACTCTCACTTTAGTGAATAACTCTGTGTTACGTCAGAGGACATACTATCAGCTTGGTGTATCTGTGAGTCTACCACAATGTCAAATCACTATACCTCACAGCTTTGGAATATAGGGAAGTTGGATGATTAGTAACATGATTATAATTTCAGAGAGTGCCGCTGTATGCAAAACAGCTAGTGCACTGGATTCGGGGCTTTTGGCATGTAAGCCGAGGGGATATAGTATTTTGCACCTGCAGCTTTGGGCAAACACCTGTATACACCAAACAAGCTAAGCATTCCATTGTTGCCCCCCCATCACCCTCCCCACACACACAAACTTTTTTAACTTTGACCCACATTCTCTGCTACAAATGTCCGAGAATCAGAAAGGGATTACACACATACAGCGTGGATGGTAGCCCCATTCCCTCCCTGTTTTTATAATAAATTAACACATTTCTGATTTTCAGGAGATCATAATAAAAACCTCCCAGTTCTAAACATTTAATTAAATTATTGATGTGTAATTCAGTTTATCAGTCATAAAGTTTGCTTAGCGCGTGCAGCTTAAATAGTGTTTCCCACATGATTACATTGTAAATGCATTTTTGAAATCTAGAATATGAATGAATTAAGGAAGCAGCAAGTAGCATAATTCGGCATCCTTTGCACAGAGCGCCATAAGAATTAATGATTGTCTGCAATCATAGTCCTCCCATACACACTAGTATAAACCGTAGTTTGCTGCTTACTGTGTGAATTTGTACAGTAACACAGTAATTTAGATGGAAAAATATCCAAATGTATCTGGAGCAACTAGGCTCACATGCTTGTTTTTGCTGATGAATGTAAAGAAAATAATAATACAAATATAAATCAAATTTTGCCTTGAAAAGGGGTAAATACTTCTATTTTATTCCAGATCAACAAACTTTCATGAATAATGTCCAGATTACCTTTTCCAGCCATAAATATGCTTTATTTAAAATAAATACAATATCATGCATCCAGACAAGTTATCAATTGTTAGATTTTTTTAAAAGAGGTTCTGTTACATATCATGATTTTTTAATAATATGTTTACTTATCTATATATTAAATAAATATACATTTCTGTGTTGTGAAAAATGAAATTAAATGTAGAAATTGACACCACTTGTCCTGCAATTGTGCACCTCCATGTTAGCTTCCTGTCTATCATTGCTATGAGAGCTGCACATTGCACTGTCAGCTTAGAGAAAGCATACAAAGAAGAGTAGAAAAAAAATAATGTTTCTGTTTATCCTCTTCATTTGCAAATTTTTCCTTGATTTTGCCTTTTCTGAACTGGATTATGAGGTCATCTGCTAAATCTTTAATAAAAAAATGTAAAAGAAAACAAGGAATAAATGAAAGACAAATTATAGGTAATATTCATTGTTTGTTTTAATGGTATAAATTGGAGAGCAGTGACAGTTACCCTTTAATGGCACCATTTTGTGTAACTGTCGATAAAGTCTTTGTAAGGGTCTATTAAAGTTGTACTGTTTTGAAGAGTTATAATATGGGAATATTTACTGTATCTCCAGGTGTGATAAATAGGCCAGTGTTCTTATTTTCTGTTTGTGTACAGAGCGGGGAAATCACAAGGTGTGACCCAAGGTATCATACATAGCTTTACTCCCTAAACAAGGGGCAAAGAAAACGGGCATTGGAACCCATATACCTGAACGGAAAATATTCTCCAACTCATTTATTTATGTGTATTTTGTCCTAAAATTCCCAGTTCCCTTGTCAGTTTACCAAAATCCTTGTTTATTGATTATACCTTAAGTTGTTTTTTTTTCTGAATGGATAGATTTTCCATGTGATTCTTAAAGGGGCACTATAGACACCAAAATAACTTTAGCTTAATGAAACAGTTTTAGTGTATAGATCATGCCTCTGGCTGTCCAGTTCTTTGCCATTTAGGAGTTAAATCACTTTTGTTTCGATCATGCAGCCCTAGACACACACCTCCAAATGCAGTGTCAATCAGATGTTAACTTGCTGTAGACTTTTTTTTATCTCCTGCACTGTAAATTGAACTTTAATCACATACAGAAGAATCCTGCAAGGTCTAGCAAACTAATAACAGAGCAGGAGAAAAGCAATTCTAAATTAAACAGACTTTGCAATAAAGGATGTGTAAAATATGCATCACACATCAGGAAGTATTTATGAAGAATTTGTAGTCACATGCAGGGAGGTGTGACTAGGACTAATAAATAAACAAAATGATTTAAATCCTAACTGACAGAGAATTGAGTAGGGAAATTGCAGGAGCATGATCTGTACACCAAAACTGTTTAATTCAGCTAACTTTGTTTTGGTGACTCTAGTGTCTCTTTAAGCTTGTGTGCAAGTTGATTTTCATTGTAATACATAGGCGTGCGCACGGTGTGTGTGTGTATGTGTGTGTGTGTTTATATATATATATAAGTGGGGTGTGTGTTTGTGCTTTAGGGTGCACACCCTTATGCGATAGGCTACGCACGCCTATAGTGTAATATGGCAAGCTGGTTAAATATGTAGATTTGCAAAGAGAATTGCCATATTCTCTTGGTCTCAGATTGAATGTAGACGTTTTCATCCATCAGGATGGAAGAGCAGACTCTTATTATAAAGGTAGGTCTATTTTTATGGTACATTGTATCTATCCATTTCTAAACAATATAAATTTGGCAGATTTACAGAACAAAAAATTCAAAAATTATTTTGACTTGAAAAAAGAAGGATCTCTCGAAAGCTTGTCATTCCAAAATGATATTGCTACAATAAAAGGTATTACAAAATAAAGAAATATCCTATAATTTTGTGTGTACATATAAAACACACTTATAAACATGTTATATGATTTTTAAAAATCAGGACTAGAGCTACGGTTATATATACAAACACAGACATACACATATATCCTTAACTATATACACACAGGCACACTCACACTTAGTTGTTTGTCTTCATGCTCTCCCTACATATACATTATAAGTGTATCATATACTATTTTAAAGGGACATTAAAGTTAGTTGGAAACAAGGATCGCGCTTCTCATAGTCAAAGGTTTAAATACTGAACGTGATATTTCACTTGGTCTCTTGTGTCGGTAATAGGTTGGCTGTACGTCTCCATTAGATTAACCTCCAACGTATCAGCTGTTATAATGTAGGATTGTACTGTAGTTGTCTTAATGAGCTACAAAAGTGGCATTAATGTCTTTTTGTTGCCAATACATTTAGCCATTTTCTTTATTACTTTGCCAACAGATTATCAAATAAACAAATCCCCAGGTACATTTCCTCTTCTATACATGACATTGTATCATTAATTTTATCTTTCAATCTGACTTTTTTTTTGTGGCAGACGTTTTCGGAACTCTTAATGCTGAATTCGATTTTCAATTCAATCCTCTTGGCAATAGAAATTATTTTCTATTATTTGTCCTTCCTATGAGCTTTAAACTTTACAGTATTGTGCATAATGACAACTAGAATTACTTTATGCGGTTCTCTAAGTATGCCATCTTTAAATGACACTTCTTAATGTTTTACCTGCTCAACCGCAGTCTCTTTAAATTTGGCCACCATTAAACCTTAATGTACACTTTAAATGTATGTCATCAACCTGCCTGATGAACATATACTGTTTATCCATTATCTTTAGACATAAGAATGTTGAGTATATTTCAGACAGCGCTTAGTTGAGGGTGATCAGAATTTACTGAATGACTGATATTTTGTTTGCCAAATGGAATAGAAATGGGAATTATTAAAAATGTATTTAAGTTTCGCTTCCACCTTATTTAAAAAAGGTACGCAAACTGTTGATTTCTTAATGACAAATCTGTGGGTAAAATCGGCAGATGGTTATTTCAGAATTCTAATCAGATTTGTAGACGTGAAAAATGCGAGAAAAACTTTTCTCTTCTTCATAATCTGAATTGCAGAATCAGATGCAAAATCAGAGGTTTAATCAATTACATGTTATATTATGTATTCATGGATTTTATTTTCTAAACATGAAATTCGTTTAAAATAGAAACTGAATTGTGACATAAATTTACTGTTTTGCAAAGAAACCAAAGGGGTTCACTAAACTCTGAATTGTAATGACTTTAAAACCAGATTGTAACATTTTGGCTAAATGACCCAGCTCATAACTATGGGTGAATTGTTTTCACTCATCTACTTTTGCAAAAATTTTGCAGTCTAGTTTTACAAAGAAGAACTCTAGTTTTAGATGGAGTGTCTGTAATAATTATTGAGAATATTGGCATAGAAAACCAATTTAAAAATTAAACAAAATCACTTAGAAAAATACATTTAAAATGAAATAAAATGGGTATTATACTTAAGAAAGTAATATATAAATGCGTTTGTTTACAAAATATGTAATTTATTTCTGTTGAGCCACTAATACATTGAAGTGAACTTTTCTAATCACAGTTAAAGATGCAGAGATATAAGAAAAAACGTAGAATGTGACGGCAGATAAGAACCATTCGGCCCATCTAGTCTGCCCGACTTTCTAAATACTTTCATTAGTCCCTGGCCTTATCTTATAGTTATGCATATGCTTTATGCCTTATGCATATCCCACGCATGGTTAAACTCCTTTACTGTGTTAACCTCTACCACTTCATCTGGAAGGGTATTCCATGCATCCACTACCCTCTCAATAAAGTAATACTTCCTGATATTATTTTTAAACCTTTGCCCCTCTAATTTAAGACTATGTCCTCTTGTTGTGGTAGTTTTTCTTATTTTAAATATAGTCTCCTGATTTACTGTGTTTATTCCCTTTATGTATTTAAATGTTTCTATCATATCCCCCTGTCTCGTCTTTCCTCCAAGCTATACATGTTAAGATCCTTATACCTTTCATGGTAAGTTTTATCCTGCAATCCATGAACCAGTTTAGTAGCCCTTCTTTGAACCATTTGCAAAGTATCAACATCCTTTTGTAGTATGGAACTGTGAGTTTATTCACTGTTTAGCAGGTCCAAGAATAGAGGCTGAGGCTAGAATCACAGTCAAACCTGAACTGTAAATCAACCATAAGATATGTTCACTTTATATAGATAAAATACAGAAGAGCAAATCCAGGAAATCTTTGTTCAAAAAGGAATAGAACAGAAGAAGATGGGAAGACTACAACAGACAGAGGGATAGGGAGAAAACACTTCCAGATCTTTGAAAAGGACAGAACAGCTGAAGGTTCATTGAGATAAACTATTGTGGAAATGACATTTCATGTATACAAACTAGCCACTGCTGAAAAGTTGTGGGTCAGCTACCATTGTAGTTGAGTTTTATGGGTAATGAGTGGATTAATCAGCCTTGAGCCATCAGTTAATGAGGAGATGAGTAACTGGAGAACCAGACGATTACAGTAAGTCATGGACACATTGAGATATCTACATGAAGTGGACAAGCTGGGTAGCCAAGGAACGTGAAAGTCTTGCAGACTTACAGGAAGCCAAGTTAGAAAAGGTAGACACAAACTGACCTAACTCTGAAGAAGTTCATAAATGAAACACGTAGGGCTAATCTATTTGTATGTTTATTTTGCCTATTTTTGTTTCTTAATTGTTTTATTTCTGTGCATGTTTGTTGGAGAAAGATCTATGTAGAGAATGCAACTGGGACCTTATCTTGTCTACAACTCCTGCCATTGTGCTGATGTGCTTTTACTGACTGTTTATTTTGTAAATGTGACCTGTATTAAAATTGTGCTTTTAATTTGGAAGCTATTCAATATCATTTTTTCTTTTTCCTACACGTCCTAAAATGTGAAGAGTTTGGCATTTTTGACTTTCTATAAGAAAGGGTTTAAAATGATATGCCTTCAATCCAAATTGGTTTGTGAGTGGGCTTGGCTCACTTACATTATTGTGGTGTATTTACTGTATTGCCCCGTGATTGTGTTTTTTTCTATTTTACATCTGTTGATATATTTTGTTTTTGTTAGTCTTAACATGTACACCCTCACTAAACTATGATGGGCATTCTACTATACCATTAGGGTCAGCCATACTGCTCAATAACACAGGATGAAGTTAGGTATAGCCAAGTCTTTAACAATTTAAGGATGGCATAAAACAAATCTCAAGAGTCATGAATTTTGGTAGTGGAGTGGAGGGTAGTCATCTTGTCTGCTGCAGACAATTTCCAAACCCGGGATACCTGAAGTTTGTGCTAAAGAGCTATGTTTTATGAAGATTATGTAAGAAGGAGCATAATTTCATATTTATAGAGTTGATTTAGCAGGTGGATCCCACATTAGAAGAGTCACACTGGACACCATTTGAAGAGGAGACTAGTTGGGTGGGGAGGGTGAGGGTGAGGGAGATATCAAGGGCTTCACGTTTGAAAGAATTGATTTTGTAACCTTATATGGACTACAATTGGTGTAAATTGGAATAGAGTTTATGAAGAGAGGTTAGTGGGATGACATTGTAAACAAACTTATTTTACAATCCCTTCCTTCACCCATCACCCTGTAGGAAAAATATACCAGCAGTTTCCTTGAAAACGCCCGTAAGCCGGGTATGTGGGCTAAATTAAGTTATTGTAGATGGTGCGTTGAAATAGTGTAAAAATAATATTTGTATTTATGCTTTTATTATGCAGAGTCTATCAGTATGACTTAAAAAGAAATAAGACACTGCGTAATACTGTTTAACCCCCTCCCCAATATTGCTTTGAATATTTTTTTATGTAAATATTACTAAATTTTTATAATTTAGGTATCCCTGGGCAGTAGCCTAGGCACCAAATTTATGTTGTTGTTTTTTTTTTTTTTTTTCTAATTTCATATTCTAGCTATACATACTGAGAATAAATCTTACCCTGTTATTTTTTTTTTCTAGAAAAGCACAATAGTAATGGGGTTAAATCTTAAAAGAAATTGAATTCTTTTGATATTAACGGAACTGCTTTTTTTCTCCATGAAATAACCGTACATGCTGTTTGTTTTTGTTTGGTATTTTTTTTTTTAATACGTCAGAACATTGTCAAACAAATTCAAGTATTAAAATAAATCTTATACTTTTATGTTTGCATCTATTTAAAAAAAACAAAAAAAAACATTACTCGTGATTTAAAATGTTATCTTAGGAGAAACTAATTGTGATGTGCTGCATTTAGCCTGCTTTACCAGCGATTGTTTACACTCCCTTAAGTTATACATTGTGTCAGCTGCAGAAATTGGAACTCGAACAAACACCTTATGGCCATTTTTTATGACATTTCTTCTTGTATTTGTACATACATCTGCGATCGAGCAGGAGACTGACACCAGGAGAACTACCACTCCGGGCTATAATCAGCATGTCGTATAAGACAAGTGCAATACAATCATGAACAGCGAATTAAATTATTACACATTTTTCATGATTTTGCATTATGTTTTATTATCCAATCCAGATAACATGAAAAGAGCATTTTGGTTGTTTTATTTTGTGATGTCACACATCAAAGCGCCCATCTATAAAAAGTCCTGTAACACGTTCCCAATTAGAAAACAAAAACTGCCACTAGTTTTTGAAATTTTATATTTTATTCTCATATATAAAGTAATGGAATCACTCAACGAGCGAATGCATGACAAAGTAAATATATAGAAACAAATATCTAACAATTTTGTGTTAAATTATGAGATTGAGGGTTTTTAATATATGGGAAGAATAAATAAACAATCACCTCCAGAAAATATGCTATTACTTATTTCCCTTATAAATGATAAGCAGGGGGGATGACTCAGAACCAATGTATGGATCACATTCTGTACACATATACAAACACTCCTTTTGAAAGGTGAAGAAACAACAGAATATATCAATGTTATGTTATATAAGTGACCAAAAGATAGATCCCCAGCTGTTGTAGAACAATAACGCCATTGATTCTCTGCATGCCTTTAGAATACCTTTACAATGACAAAGCATCATGAAATCTGTAGTTTAAAAACATCTAAGGATCTACCTTGTGGGCACCCCTGGTGTAGGACATGAAATGTTAAGCCCTGGAAGCGTACCTCCCAAGTGTCCCTATTTAGGATAGACAGTCCCCTTTAGCCCAAATCCCTCTGTAACTTTTTTCTACCTAATTGTTCCTTTTTTATAGGAGCTCCATATTGTTGGTGTGTTTGAGTGTAAAACAGAGATTCAGAGTAAAACTACTCACAATAATATGTCTTTAAATAACAATACATGTGTTTATATATCAGTCTGTGTAAATAAGATACATTGTTCTTGTTCTAAATTACTTTTTAATTGTATACTATTGTATTAGTAAGTCAACAAAAATGTCTCAGACATCATGCCTTCCAAACGTTATAATTTTGGGGTCCATTCTTTCTTTAGTGCCCTTGTATTCCACATCAGGTGACATCAGAGATCTGTCCCCAGGCAGCACACCAAGAGTGTATCAATGGATGCAGCAGGCACTAGGACCATGCAGAGAATTCTGCATCAGCAATCCATGCATGGTCAAAACAAGAGGCCAGGTAGCCAGACTGTCGGTAAGCCTGGTATGCTTGATGCCAGACTGACATGTGTCTTCAGTGGGCTTTTCCATGTGGACTCACCAATTATGGGTGTTGCTGGAGAGTTGAATCGTGTCACTGGCATGCCCCCTCTATCCTCCCAGAGGCCTGTCCCCCCAATCTTCTGATTGCATATCTAAAAATGTTGGGTGGTGTGGAACAGCTCTGCCCTTGACCACATCCCTGCTCACACCCCGTCAAGTTCTTACCTTTTGAAATATTGGATGGTATGTGAAAAGTAATAACTAGATGCTCGAACTCTACCTTTTGAAGCAGAAATAAATACCTGTCTATCAAGGCTAGTTTGAAATTTGACAATTAAATCACTAGAAACAGCCATATGGCCTTAGCTGACTAGTATCCTGAACATGCACCCAGATTGTATTCATTTATCCTGTTTCCTTGGCAGAATAATAATTATAAAATTATATAGATGCAGTATTTCTGATATATCAGCTTCTCCCCTTATCCACATGTGTAGATATTTTCCAGTGATGCTTATCCTTAAGTGTAGCCTGTCGTCCCTGATGTAGCCCAACATCCAGCAGCCTTTATTCTTCGTGTTTTGGCTTAGTTTTCCTCTTTAGTAAGAGAGAGGCCATAGTCAATGATCAGTTAGAGTTCCCAAAGGACATTTTTTAAATCACCTTGGTGGTGAACATTGCGTCTTTATTATTTATTTTTATATGTATTTTTGTAGAAACTACCAAGCCAGCTGCTTCCTGTGTCACCATGACAAAAATGTTTAAGGGCCCCCGTACCTAGGATTGCCATTTCTCTGTTTTAATACAATGTAACCACTGCAGTGAGGAAGTAGGCGTATTTGTGGGTTTCCTTGTTAAAAGAGTCATTTAGAAACTGTCCAATTGTTTTGATGCACATTCATTTTAGACAAGATGTCCAGAGGGGCATGTGTGTTATGCCACAGCAGAGTTGGATCATTTATTGGTTAGCTGTGTTAATATAGGGAGAAAGAGGAAACGGCATATATATGTAGAAGAGAGTAATAACAGATAGAAAGGTATCACTTTATTTTGGGAGAATAAACATGAAGAATGCTAGTTGCCCTGGGATCTAGAATGAACTGCATTGTATGTTTGATGCTGAACATTGAGAAGTGTTTTTTTATTCTATATTATTGGAAATATAGCTTTGTTAGTTCTACATTGGATAAGACATTGATGATTAGGGGTGGGGTTTTAGTTAGAGTTAGGGAATATGATTGATTACCCATTGAGTTTATTGGTTAAGATTAGAGATTATAATTAAAGGTTTCCCTTGTGTAAATTATCCTATTGGGCTATTAGGTGCTGAATTCCACACCCACTCTGATGTCACGGTGACCACACGCACCAGCTCAACGTGCTTGTGCATGCTCACGGCCAGCAAGGGGAGGAGCAGAGAGTGGAGATAATGAGGGAGAGAGGATTTCTTCCATTTTGTAAACAGTGGGAGGGAGTGTGGGAGGAGAGCAGGGGCGGACTGACCACTCGGGCACTTCGGTCATGGACCGAGGGCCCGAGGCAGTCAGGGGCCCGGCAGCACAGCCATGCTCCAGCTGGAGAGATCAGAGATCTCTCCAACTGGAACGGCAAAATAATAAAAAACTATTTAATCGATAGGTTGTGGGGCCCCTGATGCAGCGCGGGGCCCCACAACCTACCGCTCTGCACATCCCCCCCCCCATGAGACCTGGCAGCTTCACCTCCTCCCTGCCAGGTCTCCTGCTTCCTCTCCCATGCGGCTCTGTGTGATGGGAGAGGCGGGGCCAGGAAGTGACATCACTTCCTGTTTACTCCTCTCACACACAGAGCCCAGCATGCTGAAGGAGCAGCAGGCGGGTAGAGAAGAGGGAGCAGAGATGCAGGTAGGCACCAACCACCCCCTTCCCCCCCCCTCACTATCACCAGTCACCCCCCTCACTGTCACCAGTCACCCCCCCACTGTCACTAGTCACCCCCCACTGTCACTAGTCACCCCCCCACTCTGTCACCCCCTCACTGTCACTAGTCACCCCCCCACTGTCACTAGTCATCCCCCCTCACTGTCACTAGTCACCCCCTCACTGTCACTAGTCACCCCACTCCACATCCCCCTCACTGTCACTAGTCACCCCCCACTGTCACTAGTCACCCCCCCCCCTCACTGTCACTAGTCACCCCCCCTCACTGTCACTAGTCACCCCCCCACTGTCACTAGTCACCCCACCACTGTCACTAGTCACCCCCCACTGTCACTAGTCACC
>OW240916.1:277133827-277198827 GCA_933207985.1 Pelobates cultripes
GTCACCCCCTCCCTCACTGTCACCCCCCCCTCACTGTCACCAGTCACCCCCCCTCACTGTCACCAGTCACCCCCCCTCACTGTCACCAGTCACCCCCCCTCTCTGTCACTAGTCACCCTCTCCCTCACTCTGTCACTAGTCACCCTCTCCCTCACTCTGTCACTAGTCACCCTCTCCCTCACTCTGTCACTACTCACACCCTCCCTCACTCTGTCACTAGAGTGAGGGGATGACTGGTGACAGAGTGAGTTAGGGGGTGACTAGTGACAGAAGGAGGGATGGAGTAGTGATAGAGGGAGGTGGTGACTAATGACAGTCACCACCTCCCTCACTCTGTCACTAGTCACCCCCTCACTCTAGTGACAGTGAGGGAGGGTGTGACTAGTGACAGAGTGAGGGAGGGAAGTGGTGACTAGTTGACAGCGTTGGGGAGGGAAGGGGTGACTAGTGACAGAGGGAGGGGTGACTAGGGACAGAGGGAGGGAGGTGGTGACTAGTGACTAGTGACAGTCACCACCTCCCTCACTGTGTCACCCCCTCCCTCTGTCACTGGTCACCCACTCCCTCCCTCACTCTGTCACTAGTCACCCCTTCCTTCCCTCTGTCACTAGTCACCCCTTCCCTCACTCTGTCATCTGTCACCCCCTCACTCTGTCACCCCCTCACTCTGTCACCCCCCTCACTCTGTCACTAGTCACCCCCCTCACTCTGTCAATAGTCACCCCCTCACTCTGTCAATAGTCACCCCCTCACTCTAGTGACAGAGAGAGGGAGGGGGTGACTAGTGACAGAGAGAGGGAGGGTGTGACTAGTGACAGAGAGAGGGAGGGGGTGACTAGTGACAGAGTGAGGGAGGGTGTCACTAGTGACAGAGTGAGGGAGGGTGTCACTAGTGACAGAGTGAGGGAGGGTGTCACTAGTGACAGAGAGAGGGAGGGGTGACTAGTGACAGAGAGAGGGAGGGGGTGACTAGTGACAGTCACCACCCCCTTCCTCACTCTGTCACTAGTCACCCTCTCTCTCACTCTGTCACTAGTCACCCCCTCCCTCACTCTGTCACTAGAGTGAGGGGGTGACTATTGACAGAATGAGGGGGTGACAGAGTGAGGGAAGGGGATGACTGGTGACAGAGTGAGGGAGGGGATGACTGGTGACAGAGTGAGGGAGGGGGTGACTAGTGACAGAAGAAGGGAGGGAGTAGTGACAGAGGGAGGTGGTGACTAGTAACAGTCACCACCTCCCTCACTCTGTCACTAGTCACCCCTTCCTTCCCTCACTCTGCCACTAGTCACCCCTTCCTCACTCTGTCACTAGTAACCCCCTCACACTAGTGACAGAGTGAGGGAGTGACAGAGAGAGGGAAGGGGGTGACTAGTGACAGAGTGAGGGAGGGGGTGACTGTCACTAGTCACCCCATCCCTCTCTCTGTCACTAATCACTCCCTCCTAACTCTGTCACTGTGTCACCCCCTCCCTCACTCTGTCACTAATCACCCCTCTGTCCTTAGTGACAGAGTGAGAGAGGGGGTGACTAGTGACAGAGTGAGGAAGGGGGTGACTAGTGACATAGTGAGGGAGGGGGTGACTAGTGACAGAGTGAGAGAGGGGGTGACTAGTGACAGAGTGAGAGAGGGGTAACACAGTGACCGAGTAAGGGGGTGAGTAGTGACAGAGTGAGGGAGCGGGTGACACAGTGACAGAGTTAGGGAGGGAGTAACTAGTGACAGAGAGAGGGATGGGGTGACTAGTGACAGTCACCCCCCCTCACTCTGTCACCAGTCATCCCCTCACTCTGTCACTAGTCACCCCTTCCCTCCCTCACTCTGCCACTAGTCACCCATTCCCTCACTCTGTCACTAGTCACCCATTCCCTCACTCTGTCACTAGTCTCCCATTCCCTCCCTCTGTCACTAGTCTCCCCCTCTCCTTCCCTCTGTCACTAGTCACCCACTCCCTCACTCTGTCACCAGTCACCCCCACTCACTGTGTCTCCCCCTCACTCTGCCACCACTCAACCCCTCCCTCACTCTGCCACCAGGTACCCCCTCACTCTGCCACCTGTCACAACCTCCCACACTCTTCCACCTGTCACCTTCTCCCTCACACACTCTGTCACCTGTCACATATGCATTCACACAGACACTATATACAAAAAAGCACATGTAGTCATCCAGACATGCACAAGTGCATTCACACAGACTCAAATACAAACATGCATTGATACACAGGTCTTCACAATACACACATCCAAAGGAATGCCGTATTATGAATTATATTTAACATTTATTAAAATGCACATATATTTGGCCTTCAAAGGGCCTGGGATCTAATTTTGCCCGGGGGCCCCAAAGGCTCTCAGTCCGCCCCTGGAGGAGAGTGCTCTGCCTGCAAGAACAACTTATCACAACTGTTGCCAGTGTTTTGTGTAGGCTGACATCAGATGTTTTTATGCAAAGAATTGACATTGACAGCCCATAATGTCACGTGTGGTGGGGGTGCAACTAGCCTCCAGCACACAACTGTAGGTTGAAATACTGCACATACTAACTCCTACCACCTTTTCAAATCACTGAAGTGGTTGTAGTGGTTGGAATAACACTTTAAAATTGGAGTGTTGCGTTTTTTTTTTAAAATGAGAGATTAGGATTAGCTCAAAACTCCAGTTATGAAAGTGTTTAATGCCCAAATGTTGGAGAGTTAGAAAGTCACTTATGTCAGTCATCTGTCTGTTCAGTTCCATGCTACAAAAAAAAAAAAAATCCTATACATTTGGGTTCTGCTAAAAGGTCAATAAATAGGTTTATTTTAATTGTATATCCATGGCACTATTCACTTGTGGATATCTCAGTGAGTAAGAGTGAAAATATGTTTGTATATATATACACACACACTTACATACAATAGGGCTGCATTCACCTGATCATATATACATTATAGAAATTGTGATAACTAAAAAAAAACTATGTCTAATTTTTTCATAAAAAATCTGGTACTATCATATTTTCTCCTATTACACGATATTTGCTGGAATAAGCGCCAGGTACCTAAAATGATCTTGATTGCAAACCCTAGAGTGCAAATTCTTTTCTCAATTTAACAAGGCTCAACATTTTCCGTAGACATTGGCAAGTGAAAATTTCGCTGTGATGAACATGCTGTAACTTGCGGTGCTGAGTATATTTTAAGGCCAAGCTTTTAGGCTAGGATTTAACCCCTTAAGGACACGTGACATGTGGGACATGTCATGATTCCCTTTTATTCCAGAAGTTTGATCCCTAAGGGGTTAAAATGTTAGCACAATTGTGTTAAGTGTGCGTCTGATAGATGGTATTTCATGCAGATGTACTGTATCTGCCTAGTTGCTGCATATTTGATCATTTCTATAAATGAAACAGTGAGTAAAAACCACCTACATTGGACCGGTTTCAGAGCGGCAGGTGAACCGTTCTTACAGTCAGTCGCCCACGGATCTAATGGTTTCGCCTTTTTAATCTGTTGCAGAAACCCTTTGTTCCATTTTCTATTTTATTACAATGTATTATAAACTTGTGGGCTTAATTTGCTATGTGTGAAGATAGGTCGTACTACGTGAACAGTTTTTGGCTTCTCAAAGGAACTATATTGTATATACTGTATTCCTTAATACTGCAGTGTCCCTCTGCCTGTGTGTCCCGTCCCCTCTTGGTCCCCTGGCCATGAAAGGGTTAAAGGGTTCTCTGACATCAGCGTAATCCGGGAACTTCTTGTGTACGTGTGGTGAGTGCTCATTGGCATCAGGTCTTTACCATAGGAAAGCATTGACTCAGTGCTTTCCTAAGGGGTTTTGCAATACGCTGGATGTTTACATGTACGGTGTGCAGAGTTACTGTCTGGGAGGGCATTCCTCTTTTTTCTGTTTTTCACAGTTTTCTTTATCTTTTATATTTAAATTTCATGTTGATCGTATGTTTTGTTTCAGCTGGAGAACTGGCAGTTATTACAAGTGGTCTACCTCTCTCTGCATCACATAACCTGTGTAATGAATTTGGGATGTGCTAAGCTCCTTGAACCACAAAATGAACAGATAACCTTCCATTTTACAAAGCCTGCTGTAGTAAAAGACTTGAGCAACAATATGTTACACTACAAAAGAGTGTTTAGTTACTTTGTTTATTTTTCTTAGGTTATTTGATATATCCATTACAAAGTATCACTACTTCAGAGTTTAACCAGACTTATTATCTCTGCCATGTGTCAGAAATACTTTGTTAATACCTTAGTATATTTGTGGACATTAATTTAAAGGAACACTATAGGATCAATACAAACATGTATTCCTGACCCTATAGTGTTACCCACTTTGCCCCCTAAATATAATAAACACCTATATTTCAGTCTTCTGGTGCTGGCTGTCTGATCTGCCTCTTTGGCTGACATCATCAGAAGTGATGATCTCAGCCTATCATATTAGACCTTTGCATAGGAAAGCATATAATCAATGTAAACACTGCTTTTTCTCTGAAAGGCCTGTTTTAACTGCAAAAAAGCTTGCAGGAACTAATTATACTCTCCAAAACAACTACAATTAGCTGTAGTTGTTCTCGTGACTATAGTGTCCCTTTAATGTTTGAGGGTTTAAGCCCTTAAGGTTTTGGTGCTGTTTGCTGGCTGGGATTCATGAGTTTAGCAGTAGGCTCTGTGGATATCTTTACTTTTTTTCTTTTCTATTTGGACTAACCCAGCAATGTAAACACTTCTGTTTATCAAAAACTGCAATGTTTTTAGCTGCAGGGTTAAAGGCACACTATAGGTATCAAAACAACTTTAGCTTAATGAAGCAGTTTTAGTGTATAGAACATGCCCCTGCAGTCTCACTGCTCAATTCTCTGCCATGTGGGAGTTAAACATTTTTGTTTTTGTTTATGAAGCCCTAGCCACACCTCCACTGGCTGTGACTCACACAACCTGCATAAAGAAAAATGTTTTCATTTTCAATCAGATGTTAACTGCCCTTAGATGTTTTTATCTCCTGCTCTGTAAATTGATTTGTAATCACACACAGGAGATTCCTGTCTAGGAGACTATTAACAGAGCAGAAGATAGGAAATTCTAAATTAAACAGACTGTGCAATACAGGGACCTAGAATATCTCCACAGGAACGGTGCAGCCCTTGAGATGTTTTGCTTAACTCTAATTGACACTTCTTTACTTTTAAAGCTGAGAGACAGCAACATCAGACTGTAGATGTGAATCTCATAATTCGAATTTTGTTCTTGTGTATGATCTAATAATACAACAAAACATACTTAACCAGAATAACATCTGGGAAAAAGTTGACCCAAATTCTTTAGAAATTTGTCTGCTTGACGGGGCCACCCAATTTAGTGTGCACCCATTCCTGCCCCTTTGGCCTTCTTCCTTTCTCACTTCTGTGCTAGAAGGTGGGCAGGAAACGCTGGCAGGTACTTTCGACAGATACATTTTACTGATTTAAAAACTGGAATTAATTTTTATAATAGGCAGTGCTTCCCCTTTGGCTTCATCTATTAGACAGAATGGCAACTTTGTTTTTTTTTTGTTACTTTATATAAATTTTTTTTTTTTAATAAAAAAAATAAATAAAATGTATTACAGAAACCTGCAATATCCCATGGCTGTTGGTTGAAATACGATCATAACGTATATGTGTACATTTTAATAACATTCATAGCCCATTGTACAGTGCTACGGAATCTGATGGGGCTATAGAAATAATAAAATAATAATAATACCCATTGTACAGACCTACGGAACTTGCTGGCGCTATATAAATAATGAAATAATAAAATAATAATAATTCAAATGGAGGTTTGGCAGCCTGTTCCAGTGTGCCCAGCATTTTTTGGAATGTGGGAATCGTCCGTACATTCCACTGACTGCAAATAACAGTTATTGATACTGACCATTGATTGCTCTACCCATGCATTAGTAACTGTGTAGCTGATCATTATCGAGCCTCACTTGCATATACTTAGTATTTCTAACTATAATAATGCTGGTGACTAACGTTTTTTCCTGGCCTTCTATTAACACATCGTGTGTTGTTTTTTTTAGCAGATGTTTAATCAGCGTGAGTGCAAACTGTACATCTATAGTAGAAGTGAACACAATCTTGCTATACGGGGCAATTTATTCAGAAACGCTACCTCTTAAAAAACACCAGAACAGTCCTAGAGAGATTTGGTCTCACTGGCAGTCCATTCATTTGTTCAAATTAAATATTATCTTTGAATATTTAAAGGTTAAATGTACACTGATAATGGATTTAGACAGCCATTAAGCTGTAATTGCTCCCTAATGCTGTTAATAGCAGACGTTTTGATGTAACTCACTAAGGATTGACTGAAAGCACATTGAGTTTTCTCTATTTTTTCCTCATTAGACAGGTTATTTGTTTAAGTTCAATTTCTCTCTGAGAAGTGAGTGAAACATTTTAAGGACATTGGAGATAGGAAATAAAGCAATGAAAATAAACACAAGCTATGATGGGTAAAATAGCAATATTTGTTACTTCGTTTCCCTTATTATGCACAGAAAATATAGCAAAGATGTTCATTCAAGTGACTTGATAACTAAAATCGTAGCTGTGATTTTTTTTCCAAGATGGTCCATGGTCCTACAGCTGTCATTGCTCTAACTTAAAAAAAAGTGGGAGTTGGCCGCATACCCAGAACATGCATAACATTCTCAACCAGTACATATGAAATGCAACAAGATCTGGATAACTAACAACCATTATCTAGACATGTATCGAATGGTGGTACTTGTTGGATGAATATCCAAATCCCTCACCCATTTTTTTATTTGCATTGTCTTCCTGGTAATAGATGTTCTTCTGGCCATGGTACCTCCTCTGTTTATTTGGAAGTCTTACAGACTGAAAGCTATGAATTTAACTGTATATCAGTTTGTGTGTTTTATTTCAGTGCTATATACTCAGTGATCGTGCTTGACAAAGGCTTGGTGTAGTCAAAATATTTCCATTCTTTTGATGTGAAGTCAGTAACACTGCCTATGAGTGCCAGGCCCTATCTTTTGAATATATACAGATTAATTAAACTGTAAGTTGTCAACAATTCACCATTGTAAATTGTAAATTTATGGCCAAAATTTGAGTTTCAATCATAGCTGACTTGGAGAAAGTTTTTGCCTGGTTGGCTATATTGGTTTAAAAATTACAGTTCCCTAGTGAATCTATGACTATTCATGGTTTACTGAACAGCAGTGTAGACTGGGATATCTCTGGACTTTGTTGCACATGTGGTAAGTATTTTGTAACCTGATGCTGAATCTCCTTCAGAAAAAAACTGAAAACATGCCTCATTCCAAATAGGTAAAGGAAAACCTAACATTTTTCAGTTTTCATATCACGGCTGCGACATGCAGTGGGGAAGCACTGGATCAACACTGACTCATTTTGTGTCTCTGCTGGCACTTCATTAGAGACTGTGCGTGGACTCATGCATTTCTTGATGGTTGCTGTTTTTGAAAAACATTTTTAGCAGTGCTCTCCGCATGGTTCTGTAGGTTGTGGGCCAACCAGGAAGATGTCTGACAGGATGAAACTCCTTGTTAGAGGGTGGTGCCTGTAGCATTTGTTGCATCACTGGCGACCACTGGCCATCTGTACCGAATTTATATTTCCCTATGTTGGGAGGTATGTAATATGTAGCAAGTATTTTAGAATGGGTGGGTTGGGGAAGAACAGGCTGGATTAAATCCAGTATGCTGCAAAACATTTGTGTATTTTATTTTTTTCTCTAAAATCTGTAAAAATGAACATGAAAAAATTAATTTTCAAAATGCTTACATTGATGTCTGTGTTAGTGTCTGGAGTGTACCTTTACAGATTTAAAAAAACAACAACTCTGTGTTAAATAAAACTATTATACATGACAGAATTAAAAAGAATAGAAAAAGAATAATTCATATTTTTGGTATATTTTGTAAAGAAATATATCTTTATTAATATCTCCTTTATAACAAGTTGACTTTCAAAAGTTCTTTCAGTGATTGGGATTTTCTATATGGGACCTCATTGACTATAGAACATTCTATAGCAAGCATAGGCAACCTTCGGCACTTCAGATGTTTTGGACTACACCTCCCATGATGCTTTGCCAGCATTATGGGTGTAAGAGCATTATGGGGGATGTAGTCCACAAGATCTGGAGTGCCAGAGGTTGCCTACCACTGTTCTATAGCATTCCACTTCAATACGTCCCTTATTGTCAGTATTTTGGGCATACATCCCAGAATCGCTTATTCATCTTAATTTAGATCTTAAGGAGGTATAAGTCTAAGTATCCTTTGCTATTGAAGAAAATAGCAGAAAAGACGGTTTTTAAGATGTAGTAAGACATATTAATGACAAGATTGTTGTGTAATAAAGGTTCTTTCTTAAAATTACAAATCTGCTCCTAAGTAACTCATTATGGTGAAATTATCACTGACAGTACGTAAAGTATTTCTCTAAGAATCTTTTTTTTTTTTTTTACATCTTCTAAGTAGAGCTATGTAATCATATGAATGAAGATCCTTTTCATAAGACAAATGGAGAGACAGCTAAAAATTAAGAAATGAAAATTATACATTTTGTTCAAATTACAGAGAAGGTTTTTTTTGGCATTGTACATGTTAGGTCAAAAAGAGTGTACGCAACTTTTTTTTTTTTCTTGTAGTAAAAAATAGCACATTAAATATGAATTCGTACATGAAATGTGTCGTTTATTTTTTTCAGGCATCCGAAAACCTGCAATTAAAAAAAAAAATAGCAAATTCTTCTGCTTGTTTTTAAACAGTTTTTACAGTTGTTTTCCCGAGTGTATACATATGAAAAGAATTAGTAGTTTAGTGGAGGGAAATTACGCAGCTAAAAATTATATTTATTGGGTCCTATAGGAAATGAAAAATGTGAAGATGGTAAATAGCTTAACATTGACATATGTGTTGAATAAAACTATATATTAAATCTAAAATCTAAAATGTGACAAATATCAGTTTTTTTTTCAAATTAAAGTTTTTGAAATAAACACCAGACACTTGTTTTGTTTTATTTATTTTATTTTTTGGTTTTTGCATTGCATTGCCGTTTTTTTACAGGGTTATTCAATAAATTAAGAATTCAAAGAGAATTTCAAATTTAAAGTCAAAATAGCCAAACTGTAAATATTCTCTAACACAGTTATGATTCCAATTTGGCTACTTTGGGTTAAATTTTGACATTTCTCACTTTAGAAAAAAAACAAAACAGTTACTCTCCTTTGCCTTGAAATCACTTTTTCTACTGATATACATATTGACCTCTGTGTACCTTTAAAAAGTCCAACGCTTTCATTGACAATGAAGGTTACATTATCTTACCCACTACTAAATCCTCCCATTTATGTAAGCAGTCAATCTGAATTCTTAAGCTATAACATTCTATGCTCATTTACTACACATGGATTGGAAGATCCTGGTGATGTCAATCTGACTAATGTTGCAAGATCTTCTGTGTGGCATCATTCTGTATTCCTGGGCGTGCATGAAGACGAAATGTGAAGCAGGTGGTGTCATTGAAAAAAAGATGTCAGCTCAGACTTTGGGTTAAGAATAAGACATGTTTGCAGTCACGTGGCTGTAAGTGGCTGTTTGTTGCATGCAGCACTTAAAGTCTGCCTATCGTGACAAACATGACTTGGTCCATGTACAGAGTATACATTTCACCTCTGCATTGCAATTATTATTATTATGTTTAGCATTTATATATCACCAAATTTTTCTGCAGTGCTTTACAATATTATAACAGGGGAATACAATACATGAGACAATTACAAAGTGTTACAGGAACAATTGGTCGACAATGACCCTACTCAAACGAGTTTACAATCTAAAGCAGTGGTTCCTAAACCAGTGCTCAAGGCACCCCTACCAGTCAAGAATTTAGGGATTACCCAGTTGTGTCTAGGGTTTTTTTTTTGTTTTTTTTCGAAAAACACCTTAGACACAACTGGGTTATTCCTAAACCCTGGACTGGTAGGGGGTGCTTGAGAACTGGGTTGGGAACCACTGACCTAGAGGTAATAGCCACTTTTCTAGTAAATGTATAGATGAAAGTTATTAGCTTATTCATTTTTTTTAATCTTTTTGATTTTATTAAATAGTCTAATTGTATAATGATTACCTCAATAATTTACCTCGATGTGTTCCACCATTAAAATGTGGCCCGTTCATGGCACATGATTTAGCCACCATTATTAACATATTAACTTTCACACATTACTTTTCTAAACAAACAAGGTGACTAGCCGAGCTGCGTTATTTTCTGAGAGCTAATGTGTGCAGATTGTTATTGCACAGGGTAAGGTTAATCATCTCCAATTTCTGGTTTTTAATAAGAGGAAAATGAACTGTTGGCAGCAAATTAACACATTGCACAGGTCACTGACTGATGATGGAACTGTGTGTTCGATATAACAAGCCGGCATTTTACAACATCCCATAAACAAGCACAAGAATACATTTACTGGATTTTTTTTTCCGGTTTGATCATTCCATTAAGGAAACACTGAGTTGCAGTAATGTGAATTGGGAATATGAAAAAAATATTAAATCAAAATAACAAAGGATGTGACATTTTATGCCTGAAGATGTGGTTTTATCAGAGTCTGTACAGATATTTAAACAGCAACTGGATGAAACAATATAACTAGGTATCTAATATATATTTTATGTGGGGATACCGATACTGATCCAAGGAGAGATTGACTGCCATTCTGGGGTTAAGAAGGAATTTTTTCATAGTTTGGAAAAAATTGGAAAGTACTTCAAACAGTTTTTTTCTGCCTTCTTTTGGATATACAGCAAAAGAAAGGCTGAACTTGATGACCACCGGTCTATTTTCAACCCATGTAACTAAGTAACTATATAGTTGTGTAAAAATAGCTGGCTGACAATTTCTTTCAGCCCAGGTATTTTGAGAAAAATCTTTGCAATTCAATTCTCTATTTGCCAAATGTTATTGTTTAGTGAATAAACATCTGTGGCAGATTTACCTTTTGTGAGTCCTATGAGCAAAAATAAATGTAGTGTTCTTTCCTTTCAAAATGCCTCTTTAATTATTGTTGATTGGGGTGGACATAAGTTGAGACAAGTTGACATAGCAAGACAATTCAGTGGTAAAATTTGGCATTTGTGTTCTGTACTCACATTGAAATAAAAAACATTGTATCGTGGAACTCTCTGCTATCCTCCATTGTATATAGTGCCCTACCATACAAAACAAGAGCAGAGACAAACAAACACGAACGTACATTTAAAGCAAAAATGTTCCTTGACCCTCTCTTCTGCCAAATGGCTAAACTAAGTAAGACATTACCCTATTTCCCCATAGAATTGAAAGGGTTAAGAAAAATGAACACTTCTTGGGTTCTCAGCCTTTCCTTAGCAGGTGTGAGTTATATAGATTCCACACAAATAATACTCACCAGTGTTCTCCATCTCTGAAAAGTTTAATTAATGTGAAATGAATATACCATAACGGACGACTACCATTATATGTCAGGTGCTATTCATGTTCAACATGACTTTTTCAAACAAGGGCTCCCGTCAAATGTTGATGGTGCCTTTTCCTGGTGTACGGTATCGAGCAAACATTTCAAGTAAACACAATACCCTTTAAGTTATACTGTTTTCATTGGGTGTATAGTGATTACTTGCCTTACTGCAGCAGCCATTTCAGATGTAAATATCTAATGATGCTCATCAAATAACATTTAAACTTTCTGTGAGATTTTGTAAATGTTCCTCTCGATCACATTATGAGTAACAATACATTAAATGAGCATGAATTGAGAGACTGTGTTGAGTCTTGTGGGCTCTGCAGCTGTTAGTGACGACACACAAATAGTTGAATGGAGTGGCAGTCTTCCATTCATGATTGTAGGACCCATTAAGCTATCTATACACGCACAAATTGGCCCAGTCGTCATTTTCTCTCAGCATTATCCTTAGTGGATGCGGTGTCTATAGAAAGACAGTCTATTGAAATTCAACAAGCAACACATTGGTCAAGCAGACGGATACTTGTTTGTGATGCTTGCTTGTATTGTAAAAACAATGTGTATAATATATATATATATATATATATATGTGTGTGTGTGTATATATATATATATATATATATATTTATATATATAGTTTCATTTTAGTTACAAGTTACATATTTTTTTATTTTGTAATGTTGAGCAATACTTGTATGATCACAGTTACAATTCTTTGATCGTGTTATGAATTTATATCCGACAATTAATAATGCTAATGTACATGAATTCATTTTTCTCAAATATTGCCGCTTTGGGTAATGCACATTGTATTTGTATTTGTTATTTTACGGTCAAGATGCAACAGAGTATTAATGTCACAAGACTCAAAAATTTAATTTTCACACAGCAAAGAATGCAAAAAAAATATTCTTTCATGTCACCCATACTGATTTCCAGTGGGTCAATGCAGAAAACTGTGGATTTTCTCATAGTTAAAGGACCACTATAGGCACCCAGACCACTTCAGCTCAATGAAGTGGTCTGGGTGCCAGGTCCCTCTAGGGTTAACCCTTTCTGCTGTAAACATAGCAGTTTCAGAGAAACTGCTATGTTTACTTTAGGGTTAATCCAGCCTCTAGTGGCCGTCTCATTGACAGCCGCTAGAGGCGCTTCCGCGCTTCTCACTGTGATTTTCACAGTGAGAAGACACTGCCGTCCATAGGAAAGCATTGAGAATGCTTTCCTATGAGACTGGCTGAATGCGTGCGAGGCTCTTGCCGCGAATGCTCATTCAGCCGATGATGACAGAAGAAGGAGGAGATTCCCCAGCACTGAGGGAGCCCGACGCTGGAAAAAGGTAATTGTTTAACCCCTTCCTCACCCTAGAGCCTAGTGGGAGGGGGGCCCTGAGGGTGGGGGCACCTTCAGGGCACTACAGTGCCAGAAAAACGAGTATGTGGTCCTTTAAGTCATAAAATATTCATTATAGTAAATCACAATGAATATTGAGGGATTTAAGGTCTTGTGGTTTTGGAGAGTTCCAGTATTTCTTTCTGATTCTGAATCTGTGGATGTTCACTCTAGTGTTGTGGCTGGTAATATTAAATATCTGGTTAGCCAAGTGCACAGTAACAGAAAGATGTGGATTAGTGCTTTTAATAACATTTAATTAAAGAGACTATGTCAGGTTTGTTTAATTTTGTAGTCCTTATGGCTTCATTTATGTTATGCATTCTGCTGACCAAACGTCTAGCACATTAGTGACATTATTTACTGATATACTTCCTGTGTCAAGGTTTAAAAACCCCCAGCCCTGGGAAAACGACAAATATGGGCGCAGCAAATTAAAATTGTAATGGGGAACTATGTGCTTAGTATATCATCTCTATTTATAGCAACCATAGTACCTGCTTCTGAATTTTTCATGTTTTTTTGTGTTTGTCAATGACCACAAAAGGGCTAACATTTTTTCAGCCTGTGCCGGGACTCCAGTTATTATCACTGGCAATGCTATGGATGGCTGCCCACCAACTCTTTTAAGGACTATTGTGCCTAAAACTAAAGTGTCCAACATTTTTGTTTACTTCATTATATGTATGAATAGTAATTTTATAGTCATTGGAATACAGGTATGTCAATGGTGAAAACCAATTTGGGATGCAGACACCCCACCTATACATTTATTCTTACTAATGGTTACTATTGTGCCCCACAATTATTCCTACAGTGTGCCATTTGTCTGAGAATGACACTGGCTCACCACTGGAAATGGTATGACATCGACAAAAATCTTCCATTATGTTGTATGGGATAAATATATGTATATTTTAGGAAAAAAAAATTTTCAGAAAATCTCCATTTATTTGTAAGGGTTGTGGAACAGTAACAATAAATGTCATTATTAAACAATGCTGAACTTGAAATATTATTTAAGTTTTACACAGGTCTGCTTTAAGCAGGCTATTTTACATCAGTTTGTTTTTCTCTCAACAGATAATGTGGTGTGTTTTTTTTTTATGGTGACCTGGTTTTCTGTGAGGGACCATCAATTATTGTATTGTTTGAGTAAATACATAACAAATTCATTTTAATAACCTGAAGAAAATTTAGAATGGCTTACTTTATGTGGTATTGCGTAGACAAGACAGTTCTCTTATTGTAATCCCTTTTTATACTTTGTGGCCCTTTCTAATGTATTTATGAACAATTGCTGAGGGATACAAATAGTTACAGATCATCAAACATAGTTACATCCATGTTTTTTTAAAGGTGAACTTGTCTCAATAATTGCACATCAAAACATCAGATGGTACCTTAGGAACCAAATCTAATTTCTATGTGTCTCTTATTTAGTTCAACGGCTGAATGAGATGCAATGTTTACATCTCAGAAAGGGTATGTAGTAGACGTGTCATATAAACAGCACAGTGTTTTGCTGTGGTCCATGAAATAAATATTTTTTACTCTTCTGTTCCTTTAAGAGATTTTTTCAAATATATGTTTTAATGATATTTCCTGACATTAACACTGCTTATGTGACAAATTGTTTATAGTTTTTCATTGGGGCTAAGGCCAGAGCATTTTCAAGGGAATGACTGTAAATATGTTTGTTACAGCTTACACACAACCTCGTGTATTTAAATCCAGACACTAGCATTCTCTTATTGTGGTTTCACGAACAAATGTCAGTGCCACCAATTATTAGCCTCATGTTTCTTGGTAAGTGACATTAGAAAACTAATCAAATCAGCATCACCTTGGCAGTTAACATATTTATTACAAATTGATGTTGATTTTAAATATTGAAGTTAATTATAGGAGCTGACATAGGGTTTTCCTTCATTAGAAAGCAGACTTGAAAGTGACTGACATATATCAAGGTATCATTATAGCATGCGGAACACAGTGCATTATTACCATTCGGCAGCCTGCAATTAGTTCCTTTTCTCTCTACTCTATTATTCTTACTCTGATGTTGAAGTCCTTGTTATTTTCTATGGCTCTTAAATCATTTGGATTTTGATCGTGTTAACTGTTGTAATTCTTTATCTGAAAAGGAGAATGGAATAACCAGGCCAAAAAAAACAGTTCAAACTATGATTTTTTTAAAATTAAATTTAAACCTCTAATTACAGGGAGTGCAGAATTATTAGGCAAGTTGTATTTTTGAGGATTAATTTTATTATTGAACAACAACCATGTTCTCAATGAACCCAAAAAACTCATTAATATCAAAGCTGAATATTTTTGGAAGTAGTTTTTAGTTTGTTTTTAGTTATAGCTGTTAGGGGGATATCTGTGTGTGCAGGTGACTATTACTGTGCATAATTATTAGGCAACTTAACAAAAAACAAATATATACCCATTTCAATTATTTATTATTACCAGTGAAACCAATATAACATCTCAATATTCACAAATATACATTTCTGACATTCAAAAACAAAACAAAAACAAATCAGTGACCAATATAGCCACCTTTCTTTGCAAGGACACTCAAAAGCCTGCCATCCATGGATTCTGTCAGTGTTTTGATCTGTTCACCATCAACATTGCGTGCAGCAGCAACCACAGCCTCCCAGACACTGTTCAGAGAGGTGTACTGTTTTCCCTCCTTGTAAATCTCACATTTGATGATGGACCACAGGTTCTCAATGGGGTTCAGATCAGGTGAACAAGGAGGCCATGTCATTAGATTTTCTTCTTTTATACCCTTTCTTGCCAGCCACGCTGTGGAGTACTTGGACGCGTGTGATGGAGCATTGTCCTGCATGAAAATCATGTTTTTCTTGAAGGATGCAGACTTCTTCCTGTACCACTGCTTGAAGAAGGTGTCTTCCAGGAACTGGCAGTAGGACTGGGAGTTGAGCTTGACTCCATCCTCAACCCGAAAAGGCCCCACAAGCTCATCTTTGATGATATCAGCCCAAACCAGTACTCCACCTCCACCTTGCTGGCGTCTGAGTCGGACTGGAGCTCTCTGCCCTTTACCAATCCAGCCACGGGCCCATCCATTTGGCCCATCAAGACTCACTCTCATTTCATCAGTCCATAAAACCTTAGAAAAATCAGTCTTGAGATATTTCTTGGCCCAGTCTTGACGTTTCAGCTTGTGTGTCTTGTTCAGTGGTGGTCGTCTTTCAGCCTTTCTTACCTTGGCCATGTCTCTGAGTATTGCACACCTTGTGCTTTTGGGCACTCCAGTGATGTTGCAGCTCTGAAATATGGCCAAACTGGTGGCAAGTGGCATCGTGGCAGCTGCACGCTTGACTTTTCTCAGTTCATGGGCAGTTATTTTGCGCCTTGGTTTTTCCACACGCTTCTTGTGACCCTGTTGACTATTTTGAATGAAACGCTTGATTGTTCAATGATCACGCTTCAGAAGCTTTGCAATTTTAAGAGTGCTGCATCCCTCTGCAAGATATCTCACTATTTTTGACTTTTCTGAGCCTGTCAAGTCCTTCTTTTGACCCATTTTGCCAAAGGAAAGGAAGTTGCCTAATAATTATGCACACCTGATATAGGGTGTTGATGTCATTAGACCACACCCCTTCTCATTACAGAGATGCACATCACCTAATATGCTTAATTGGTAGTAGGCTTTCGAGCCTATACAGCTTGGAGTAAGACAACATGCATAAAGAGGATGATGTGGTCAAAATACTCATTTGCCTAATAATTCTGCACTCCCTGTATATGATACATATTTGTATTCTTAACTAAATGCCCTTTTATTTACCCTTGTGTTTTGTTTTTTTCTCCATCGAAGTTATTCACTAAAGTGTGAGTCAAAGTTAGTTTCAAAATTACAGCCAAAATAATAGCCGT
Source organism: Pelobates cultripes (assembly GCA_933207985.1). NCBI lineage: Eukaryota > Metazoa > Chordata > Amphibia > Anura > Pelobatidae > Pelobates > Pelobates cultripes. Next base: position 277,150,699 of record OW240916.1, read on the forward strand.
ACTAAAAAAACCCAGCTACTTTGGAAAACTATTCAAATTCGTTTATTGAGGCTTAACATTTGAAATTCATATTGAATTATCTTTGAATTCTCGACAATTTCTTTGAATTCTCGACAATTTCACACATTTGTCTTACCCTTGCATCGTATCTGCTGCATTCTTTCTAGTTCAAATGTGACACAACTGCAATTTCACCTGAATTTCTAGAACCAGTCCCCAGTTTATTTTCCTTTAACATAATTTTGTTGCAGCAATTCAGTGTAACATCATGGGAAACATGCCCAGACAGGACATCGGGCAAACCAGACAAATGCCAAGGCCAAGGGGCAAGACCGATGAAAGGATCTCCCCTGCCTGCCCTTGCTGGGCAGTGGGTGCAGCTATGTGTGTGATCAAATAGGGATGAAGGAGAGGGCTTGCAAAAGTCTGAAGGTCAACAGCCTTTCCAAGCTGTTTTTACATTAATAATAATAATAATAATCAGACATGTTTGATTTCTTTGGTGGTGTTTCTACTTCGTAGTAGAAAAAAATCTGCAAAATATTTACTACATAGTAGAAAAAAATATACAAAAAGATAAGGTTAGACTATAGCTGATTTGTAAAATTGCTCCAGCCTGAATTTGCTACAATTTGTTGGTTAGTGAATATACCCTAGATATTAATATATGTCAAACATATCACACAATATTGCTACTGTTGATCCAAAAAAACCCACAAAAACAAAGTAATTTTGAATGTATGTATTACATTTGATAAAAAGCAAGGCTATAAATGTAATGTTAAATTTAAATTCCGTGTAACGTTTAGTCCTTACTGTGGATTGTCTCTACGTTGCTGAGAGTGAAGTCTCCTTTCTTCATGTTTTAATGGATAAACTAGTTTTGTCTGTTGCATTATTTTATTAAACAGCCCCCACAGCAGTTTGAATTTTCACTTCATTCATTTCTATAATGTTATCATAGTCCATATAAAACAGATTAAAAAAAAACTATTGTAACCTTTCATAGTAACTAAACTATTCCATTCTTTTTGATTTTCTTCTACTCATCTGCACTGTTTTCCTATCTGTAATGAACTTTTTAAGAACTGGTGCCCAAAATTGCAATGAATTACTACAGAGCATGTACTTCATAGGGTCTTACCACTGATTGATAAAGAGACAAAATAATAGTTTTTATAATGTAAATCAATATCGCTAGTTGCATCCCTGGCATACGTGACGTTGGCGTTGGCAGCCTAGACCTCTGTTCTAGGTTAAATTCTGTGCATATTTTACTTCTGTTGTCAATGCGCATTGTATTCTGGCGACAGATGTAATGTGATCTCAAACTCCGTCCCTTCTCCGCCTCCCACCCCTCTACCCCTCCTCTTGCCGGCTCAGAGCATGCGCTGCTCTGAGTCGGCTAAATTATCCAAACAAAGGCTTCAATATGAGCTGCTGTGCCATGGCCTGGCGCCGGATTCCAGGTGAGTAAAACTTAGTTTAAAACCATCAACATAGTGATTAGATGGGTTACAGTGGCTGAATGCATGCTGAGGGGACCAATTGGTTTGCCCACGCACTGAGGACAACCTACGGTCATGCACTGCGGCTCTTTAATAACGTAACTCTCATACCACAAACCAGTGATGAGAGTAAGTGAGAGCCTGTTGGGAGGTACAAAGAAAAAATAATCTTTGGCCTCCTCCATGCACCCTGAATCAGGGCTGTATTTACCACAAGGCAAACAAGGTATTTGCCTAGGGCAGCACTGTCAGCGGGGGGCGGAAAAAAATGCCACCCGAAGCACCCAGGCTAATGCTTTGTTTGCCTTGTGTCCTGGTTGGCCACCTTAGCCCCCACCCCTGTGGTGTTAAACTACTAATATTCTATCCAGGTGGTGAGGGAGTGCTGTCCTCCGGTCTTCTTGCTCCCTTTTGCTCTTTTCTGTGATGCCGGGAGCCAGAATATGATGTCACTCTGGGTGTGTCAGTGTGTGTTGGTTAAACAGTGTGTGTGCCAATGACTGCATATGTGTGCCAATGACTGTGTATCTGTCAGTGAGTGTATGTCAGTGCATGTATCAATGAGGGCGTGTGTCTGTCAGTCAGGAAAGTGGCCCTGACATAAATTGGTGAGGCAAATTTAGATTAGGGGGGTGCCCGAATTTAGTCGTGCCTGGGGCAGCACAATTCCAAAATACAACACTGCCCTGAATTATCGTAAGGGATGTTTTAACCATATTTTTTGGATTTTCATTTATTATAAAAATGTATGTTATAGCCAAAAATAGAGGTAGACAGGTTTTTTTTTTTTTACAATTTATACTAAAATAAAAATGTTTGCATGAATAGCAGATGTGTGTGAAAAGCCAAGCAAAGACCACCTTGGCTTAGCTGGCTTGATAGGATCTGAAAACTTTTTAAATTTCTGATTTTAGTTATATGGGTTTTATTGTCCCTTTAAATTCCATATTACAGAAAAAAAATAACAATTAACTTGTATACTTACAATTCATCTACGTATTCCAGTTATGGCAGACTCCGAAGTTGCAGTTGATTTGATAATCATACAAAAGGAACACTGAATGACATGATTCAATTAAATATACCTAAACGTTAACTGAAAATAGCAATTATGAATGGATGACAAAATAATGAAGCTATGGACGGGAAGAAGTTATCCAAGTGGAAACTAAATAGCTGACTGTCATAGAATACATGTGACTGATTCAAGTTTAATAAAGAAACACAAATAAGCATCACATCATTGGTTCTAGAAAGCAATGCTTTCATCAGGTCAAAAAACGTATGTTGTCTTTCCGCAAGGTCATGTTTAATTGTGCAAATCTCGTAACTGTATTTCATAAACAGATACAATAAACAAACACACAGATGATACTTTTTACTTGGAGAATTGCAAGGGAATATTGTTAAGTGATGAGTTATCTGTGGCTCTGCAGCTGTTGCAGACTTCATTTCCCATGATGCTTATTTATTTGGCACAAGTACACCACAAAAGCTGGTGTGCCGTAAGTTAAAGGGACAGTAGAAACACCATAACAATGAAAGCAGTGCTGTCGTTTGTGACAGTTCCAGGTTCCCTTGCCTTAGTAAATATTATTGAGCCATTTATTGGGATGAGTTGTGCTGTGAAGACAAGTTAAAATATACATACATACCTCCATGTCGTTTCCAATTACAGGGTTTAATATAGTGATGGTTCCACTTTAAGCTCCTATATGCATTTTTGCCATTTTTACAACATGATCCATGAAAAACTTATAGCACCGTGGAAAATTTTGCTAATTTAGTATTAGCCACTTTATACAATGGTGCTTTTGTTAAATGAATGGATCATTCCATTTTTATGATGTTTGAAGACCAGATTGTTATGACAGTACAGTCTATACTTAGTCCACAAGTGGTAAAGATGAAGCTTTGGAAGGGGACATTGTGACCAATTTTTGACATATTTGGATGGATCAATGACTTGATTAGGAAATTGACTGTGTATTGGGTTTTCAAATTTTCTGAGATTATTGTTCATAGAAAAAAAATCACTTTGCAGCAAGGAAGCTTTCGTGCAGGGAAAGAGTTAGGGGGGAAAAAGAAAAAAGGGCAGTCGGTGGAAAAAAATTATCTGAAGAAGAAAAGAAAAGAGAAAGGGAGAAAGTGCAGATAAAGTGGGGAATAGGGATGAGTAGATTAAGAGTCCCGTAGTGGACTGTCAGGAAGTCATCATAAAGTCATCTAATATAGATGCACTATTTAATATACCTGCCACCATCAATTCAGAAAATAAAAAACACAAAAAATCTTGCTTGCTTCTTCTGCTCTCTGATTTCTGAGCATCACTCACCAATTTCAGTGACATTTTTTTCATTAGTTCTACTTTTGCAGGATACTCAGAGAACACATTTTGGGAGTGGCTAATTACAGCTACAAACAAGTAAAATAGATTATTCTACTTTCTGTTTGCAACCTTACCATAGGAACAATAAAATAAAACAAACACAACTTATGGGGTCACAGCATGAACACTGAGGCTCTCTCTCCTACCCAGTGTAAAAAATACTGTTTGGAATACCCTCTGGCCCCAAGAATAGCCAGTGGGGGCTTAGTGATTAGCACCCTCTTTTTTATAACCGGTTTCTCCTCCAGTCTTGGATTGATTAATTTTTTGATGGAGATATTTTGCTGAGGTCAGAGCCTTTTTGACATTACTGTTTAGGGCGTCAAAAAACAATTTCTTACTAAAAATGGAGTGACCCATAAATAGTGATCTATGATTAGTACATTAGTACATTAACAAGTCAGTACATTACATTTCAGTTTATAAGTAGTCAAAACAATATCCAACATATTTAGAGTCTTTTGAGTCTATCTATCTATCTATCTATCATCTTTTTTTTTTTCTATCAAGAGAACAGGATAATATCTAGGGCTAATAGGCTGTATACATTTTGTGGTTAGAAATGTAGAATGTTTGACAACCCATACATGAAATGCTAAATTTACTGCCCACTGCCCACAGATGGAATATACGGGTTTTTTGAGAGTATGTGGTTAAGAAATGGTTCCAAAAATACAGCCCATGTTACAAAACTGTGCACTTCTAGATAAGAGATTAAGGAAGAAGTTATTTGCATACTAAAACTTAGAATCAACACATGATGTACACTAATATAGAAAGTGTATGGAACTAGCCAACCAAATCTTTTATTCCAATCTAAAAAGACATGTATTGGGTTTGTCCTGTTAAGAAAATAAAGAATAATGTTTTTGTCTTTGCTATTATTTTGCTATGGTATTCATTATTCCAATGCTTTGCACACTGCTTGGATAATCAAGGAGTTACGGAAGTGGACTAACTACGCCCTGGTTAACCGTCTAGGATCCAGCTGAATTAGAGTTTGTTTCAATCTGTCTATCTATTTTGGAGTATGCTGGCAAATACTGTCAGAACATAACTAAATTCAGCCGGTCTAACCTAAAACGTGATCAGTTACTTGGGTGGGGGGTCTGTACTTTTGGCACAGACTGCCATTTCATTTGGAGGAAGAGACTGGTAGGACATAAAAGGAGGTAGAAGTAATCTCCTTATATTATTCCTCACTTACAGTCACCATCTACTTCATTCTTTGTCCTGGTGTCAAGCATGCCGGAGATTGCTGTGTTAGAATAAATCACAGATAAACTAAATTTTACTGTACAAACTATCATTGGTCTCATGGGGGACCAGACTACAAGTTAAAACTGTGTTTTCACCTGAGAAATGGCTGGTAATAAAAAATATATATAAAGAGTTAACTGCGAGGCAGACAAGACAAGGACTCTCACACAGTAATGCTTGGCCACAAGAGCATAAAGGAAACAGGAAAAGTGATAGCTAATTCAAGCATTCTTGCCAACAGTACCAGATTAGATGGGTTACAGTGGCTGAATGCATGCTGAGGGGACCAATTGGTTTGCCCACGCACTGAGGACAACCTACGGTCATGCACTGCGGTTCTTTAATAACGTAACTCTCATACCACAAACCAGTGATGAGAGTAAGTGAGAGCCTGTCAGTTCCTCGCAGATAACAAAGACTGAACTATACTGCACACAAATACACCCCTGAAACCAAATGTTAACAGTGCATCCAAATACACTGCTGCTTTCAAACATCAACACGACATACACTATATATAATCACACCCCTCTATTAAAAAAACAACACTACACACAAATGCACGCTTGCAAATGAAATGCCAACACTACATACAAACACACCAACACTAACATACAAACTGAACTACCATAGACTGGTAAGTTCCCTTTTATTTGTTTTTATGTATTTTTATTCACCTTTGATTTTATATTAATAAATAGTGGATTTTAGCACTATTTGGTAGTCTGTCCTATTCCAGGTTCCAGATTTTTTGAGTCTCTCCCCACAAATTGACACTAGGCATTTACATCTGAGAGCCAATGCACGTATGGGCTTTAATTAAGGTGAGAGTCCCCTTTATAGAGTGAGTTTAGTCTATTATAGACACCGGCATACTGTACCATCATCTCCTATTTTTTGTTTGCCTTGAGATCCCTGTTTATCCAAGAAGGTGGGGTGCTGCCTATAAAAGCATGTCTGCGTTATTATAGAGCCTTATCCTCAGGCTCTGAAGATTGTGAGTGTGTCTACTTATACTTATTTTACATGTAGCACATTGTAAATATCATCTGCACTAGATTTGTTCCGTGTTTTTCTCTTTTTCAAATTATCCACATCAAGATCTGCTAGTCTACTATTCAGCACTCCACCCACTGATTATAAGGGTTTTCCCGTTAATCATTTTTCTCTATGTATTTATGGCGAGGGAAGAAAGGTATCCCCTCATGGGTGTGTAAGAGCATCTATTCATCACATTGATTTTGAAGCGCTATTTACTGTTCACACTGAGCTCACTAGTGAGTTACTTCTGTTAGAACACTAAATTCACTCAAATGCCGTACCAAAACATGCTTACATTCAAATACACAAACACTGCTCAGTGCTAAATGCAACCCTGCAAGGATGGCAAATGATAGATCCCCAGGTGGCAAAATATTGTGGGAGTTGTATGACAGATGAGGGTCAACCTTTTGGCAACCCTTGCAAAAGGTGGGGGTCCAAAAAATTTCTTGCACCAGTACGCTCTCTACATTAGTTCCACCACTGGTGGGTTAGTCTCTGTGTTGCAGTTCCATCCCACTGTCCTAAGATTTTCCTGTTTAAAGGCACTGACAGCTACACTTTAAGTTTCTTTAAGTTATAAGACATTTTAGGACTTCAGCTCTTCATAGACCACCATCAGTCTTTATTGGATTAATCCCTTAAGGACCAAACGTCTGGAATAAAAGGGAATCATGACATGTCACACGTCATGTGTCCTTAAGGGGTTATACTGAACTATGACCTAACATATGATTAACTTTTGCAACACATTTATGACCATTGTTGAGATACAGAATATTCTTATTATGGTAAATTGTTACTCTAAGTACCATAAACACTATAGCTTATCCCCATGCTTATTATGCATAAAGTGTTTGATTGTGTTTAACAAAAACAAGGCTTCAAGCTTGACATATGTACAGAGCTATCGTTTCATCCAAGGCCGGTCAGATTTACATGGATTATTACATGGGTGGCATTGCGTACTGGGAAAGCACCTGTTTTTGTCAAATTATTTATAAACGAAAATAAAAATAAAAACATGGGGACTCCAGCTGGTCACTCTATAAACTAAAATAGGATTGCTCCATATAGACTAAAATAAGATGTAGGGTTCATGGTGTTTAGAGCTTCAGTTAACATGGAATTCATCTAAATCGTTTTCCTGAATAGTTTGCATGGATGATTTTCGACTTTGGCTCAAACTGCTGCATTAACTAAATTTGATCGGGCCAAATGGCATGATTTGGCTGAATTACATTTTTGCTGGTCTATGCATTAATAGAAATCTGGTCCTAATTTGGTCCATTCAGGACCATGCCGTAGAATGATAGTAGAGCTTTAGAGAGTTGCTGTTATTAGATAACTAGGCCATTCCATGCTGGCAAAATGTATCGAAACCTTAATGAACAGTGTACATCATTTATTAAAAAAAATACACAGACTATGTAAGTAATTCTGCTAATTGGCAAATGTTGTCCCTTCACTTAGGTCAGTAATTGTTGCAGGGAACAGCTAACTTTGGTTAGAAATATATAACTGCTGAGTGACACATCTGTAATGCATACCTATTTACTTTACATTAAATTATAAAAAAATATTACAAACTGACTTCATTGAAGGGGCGATATGCCAAACTTCAATAGGTAGCACATCACACATTCCCGGAGCTGAGAATCCACACTGGTAATAAACAGGAAAATGAACATTTTATATTCTGTAAATACATAATCATCACTTCTCTCGGTTCAGTGGGAAGGAGGTCTTTGTAGGTGTTTGCTATCTTAAGCCAGAAGCCCATGCTGCCAAAATGCTGAAATTGCTTAGGACTGTAAGGGTGTGCGAGATTTGCAGACCAATTGGAAAATATCCACATATTTAATGAGTCTATCTGTTCCTTTTAGACGAGCACGCTGAGTCATGTTTGTAAATATAAGGTCTCAATTTCCATTCATTTATCAAAACCCCACTAATGGTGTTTTTATTTTATTTTAATTTTTTGATAACTACTATTTTTCAGTTCCTCTTTTGTACAAAGGAAGCCAATATCTTTTCATGTGTTTTACGGGTCATTGTAAGATTTGCATCAGTGGGTGATTTTAATGCTGCATATTTTATTTAAAAAAAGTTTCTTCTTATTTCTGATAAATAAATATCAGCATTTAATAACATGTATATTTTAATATAAAAGGATCACAATTATGTACAATATATAGGAGTATCAGGCCACTACACAAGTTAAAACAATGTCTAATAAATAACTAAGATTAAAAATATTAATGGGGGGATTTTTCAGACTGCGTTTTGTTTATTTTATTTTTAAAAGATGTAGGGGACAGTGAACTTAACAGTGAACTAGAAATTGAGAACTGTTTTATTAGATAAGCATAAAGTTACACTGTCATGGCCTCATCCATTTTTTTTGTTTTAACCCCTCATTCCGACTCCACTACATCTAATTGCCCCCCTAGACATCCCCAAATGCCCCTAAGCCCCCCACAATACTATTTTTAAATCTTTATTTTGTTCCCGGACCTAGGTCCAGGGCGCCACCATCTTTGTGTGGGAAGATGAAGGCCCTGTGGGACATGTCTGCCTACACTAGTTAACGCTTTAAAATTCCTGTGCATGCCCAGCTTAACACTGGGGCATTCGCTATTGTCTGAAATTCAGACGTGAATTTCGTCTATTCATTCATTCGTCAGAAAGACGAATGAATGAATAGAAATTTCAGATGAACAAGCAAACACTGAATGTTAGTTTGTTCAGTTTATTACAAGGAGGGAGCAACCAGCTTGCTGCTCCCTCCTTGTAATATGTAAAAATAGAAGCAGCAGGGAGCAGTGCTCCCCACTACTTCCTAAGCCCTCCATGTCCTCCCTCACTCTATGGGGGTCAAAATGACCCGCATATTAGCATAAGGGAGATTTAAATCTCCCGAATGCCCTACTCGCTATGCTGGGCATGATCTCCAGGCTTCCTCTGGACAGATACACTGAAAACAACTGAGTAACGATAATTGTAAAAAAATTGCATATTTTTTAAGCTTTCCAATAAGAAAAATGTGAATGAGTGGGACATGCACACAAGCAATCAATATGACAATATATTACTACGATAACTCACAGCTTTAGAGATTGCAGTATAAATCCTATATCCTGCTATATATGAGATTTTCAAGGCCAAGCAGGTCATTTTTTGAGATGTGAACCTATACAGGTTGTGGGAGCCAATATCCACCAGTAACTGTTAATCATCTCCGTATTAGCTCAATAAAAAATGTCACATGCTGACAATAATACGAGATTCTACCGTACTAAGTGTTATTAAAATCTGGATTATATGTAGGTTGTGAAATCTCTGTTTATGCATGTTGGTCCAATAAAAAACAATCTACAGAGAATTTAAATTGAGAATCATAATTTTCTACTAGTTTATGATTATTCTGACATTGATTTCACAGAGGATCAATTGGTTCATTTTAAGTGTCTGTAATGGATTGTAAAAAACTCTCTGTTCCGTTACATTAAGGGTCTCACCAGTGTAACTTGGCGCATTATCATATGGCGTGATAAAAAAAATCATGTTCCTTATTGAGCGGTTAAGTTCTACAAACTGTCAGCATAGAGTGGTGTTACGTGAAAATTTGACAGTCCACTTTTCAGCAGCCGCTGTCGGACCTTTAGTACCTCTTGGGACAAATACTGTAAATCATATACCCATTTTTCTAAAAACAAAGAAAAAAAACATTAAAACCGAGCTCAGCAAATTTTTAGTTTGACCACCACTAATTTTAACATTAATTTGTACTCAATCTACAACATTACCCTTGCCTTCATCTCTTGCTCTCTCATTATTTATTACTTGGTGTTCAATTGTTTTTTGGAGAAGCCAGTGTAACAATTGCTAGTTGATGCTAAAAGGCAATATTTTTAACCCCTTTACTACCAAACACTTTTTTTGTTGAAAAAAATATAAATTAGCATTACTAGCAAGGGATGCACAGCTAGCAGATAAACGTATTATAATACAGACATTTTGTGTATAGATTGTTTTGCAGACAAATTTAAAAATGTTAAGTATTTAAATGTAGACATTTTAAAATTTTCACTTATGCGTTAGTGCTTTATAAAAATATTTGGAAAACAAAAAGCTTTAGAAGTATTCAGTGTCCTTTATCTTGCAATATTAAACACACTGGTTCTGAAATCTTACTATAAAATAAGAAATGCTATTTTTTTCACATGCAGTAGATGTCATAAAAATATATAAATAAAAATGGTCAAATACTTTGCTCTTAGGCATTTGCAAGAACCCTGAAGGCATTTCTAGTGCAGCTTACTGAAAATGGCAATAGAATGTTAAAAGCATGTCTGCATATGAGTATAATGCCCACATACAATTAACACAGTTAAATCATATATTTTTAAAATAAAAGTAAGACTGTTATAACAATCTTACCAATTTCTGGAATGCTAATGCAATGCCAACAGTGAAATGGTAGAGTCCATTCACTCCTCCGTCCTCCCTGTCTAAAGGAATGATAGGACCCATTGAAACTTACTGTTCTTTTTGAATGCCAGAGATGCTATTGCTGTAAAAGACTAAGAATTGCAGACACAAGCCCATCCAGAGCATGACAGCTACTAGTAGAAGTAACTCCAGATTACAGAAATTATTAAGGACATTTGTTTGTCAGTGACTTTATAAACACCTGTCAGAAGGTTGAAAGATTGTTGTGTAGTGAAGATTACAATAAATGGAGTTCTAATTACTACTGAGATTGAGAAGATTCTTTGTCGTATAGTATGTTGCGGGATTGAGCCTAGGTCCATATATTTTTTCCCCCCTGGATTTGATTATGCCCTGGATCCCCTGCCCTAACACTACATAATGCCTGCATGCAGTATTACACATCGTTGTGTCACAGCATTTTGCACCCAAGTGTTTTGGTAAACCACAACCTTTTGCTACCATATATTGCTTTAAAATAACAGGATAGTATTAAGAATACAAATGTAATGTGTCCACCATTCTACCCCCGTGCAAGGGTTAAAATTCTATTTCACTCACCATTTCTCCCTCGCCGTGCTGCTCTCTCCGTGCCCCCGACCCTGTCTCCTTGGATGAGATCATCAATCTTGATGTTTTCCAAAGGAAAGCATTAGGAGACTACTGTGCATGACACCATCTGATTAATACAGCTGAGTTTTAATTGGGTATTTAGGTGGAAGCTCCTCTAGTCGTTGTCTGAGTAGGAGTCAGTTGAGGCATTTAATCCCTACAATGAACACGTTTACATTCTTGAAGAACAGCAATGTTTTCACTGGCAGGGTTAACGTTACAAGGACATGGCACCCAGACCACTTTATTGAGATGAACTTGTCTGGTAATTATCACAGGCGTGCGCACTGGGTGTGCCAGGGCACACTCTAATCTAGGGTGCCCACATGTGTGGGTCTGTCCCGGGTACCTTCATTCCGGGACAAAGCGAGGCTCCATGTTAGTGAAGAGGGGGTTTGCTGGTTTCCCCAATATGCCAGCGCCACAGTCCCCCATTTGCGATGTGCGAGAAGCAGCCAGCAACCCTCCTTTACTCTCTCTCTCCCTCCCCTCCGGAGTCCCAGCACTGCGAGGAGGAAGTGAGGTCACACGCGATGACATCACTTCCTCCCAGCGCTCTTTGCAGTTAGCCGCGCCGGAGGAAAGAGAGAGGAGCTCCAAGGACAGGTAAGTGCCCTGATACTTATACAGTGCAAATGATATTGTTCAAATACTCTACAGTTTCCGCCTCCTTTTCCTCCTACCTATGGATCTTACATATAATGCAGTCTTTTTGTGGTCATCAAATGCATCTTCATGAGTTGTAAGTGTTGCAGCACATTAACAGCTTCTGCTGGTTGCTTAACCTTGCTCTATGTATTTCTTCAAGAAACCCTATTGAAATGTATTGTCTGGCTTTGTCATAATAACAAATCTTCCTTCAATTTGACTGTAAACCAGTCAAAAAGAAAATAAAATTTTTGGCATTTAAATTTGAGAGCAAATGATTTCCTTTTAATAAGAATACTATGTTAATATTATTGTGAAATCACAAAAACACACAATGGTGACATAACATCATATTAAAGAGTCACAAATAATAGCACATTAATATGATATTGCTAACACATCCCTCACCATTTTCCATTATTGGTGCAGAGCAATTATATTGCTATAATTTCTGTTATGTAAATGAAACAATAGCTGTGTATTCCTATTTACTTTTTTGCCTTGAATACAAAATCTCTTACACTACAGTGTAGCACGGTCACAAGTGACTTCATTGTCCTAGACAATTACACATCCTTCCTCTAATTTCTATCATATGCTCTCCCACCACCTCCAACTCAGAGAATTTAAAAATGATATGGCCTGCTAAACACCTTGTTAATATCCTCCTGATGGTGTGTGTTTTTTGCTTTGCATTGTACCATCAGCCCTGGACTCATTCCCATTGAATCCATCGGTTTCTGGAATAGACATAAAATGGGGGGTTGGGAGGAAATGGACTTGAAATATTGGGGGTGATATGAAATACAGGGGAATAGACATGAAATATGGGGGGTGGACATGAAATGGGGGGTGTACATGAAATATGGGGAGGATATGAAATATGGGGGGGAATGGACGCTGAAACCCACGCTACGCCGCTGTGTCCGGTGTGAAGAGGGGATGCGGGAGGAGCAAGGATTAGGAATTGTCCGTGAATGGCAGTCATCATGCATAAATGTTTGTTTATATTAATAGTTATATGAGTGAGGGTCTGTGTATGTATGTATGTATGCAAGAGTGTATTTGTATATATATATATATATATATGTGTGTATGTATGTATGTATGTGTGTGTTTGTGCTTTAGGGTGCACACCCTAATGCAATAGGCTGCGCACTCCTATGGTAATTATAGTGTCCCTTTTAAAGGGGAACTATAAGTGATCGGGAAATTACACAACTGAATAAAAAAACTGAATATCACCTAGAATTTGTGTTAACCTATTTCCATGCAGGGCTCCATTTTCTTTCAAATCTATATTAAAGATTAGGCAATATACATCAGAATCCAGATTAGTCCTGGCACAGCCATGGCACATTGCTGGCAGGAGAGAGAATGAAGCAGTGTTTCTTTTCTCTTCATGCTGACTCACTGGGGGCATAGCTTAGAACAGCAGTTGACACAGGAACTCAGTTCTAGACAGAGATAAATACAAAGGTGTATATTTGTACATTTCATTTTAATTTGTGGACTAACCAAATGCATCTTAGTTAAATATAGGAGATAAGCAAACATAATATTAAATCCAGAAAAATTACTTTTAAATTATCTTTCACTCTCAGATTGGCTAATTAGTTGTCGTCTAGCTGAGACTACAACTCTAAATGCTACCCTTCCTTTAGGGACACTATAGTCACCAGAACAACTAATGCTACTCTTCCTTTAGGGACACTATAGTCACCAGAATACTACAACTATGTAACTATGTAACTTAATGGAATTGTTCTAGTGCCTGTGATCTATTCCTGGAGTGATTACATTGCTGCCCAGGAACACCTCTAGTGGTAGTCACTCAGACGGCTACTAGAGGTGCTTCCTGTGTTAGTGCTGCACAGAGAGCTCTCCATGCTGATTATTTTGCCTCTTAATTCTTTCATATGGGAAAGCATTGGGTTGGCTGAGATCATCAAATTTGATAATTTAAGCCACATAGGCTAAGCAATGGGGGCCAGCCGACATGGCATGGGAAAATGGTGACTAAAATCAATTTTTCAAATTGAAGCAAGGGGGGTGGTCATCTAAACAGTTATTTTACCGCTATAGTGTTGGGAATATATGACAGTATAGTGTTCCTTTAAGGCTAGCAATATCAAAGTATTACAGCAGTGGGAAGACAAGACCTGTTTGACTCCTTCTAGTAGGAAAGAGGATTGTTAAAGAGAATTGGATTCTGGAGGGAAATCTTAGTATATTGCAAACCGTCTGTCACTTCAGTGGGTTAAAAAAAAATTGGAAAGAATGCATAATTTTTTATGATGATCACTTTTTTGCTATTCTTGATGACAGCAGACAGTATTTAATCTTACTAATTACCCCAAAAAATACCAAATGAAGCATGACTGCAATACAGAAAATAGGTGCATTGTAAAAGCTGCCATATCTAATAAAAGGCTGCCTAATTATTAAAGACGATCTTTCACTAAGCTATTTGAATCTAATCAAGCTACAAAAAGATTTTTATACCGTACACATTTTTCTGATATTAGAGATTTAGAGACAATGGGTGTTTTGTTAAATTGGTGACCAGATGTGGTCACTAACAGAATAAGTGCCAGAATGTCATGCTTTACTGATAGATAATGCTCTCTTTATTGAAACACCCCAAACATTTGGGCAACTTCAGTGCTAACCTCACAGTGATTTCCTATTTTTAAAATATCAGATCCGGACATTAAGATGTACAATTGTTTTACCTGCTAAATAATGTTTATTAGATGAGTTATTCTCTTGTTTACAAAAGGGTGATGTTTCTTAATCCTCTGCTACCAAGTATCATCTGCATATATGCCACCCAACAGTTCAGGATTCATCAGAACCATTCTAATTTTGGGCTCCTTCTACGCTGTCTCTAAACACCATCGACAATATCTCAATAAACACGCGTGGAGCGCAAAATAAATTCAGGGCATTTAACCCTTGTCGGAATGTTTTAACAATGCTCTGTGAACATTCGTCATTGAGTAGGGGTGGCCAGCAATGGCATTAGAGTGAGCCATTGCTTGTTATTTTAATGACATGCCTATTTTTTACATGCCCCATCAATTGTTCGATTTTCATACCTCCCGTTGGAAGTTTTGGTGAAATGTTGTTTTTTTTTTTAAAGTTTTTCTAAAATTTTTTTTTTTTTATATAGCTATTCTATGCCTTTTCTTAGTTTGCAGTGTACGTCTATTTATTAGGTATTGCTCACACAGCACCTGAAGCTTTCTGTAGTAAAATAGTGTAGCAGCTGCATGTTCTTTGGCTCTCTCTACATTGTTAGTGGCCAGCAGAGTTACACCAGCTTATGTGGACTCATGTGGGATCATACGAGATATCACCTTAATCCCCACCAAATGTGAAGAGCACTAAGGCTGATGCATTGCTTAGTTCTTCCTACTTTCCTTACATATTTTTGAAGCATGAATAACGTGTCTGTTTTCCCTAATACATCTAAGCAAAGCATTTCTATGGTTTTGCATGGATGACATTTGACTACGAAAGGGGATTGGACATACTTTTCTCTCTGCAAAGCACCTAACAGACAATTAATTTATTCATACCCCCCTACCCCCCAGCATTCACCTAGTATTAATAACACTGACTCACTGCCCACCTTATTCAAACAGCATCCATATCTTAGAATACCTACAACAGTCACAACTGTTCATGCAGCACGGAAAGGCTTCACAGACTGTCTTTAACTAACCTTCACAGAATAACCATATTTTTTTCATTAACTAACCACAGCATTCACATGCTGCATTTACAAACCCAACCACTGCATTCAGTGGTGTATCCTGGTTTTGTGCTGCCCTAGGCAGGACAAAACTCAGGCACCCCCCAGCCCCCGCATCACCCCCACCCAACCCTTCCCCCCCACCCCACCTTCTAAATACACACAAACAGTCAGACACACACACACACACAGTCAGACACACACACACAGTCAGACACACACACACAGTCAGACACACACAGTCAGACACACACACACAGTCAGACAAACACACACACACAGTCACACACACACACAGTCACACACAAACACACACACAGTCACACACATTAACACTTTAAAAAAAAAAATTAACCCCTCCCCCTCCCAGCCTCCTTACCTTTGGGAGTGCTTGGGGGGGGGTTCCTCTCTCTCCCTGGTGGTCCAGTGGCTGCCTGTCGGGCTGATGGGCTGGCTACTGGGCGGGCTGCTGGCGAGGGAGCTCTTCCTCTGAGCTGACTGCTCAGCTCCCTCGTGCGCGGCGCGCGAGGGAGCTGAGAAGACCGCTCAGAGGAAGTGCTCCCTCGCCAGCTGCCCACCCGACCATCAGCCAGCGCCACCCAGCGCCCGGCATGTCTGTTAGCCGCAAGGCTAACAAGGCATTTGCCCTGGGCATTTGGGGGGCGGCGTTTTTTGCCGCCCCCTGAAAAATGCCGCCCAAGGCAAATGCCTTGTTTGCCTCGCAGCTAATACATCCCTGACTGCATTCACATTTACCCTCAGCATTAAAGGACCACTCTAGGCACCCAGACCACTTCAGCTTAATGAAGTGGTCTGGGTGCCAGGTCCAGCTAGGGTTAACCCATTTTTTCATATGTTTATGAATGGATTAAGCCTTCCCCTATTTCCTCTAGTGGCTTTCTCATTACCCTCAGCATTAAAGGACCACTCTAGGCACCCAGACCACTTCAGCTTAATGAAGTGGTCTGGGTGCCAGGTCCAGCTAGGGTTAACCCATTTTTTCATATGTTTATGAATGGGTTAAGCCTTCCCCTATTTCCTCTAGTGGCTGTCTCATTGACAGCCACTAGAGGCGCTTGCGTGCTTCTCACTGTGATTTTCACAGTGAGAGCACGCCAGTGTCCATAGGAAAGCATTATGAATGCTTTCCTATGTGACTGGCTGAATACGCGCGCAGCTCTTGCCGCGCGTGCACATTCAGCCGACGGGGAGGAGAGGAGGAGGATCGGAGGAGGTGAGCTCTCCGCCCAGCGCTGGAAAAAGGTAAGTTTTTACCCCTTTCCCCCTTCCAGAGCCGGGCGGGAGGGGGTCCCTGAGGGTGGCGGCACCCTCAGGGCACTATAGTGCCAGGAAAACGAGTATGTTTTCCTGGCACTATAGTGGTCCTTTAACAACCTGCTTGAAACATTCACAAACTAACACATATAGACACACTAACACAAAGATACACACATATAAACACACTGACACATACATAGATAAACACGTTGACACATACACACTTGTATGCTGACATATACATACACAGGTAGACACACGTCATAATTGTTGTTATAATTTCAGCTGATTTGCATACCTTTTATGTGCAGGAGGGTGTCTTCCTAGGGTCATGCTGAGGTTGATATGAGTGAGCTGACTGGACTGAGTCTCTCCTTGTTCTTCCATATCTGTAGTTCCTCCTTCTTCTCTGTGGCGCTCTCTATGTATCTGGGAGGAAGTCATTGGCTGTCACTCCCTGCCATGCAGCTGATACCACAGAGGCCTGGTTGCTCTCTTAAAGGGCTGCGGTGCCGACTGGGCCCCCGTTCAACGATAAAGTATTAATACACGTCGGGTGGCCCATGTTCTTATGTTCCTGCTACTGCTTGAGAGTTCCATGTCAGATCTTCTAAAGAACTTTTACATATGTACCATACAAAAGGTCATGGTTAAGATTGTTGTCACATTTCTCTCTTCTTTTCTGTGCTTCTTTAAACCATGTTTGAGTTCTGGTGGAAGTGAGGATTTGACATCTTTATGAGCCTACTCTGGTGTTAAAATGATTTGTTAAAACCTTGAAATAGTTTTAATGGATCTCCATTGTCTTTGACAGTAGCTGGCTCTATTAGGCATGTATAGAAATGTTATGCTCTGCCCTCAGAGCTGTGAGTAGTTTATCTTCTCATTCACAGTCTTTAATTTTTGCCATTAGCGGACAAACCTCAAAGAGCTGTACCAAACATTTCTGTGCACCCTTACAAATTTTAATGATTGTGGTGCTTGTGGAACCCACAAATCAACTGTCATCCAAATGTAGATGTAATTCAATTTCTAATGTGGAACTAGGACGTCCACATTAGCAATAGGTAAGTATTGGGCTGGTTCATGGGTGCATCTGAGACTCCAGATACGTCCAGTACACTTCAAAATGGATTCACTGAGACCTGGAGGATGAACTGGTTACAGTACTTAGACTGCCACTTTAGCAACAAAAGCAACATTGCGGGCAAGTGTTTCAGGTTTTTTTTAAAGGTCTGATAATTATAAACAAATTATATACATATTTCCATGAGTATGTAATTCTCTTTTAGGCAAGTAGAGATGGTAGCATATTTCTTTACGCAGGTGTTCTTTACCATGGTTGCTTCTAGAGTGCAGTAAATGTCCTGAGTGTCCTGAGTGTGCCTTTTCAGCAGTGCAACTGGGACATCATTATGCATTTTTTAACATGAATATTTGAAAAAAATATATCATGTATAAATAAAAATAAAAAACACAATAGCTATTTTTATTTACCCACATTTGAAAACACCCTAATTTGAAATGCGACAGATACAATATGCCAATGATGAGTTAATACCACTGCACACATAATTTATCCCTCGTAGGGTTAGTGACACAATTGTCCTTTTTTGGTGGAACATAAAAACAATGGGTTTAGTGCTAGATTGACCTTAAGCATCAATGCAGCCACCCAACAGAGTACAAATTAAGAACTGTATCTAGAGAATATGCAAAGGGTCTAGCAGACATAAACAGGATGTTAATTGCCTTAGCCCTACAATCCGCAGCCTCAGAATGACAAAGGTGAGCAAACTCAATGATTTAAGGAAGGAAGTTTAGAAGCATACGAACAGTGAGGGAAATGAGACATATCCTGCTTTTATTCCGTATATTTGTCATTTTCCCAGAGGACAGAACGCGCCTGAAAATGGGATCTGTTTTTTGGCAGCAGAAGAGTTGACTCATATTTTATCTCTCTTGCATTTTGTTGATCTGTTGTTGCCCAGACATTTAATCAAGGCTGTAAATAAACTTTCCACCCTACGGTTGTTCTTTTCTGGGTACTGTTGCTAAATAAATATTCTTAAAGGCCTATTTAACTTGTTCTGAATCAGAATGGATTAATAGATGGATGGATTGATTGATGGATGGATGGATGAATGAACTTATTTTTACAATACTTTGACAGTACTTTATTAAGTAAAACTTGTTTTGTGTTTCATAGGAAACGTTTTTTAAGATGATACCACACTTCTCAATTCAGTTCTCATAAAAGGGATAAATGGCCTAGGGGCTTGATTGTTTAGAGGACAGACAGTACTGATGGGATTTGAAACCTACACCCAGCAATGTGAGTTTGGCATAGACATAGAGAGTAAGATAATAGTCTAGAGCAGCGTTTCCCAATTGGTGTTCCGCAAGAACAAAATTGGGGATCCGTGACATTTTGCCACATTCAAGATGGCCACCGCTACCTGCTGTTCCCGGAATGTCGGAAACAGCAGAGATCAGCCCGCCTTGCCGTCAGCACCCACTCTAGCGCCACCCCTGCCATCAGCCAGCCACTTAGACTTAGCTTGCCCATGAGAGAGACCGCCCAGCTGTCAACCATTTTCTATCACTCGTGGTAGTGGAGTGATAGAGAGTGGAGCTGATAGTTAAAGCTCTGTTATTGTCATAGATAGAGAGCTCTGTTAGGCAAGGACATAGAAAGCTCTGTTAGGTAGGGACATTGAAATTCTCTGTTAGGGACATAGAAAGGCTCTGTCAGGGGCATTGAATGACTCTGTAAGGGGCAAAAAACGGTCAACTGTATTTTGTGTTCAAATCTCTTTGCTCCAAGTCTAACTCAAAAATCCTGCTTAAGTTCAATTCTTTAGAGTGTTATCAAAATCAGCATCCCTTTCAGTTAGGTTTTGAGATCTGTATTTTTCAAAGTGTTTTGTTTATTTTTACCAATAAACAACCATGGATTTGGAAAGCTGGTTAAAGCAGGGAACTGTCATGTTTCTGAGCAGGTCAGAGAGGAGACTTATGCATGGGTTGACTTCAGGTACTTTATTTGTGCTCTTAGACATAGTGTGAACAGGATATCCTATAATAGAAATTATAGGAAAGACATAGAAAACAGAAATAAAGGGGCTTAGGCAATATGCCCTAAATAGAATATAAACAGGAATGAAAGTAAATAATAAGAAAACCTATAGATAAAAGTATGGGTTAAAATAGGACAAATAAAACAGAACAGAACACATAGGTTGCAGGATTACAGGAAAAGGAGAATTTTAGTTAATCAGCCCAGAATTAGGAGTGTTGATCAAGTAGGAAAATAACACCATATACTGTTACTTTGAGACAGAGTCCAGATTGGTGTTATGCAGATAGGTGTGGACCAGACAAGTTGTATGGATCAGGCTGGTAGAAATCAGGTGGCTAAGATAAAGCATTGTTCAGGCTGGTCTTGAGCTGGGTTGGAAGTAAGCAGGATTGGGGAGTAGTTTAGGCTGATATTGAGCATGGTTGGAAGTAAGCAAGATTGAGGAGTAGTTTAGGCTGGTATTGAGCTGGTTTGGAAGTAAGCAGGATTGAGGAGTAGTTCAGACTGGTATTGAGCAGGTTTGGAAGTAAGCAGGATTGAGGAGTAGTTCAGACTGGTATTGAGCAGGGTTGGAAGTAAGCAGGATTGAGGAGTAGTCCAGACTGGTATTGAGCAGGGTTGGAAGTAAGCAGGATTGAGGAGTAGTTTAGGCTGATATTGAGCATGGTTGGAAGTAAGCAAGATTGAGGAGTAGTTTAGGCTGGTATTGAGCAGGTTTGGAAGTAAGCAGGATTGAGGAGTAGTTCAGACTGGTATTGAGCAGGTTTGGAAGTAAGCAGGATTGAGGAGTAGTTCAGACTGGTATTGAGCAGGGTTGGAAGTAAGCAGGATTGAGGAGTAGTCCAGACTGGTATTGAGCAGGGTTGGAAGTAAGCAGGATTGAGGAGTAGTTCAGACTGGTATTGAGCAGGGTTGGAAGTAAGCAGGATTGAGGAGTAGTCCAGACTGGTATTGAGCAGGGTTGGAAGTAAGCAGGATTGAGGAGTAGTTCAGACTGGTATTGAGCAGGGTTGGAAGTAAGCAGGATTGAAGCAAAGAAGGTAAGTCCACAGGTTGGTTCACAGGAGCCAGGGTCTCAAGTGTTTCAGGATGAGCATCAATTTTATTGTAAAGACCATGTGGTGAGTTGGGTGTAGTCTTTTGTAAGTTGCTCAATTAGTTCATGCAGGTGAGGATTATAAGGTACGTTTTCAGAACTAGAGGCAAGGGAGGCCACAAGTGGTCAAACATTATCAGTGCAGGAACTTGGTTTTAAAGGAACAGAATGAACGGAACAAAAAGTCTTGTTTGTCAGGATAGGATCCTGACAGGAACTCTTCAGAGAAAACATATTACTAGTTTTATCTGTTCGGCACTTATAGAAACAGAGAAAGAAGATACAACTAAAAATCCAGAAAACATGCCCGATAGTTGTATCTACTGTTCCTCAAATAGCAGAGACAAGTGACAAGTCAAAACAAAAAAGAAAAGCACACAATGCTAGCCAATCTTCTTCTCAAACAAAGAAAAGAAAATATGAATGGATTCACAAGTGCCAGAAATGAAGATTGTCCTGAAGCACAATGCGTACTTTGCAATAAAATATTGCCAAACAGTTCATTAGCACCTGCTAAATTATGTCGTCATTTTGAGCAAAACCACGCAGAGTACAAAGATAAAGACATTGACTTTTTAAAGCGAAAGCTAAAGGAGTAACAGAAGAGTAAACAATTTATGAGCAAAAATGTCAAATGCTAATGAAAAAGTCACAGAGGCTTCTTACAGAGCCAGTTACCGCATAGCACTTGCAGGAGAAGCACACACAATTGGTGAATCACTAATAAAGCCATGTGCAAAAGAAATAGTGTCATGTATTTTAAGTGAGAAGTTGAGTAAATAAAATTGAAGCTTTGCCACTTTCCAACAACACAGTTTTGCGCCGTATTCATGATCTTGCTGATGACATCCATACTGAACTAATTTCTCGACTGCATCAATGTGATGGGTACTCACTGCAATTAGACGAGTCCACAGATGTTGCAGGACTTTCAAGTTTGTTGGTTTTTGTTAGATATAATTTTGACAAACAGATTGAAGAAGACTTGGTTCTGTGTGAAACTTTGAAAACTCATTCCACTGGTGAGAACATCTTTAACTGTATCTAGAAGTTCATGAACACACACAGTATAAATTGGGACAAATGTGTAGATGTGTGCAGTGATGGTGCCAAAGCAATGGTTGGGAAAGTGGCAGGCGCTGTGACACGAATAAGAAATGTAGCAAAAAGCAGCACCAGTTCTCACTGTGTTCTTCACAGACATGCACTGTTATCTAAAAATATTTCAATCTCACTTAAAACTGTGCTAGACGAATCAGTGCAGATGATTAATTTTATAAAAAGTCAACCATTACAGTTACAACTATTTAAAATTATATATGAAGATATGGGTAGTCACCAGTCTGTACTGCTTTTGCATTTAGAAGTCTGTTGGCTATCACGACATAAAGTCCTTGTTAGAATGTTTGAATTGCATCAAGATTTGTTTGCATATTTCCAGGATCATAAATTCGGATTATCTGATCAATTAACAAACACTTTGTGGTTATCCAAAGTAGCATGTCTTGCAGACATATTGACATATGTTTATCATTCCAAGGAAAAAACACATTTTTAATGCAAGAGATTAAATATTTTCACTGTCTCGTAAGCTGCAGTTTTGGACCTCATCTGTTGAGCAAAATAATTTGAACCCTTTGCCAACACTTAAGGATTTTCTTGAAGTATCAGAAATTGGACTTGAAGATGAAATTCGCAATGAAATTGTAGATTATCTTTGCCATTTTTAATCACATCTATTAATCAGTATTTTCCATTCTTGAATGAAAACAATATGAATGGGTTCGAAATCCATTCATAAAAGACAAACCAGACAATTTTTCTGATGTAGATTTTGAGAATCTGATCGCTATAACTTCTGACAGTCAACTAAGAATACCCAGAATTGTCCAAGCGGACAATCAAAGTTATGTTGCCATTCGACAGCACATACTTATGTGAAACTGGATTCTCACTTTACTCTGCAAAAAAAAACAAGTATCGAAATCGACTTGATGCAACTGCAGACATGCGAATACAATTGTCAACAATTAAACCAGATATAAAAAGAATTTGCCAGCAAAAGAGAACATTACACTCTGCTCTACGGCACACAATTTTTTGTTGGGGTTCCAAGGGAAAAAATAATTGGGAAACCCTGGTCTAGAGCTATATAGGTTAGGGGTAACATCTCGTGGTAAATTTGTATTTTATGTTCATGTCCACATTTTTTTGTCTAGCCATTACAGTTATTTTAATCTTAATTTTGTAAATCCATTGTCAATTCATTCACTTCTTAATAAACTCCATGAAGATTAAATGTACCTGAAAACTGAATAATGGGGAAAAGCAGTATGTTTCTTATGAAGTACATGCTATCTTTGGCAATTCTAAGCACCTGACATTAATAGAAATTATACATTTTATTTATATAGAAATCATAATTCTATTTTGAGTTTAAGGACACGTTGAACAGAATCTTTCCAATTCAGTGACCCATATCAAAAATATCTAGGCATTTTATGTACTTATATTAAAGCATTTTTATACATTTGTTTCTTACTAATACCCTCAAGTTTTGTTTTTATTTTTGTAATTTCCCCCTACTTTCTTAGAAGAAGCACCACACTAAACACTGTTACAACTTAACATCTGGTTCCGTCAAAAATGATATCATGGGTAACACATTTTATAGCTTTAATGTTTAAAAATATTTCAAAATAGGTTTTATATGTTTCCAGTTTCAGGGTTAAAATGATAAATATTTCCTTTCACTAGTAATACAGGAAAACCCAAATTAAATTCAGTTCTTTCAATAAGTGCCACGGTGGTACCGCTTGGTGGGATAGCTTTCCATTCAGCTGAAGTGACAGTTTGAGCATGGAATATTTCTTTGCAGGTCATTGGTGAGAAGTACAACAAAACAGGACATTTACAAGGAATGCACTTGCCATGACCATATGGCCTCTTGATGGGAGTGGTTTATCTTCTTTTTTTCATGAAGATTAATAGAAAATCTTTTAATGTGATCTCACAGTGATAGCCAAATAGCCAAAGGGGTGCCATGCTTCTATTTCTTTTTCTAACTTACTAAATTTTTTGGACTTTAAGTCAAATATTAAGAAGATGATGCCGTTGGGCAGAAAACTGCAGTGTATTGAGTCACTCAATAGTTAAAATTTTTCGGGTATCTCCTGCGTATCTCCTAATGTTATCATGTGAACTTTAATGTAATAAAAATAAGAAAGGATAAATGTTTAGGTTGTAGTTAACCATTTTGCAAAATATAAGCCAAAATAATAGAGTTGCGAGAAATACTTTTTAAGTAGAAAAGGATGGGATTTTTTAAATGGTGCAAGCTGATTTCCAAGTCACCACAACACTTTTATCGTCGACTTGCACTGCAGTTCATAATTATCGGCACACTTAATGCTGGAGGTGACAAATTCTTTCTTAATGGCTTACATAGATTACACATTTAATCACTTTGGAAGAAAGATACCATACATTGAAAATGATAAAAAAAAAAAAAGATAAGCACTGTTACGGTTACCTCCAAGCTAGCTGAAGGCTGGACCGCTTGGATGTCCTGGTTCCCGAGTGTGGAGAGAGAGAAGCGCTGTTCCGTTCAGCATACCTAGAATCCTGCGAATATAAAGCAATCCCACTAGCTATGGTACAGCTAGGATACCCTTGTTCCCACAAAACGAGTCGAGACTGCGATTTGAGGGTTTAATGGCACACAGGCATCGCTATTTATGCAAAACCCCAGGTCCAGGGACAGCCCCCTCTGGACCTGATGGGATACAGGGACAGTTCAGTGAATTATTACCCAAACGGGGCCACCCTGAGGCAGTCAATTAGGCTTGCGGTTAATTGCAGTCCGCAGTTTCCCGGTGGTCAGTTTGAAGCACACTCCGCTTTTAGGGTGGTCAGTCATTTGGTTATTTTAAAGGTGAAAAAGGTTAAGTGGTGGCACACCAAGGGCCGGGTGGTCTTTTGTTCTTTTGCACGAATACATAGTCCTGACTGTTTCGTGTAAGGCGTTTTATACATTATAACAACTGAAACAGAGTATACGGTAAAATAAACAGGGTAATCCCATAACGATCTGTAGAGCGCCCGTAACAAGCACAATTAAGGTTTCTTCATCTGCTGTAAAACTCAAGGCTTTGCAGCTTCTACTTTGAACTCTGCACAGCCATGGAACAACACACTCAAAATATGCATTATTTAATATTACACTGCTATTTAAAATCACTTGTCTAAAGTAAAAAAAAAAAAAAAAAAAAATAGAACTGCATGTGACCATAGTGCTGACCAGTGTTGAACTTATCCCATAAATCCATGTTCAGCTGTACTTTATGGGTTCAACAGTCGTTTTTGGTGGTTGCAATTCTATTATCAGGACAGGTTTCAGGTACAAAAGCTAATAGCTGAACTACAACTCCTAGATATATTATTGGAAGGTATGATATTGGTATGGGGTGGGCAGGTTTGAGGAGGGGGGGCATGCCGGTGACACCACTTGCGTTACTGAGCAGTCATGCCAGGAAATGGGTGGGGCTACACAAATGGGTGGGACATGTCACCCTAGGCAAATGCAATCAGGGCAGACCATGCACAAATAACTACTCTGTGTGGAATACTAGTTCCTCCTTTTGATGCCTTTGTGATATGCTCATTGTAGGCAATTTCCCTGGTATTTCCTAATGCAGGTCATCATGGAACCAACCTGGGATGGTGTGACAGGAACCTGATATCAGGTGCAATGGGTGCTGTGATAGGCTGAAAGCTTTCAGCAGACACTCTTTGCCAATCACAGCTGTCCATTGCTGCTCAGGCTAATGCTTCCTCGTTAAATCATCCAACTGAGCAGGGACGGGCTGCTGAGGACTTTTTTTTTTATATCTGCACCTGCAAATATTTTGTTCTAAAAAAGCATGACATTCTGTGTCTTTTGAAGTAGATAATCAGGGTATTATTTGATGGTAAACATTGTTGGTAGACCTGTAGGTCCCATCAGCTGTCACTGGCTTCTTGGACTATGCCAAGCTTGCCCGGAGTTCTGTATGGGTTGGGAAGGGCTTTTATTGTGGTGGAGCCGGTAATGACAGCATCTATCAGGATGTCCTAAAGTACATTATCTCGCCCTACCCACGTGATCTAACTTTATGCCAGTAGTATCATTAAAGCAAATGGTAAGGGTTTAATGATGTGATTTGTTATACCCTGGGGTGGGTGCAGCCTAATGAGGCGCATTTCATCATCACCTGTTAGGATGCAAGGCTTCTTGCCATGTTCTCCCAGAAGACCTGGAACCGGATCTGGCAATGAGTTCTGAGAGATTTATTAAAAAGGGCTGTGGAGATGAGCATAGTAACATTCATAAGATTAACACTGTTCCAGAAACATGTCTATCAGAAAGATGGAACTATATGCAAATTGGCACCATGAGAATTACAAAAGCACCATTAAAATAATGTAATGTAAATAGCGCTTGGAGATTTTTATTACTTGATTCCTTCTAAATAAGTGGTAACAGAAATAGCAAACATTGCACTTTTAGTATTAATGTGTCATATAATACTGTGAACAAGTTTATATAATTGTTATTATAAAATTCACCTAATTATGGTACTGTCTATCTTTGCTCTGATTTCAGGATTGGTAATTTAAAAACATTTAGATGCTGGTGAAGGATTATATATAAAGGGTGATTTGAGTGCAATGGTCTAATAGTGTAGTAAATAATCACCATAGAAACCAATGGAATGTTCCCCCACATTACTTCATTATTAGAACGTTGCCCTAGAATTTGTCTTCATAAATAACTTGCTATTATTCTGTATGCCGATGAGAAAGCCACACATCTACCAAACCAGTACTATATGGCTTATAAACCAAGAAAATTTGTGTGATTTTCAAGCAGTGGGACAAGATGTCAACATATAAAAAAGTTGGTAGAATAAGAAGGATACGTTAGGCCACTGATAGGTAATCTTGGCACTGTAGAGGTTTGTGAACATTTAATATGCTACTCAGAGGCTGGATGAGTTTGGGCATCAAAGAACATAATGTTCATCAGCATCTGCAATGTCAAGATTAACCACCAAGGCCTAAGAAGGGGAACGACAATAGATAAACTGGTAAGCAGGTAGAGAGAAAAGTTGATAGAACCATGGTGTGATAACTGGGTCCCATCTTAGAACATTTGCTGACTTGACACACAATAGCTTTTTCAGATAGATTAGAAGCATTTGTGACACTTACTGCTAGAAGAGAGAATTAGCAGTTAGCTCAGTGGATAGTGCTAGTGATGTCATCTGTGAGGTCATCTGTTGGAATCCCCGCTGAAGGAACTATTCTTAGACCCTGTAGACATATATGCATTGTATGCATTGATCTCTACAAACATAATGCAAAGTAAAAAAATATCTTGAAAAATATGGAGAATTGAATTAAAGCTACCCCACAGTCTACCCTCTAATAAAATAAAGTTTTATGAAATAAAGAAGTCAATAAATAAATATTCGGTTCACTTCTACCATGATCTAGTGGCCAATATAGGTCACATCAATTTCGTTTAGAACTAGTATTCTTTGTTTGGAGTAATCTTAAACCGTTTTAGGTACACATCTAACAAATATTGGCACAAACAAAATGGCAAAACGTGTGTATATCGTAATGAATGGGTTGACTGGTACTGAATGCTGCCAACATGAGCAATAATTCCACAGATCCCAAACTCATCATCAGCACCACCACTACTGACATCATACAAATATCTCCACTATAAAACCTAACTATATCCTCTTTATACAATGAATGCTGCAGGCATATAAATATTTATACATCTTCTGATAAAGTAATATTTAGCATTACATAGAATTATTTTGCCAAACTGTATTCCCCAACTTGCAATTTAAAATATCCTATACTGAATTAATGTCCTTTATTCTGTTTGTCGGTGATGGAAACTGAGCCTTATTACATTTTGACCTACAACAATAATTTTACTGAATGGTTGCGTTTATATTATTTGTTCTGGCGTGTTTTCCAATAGTTAGCTTAAAAAAGAAAAAAATGATACCTGCTTTCTTCTCTTGTGAAATAAGATTCAACAGACATCAATTTCTTTCCCTTTTTATGATATGTGATATGCTTTTATCAAAGAAGGTAGGATGAAAGCACAAAAGCGTCCTGTTTCCAGCTGTTTTCATCTGCAATGACTTTTTTTCCCAGAGAGGATGCTTCTTCTTAAAGAGTTTTTCATCTGCAAACTGTTTTCTCAGTTTATTTCACTATTGTAAAATGTGTTCCCTGCAGGTCATATCTGTCTTTTTTTAAATCCAGTCTGCCCTTTTCAGACGCTTTCTGTGCTACTTAGAAGAACAAACAAGATTTTCTAAAGCACCTCTAACTATGTGTACAGACCAATAAACCTTTTTTTTTTTAATATAAGGACAGACATTTTACAATTCAGATTGGTTAAATATTGTTGGTTAGAGGCTCATAACTTTCAGCTTCAGACAACGGTAGTTGGCAAGAAAACAAAACTTGAAAAAAGCTAGAAAAAAAAAACCAAAAACCCGAAAACAAAAAAACCTTAAGCTGGCTGAACGAGAGCTTTACAAGTAGCAATGAAGACGTTGTGTGATATAAGTAATCAAGAATTACAGAAATAATAATTAGAATCAAATTGTTTAAAGTAATTCTGTTATTTTTCTATTATTTCTTAAAATAAAAGATTTTATTTCAATACAATTATTCATTTGTATATATATATACACCACAAAATAATACACACAGAGGCTGTTATACATAGTACGTATACAGGTTTCTGTTTTAAATAATATTAATCAACAATGACAAGTTTCCTTAGACAGGGGAAATATTTTGCTCTTGGTACTTAAACTTGTTCCCTTTGGTATAGATCTAGTATTAAACAACCCAATGATATTCATTTTCTCAACCTCAGAAGATTGAAAGGTTGGCTTAATCAGGCGCGGAACTACCGGCGGTGCAGCCGGTGCAACCACAGCTGGGCTATAACGGGTTAACGAGCCCTTCAATGCCAGTTGCTCTCATGGTTGCCATAGTGCCCTTCCTGTCTCCGATGGAACATACAGAAGTTTATGATATAAAACAGGCTTCATGGAGGATTACCAGGTGGGGGAGGTGGGGAGGGGGAGGGGAGATTTGAATTGCGCAAAGCATGAGGTGGAGATGGACTCAAAGAGAGTGTGAGTGTATCTGCGTATGTGTTTTTAGTGTTTGTAGATCTGTATGTGTTAATATGTGCATGTGTGTCAGTGTTTGTATTTTCATGTGTGTATATATATATCCGTTCATGTGTGTCATCTCTGACAACTCCAGATGTTGTGGACTACATCTCCCTTAATGCTCTTACAACCATAATAGGAAGGTGTAGTACACAACATCTGGAGTGCGGAAGGTTGCTCACCACTGTCTTGGAGTTTATATGTGAACAGATTTTCCTCGCCGCACCGGTGGGGGAGGTGGGGAGGGGGAGGGGAGATTTGAATTGCGCAAAGCATGAGGTGGAGATGGACTCAAAGAGAGTGTGAGTGTATCTGCGTATGTGTTTTTAGTGTTTGTAGATCTGTATAGATCCTTAATGCTCTTACAACCATAATAGGAAGGTGTAGTACACAACATCTGGAGTGCGGAAGGTTGCTCACCACTGTCTTGGAGTTTATATGTGAACAGATTTTCCTCGCCGCACCCTGATTCCTCTCCTGAACCTGTCATCAAAACAAAACACTAAGCCCTCAATGAACACTATCCTAACCTACTTTCCTACCTACCCTTACCTTTTGTGTCACTATACTCCACTCCCTCTAGCATGTAAGCTCATTGAGCAGGGCCATCAATCCCTCTGTTCCTGTGTGTCCAACTTGTCGGCTCACAAATACTTGTCTGTTAGTCCACCCATTGCACAGCGCTATGGAACATGTTGGCGCTTTATAAATAATAATAATAATATGTGTCTGTGTCTAACTGTGTGTGGCAGTGTTTTCATGTTTCTGCGTGTTGTTGTTGTTGTTTTTTAATTACAAGGTTATTAACAATATCATAATGCACCAAATTGGAACAACACATTGAGAAATAGAGAATAATGCTGGTGATACAGGCTAATGCTATCTCATCCACAGCCAAGTGGTGTGAGGTATCAGAACTTACAGTTGGTTACATCCATCAAAAGATTTATGTGTGTTTCAATGTGCATGTGTATGTGTGTGACAGTGTATATGTATATGGTTAACTCCAACATTACACACAAACACATGCTGTAGTCAAACACTGATACTAAAAAAAACACAATCTGCTTTCAAACACCAATATTAAACAATATTAAACACTCCCTGTGTTCAAACACACCATTGCATTCAGACGCCAACACTGTACACAAACTGTACAAAAACAGGATTGCATGCAAACGCCACCACTAACCACAAACACAGCACTACATTTCAAAGATTTAAAAGACTAACACTTAAAAAAACACACCTTTGTATTCAAATGCCAACACAACACATACATCTACCCTTGTATTCAAATATTAGCAATATACAGTAATGATCAAACACTCACACACACACACACATACAAAAACATGCCTACATTCACACACAGGCACTTCACACAAAAACATGTAGCTATATACAGTAATGATCAAACACTCACACACACACATACAAAAACATGCCTACATTCACACACAGGCACTTTGCACGAAAACATCTAGCTATATACAGTAATGATCAAACACTCACACACACACACATACAAAAACATGCCTACATTCACACACAGGCACTTCACACGAAAACATCAGGGCCCTGATGTTCCGCCTCTGGACTTAATCATGTCAGGAAGTAAATCTGAAATCCTAAGGTTTTATGGCACTGGTCATTAAGATGTCTCACATACTACTGCTGTGTCTCATGATATCACAAATGGCCCTGATGTTCTGCAACTTTGGACACCCGAAGAAAACTCAAAAAGTGCAAATTTGAGTGTGTTCACAATACGTCAGAGCATCTATAGAGTGCACATTTTCAGATACTTTGTTGGTAGGTTGACGCATTTAGGTAACTAAGACAACTTACATGTTAGTAACCCCCCTTAGAACATCACTGTCACATGCAGTCCACAGCCACAGGCTCCTGTCCTGATGCCGTTGGGGATAAATGTTGTAATGTATGTTCTGTGTGCAATTTAATTGTACAGACTGTGTGTGTTAGTGCTGTTTTGAGTTCATAACATTGCAATCTTCAAATTAGTCCTGAATTAAAGTGGCATTCCAGGAACCCACACATACTAAGTGAAATGTACAGGTTACGTTCTAATTAGATATGCTATTTAATCTTTAATAGATTTTGTTTTAATGATTAGCATTTCTGTTCCTCCCTCCCTATTTGCCTTCTGCCTTCTACACAAAACTAAAATTCTTGCTGTTGTAGTTTAACTGTTGTATTTCTACAGTAGAAAACTGGTAAATGAACTACAGCTCTGAGAAACTTGTGCTGTATCCCTAAATTTAATGCTGAATGTAAAAAATTATAGGAATAGACTTAGCAGTGCAATTGCAGGCTAAAAGGGCATCCTGATTGGCTGAGTCACTACATGATTTGGTCAAGATCTCACTGCCAAAGGAAGTGTGCAGCAAACATTTAAAATAAGTATAATATTCCTTTTAAATATTATTATATGTTTGTATATATTGGTGATTTATTGCTTTGATAAAAGTATAGGTCCCTCCCATATTTTAATTAATGCATTTTAAAAAATATTGCCCTTGTTTCTGCTCACGGTTTCATTGTCCAAATTTTACTTAGGAATTTATTGTCAGATAACTTGACCAATTTCACACTTGCATTTTCTTCCATTTTGGAACATTAATAAAAAATAATAAGATCTGTATATATTTTACTTTTGTTTTTAAATAGTTAATAATATGCAGAGGAATACTTTAATTGCTTTACTATATCAAAAATAGTTTTATTAACTTCCCTTTCAAAGCTTACCTTAGAATTGATAAATAACACTCACTTACAATGTCATTTTAATAAGACTCATTTACAGGTTTTTTTTTTTACTAAAGAAAGAATTCAAAGTAAATTTCAAATATAAGGTTAAAATGGCCAGACTGGAGAATTCTCTAAGCCAGCTATGCTTTTAGTTCAGGTAGTGTGGCGTTGTATTTCAATTTCACTTTGAAATCTGAATTTAGTAAATAATCCTGTCAGTTGTAATCAGTTTTTTTTTTCTTTTTCAACTCTACAATTTTTTTGTCCTCATTGTAAATACTGCACTCTCATCACTTGCTATAAAATATAATAATGTAATAAATTGTTATGAGGAAGAAGCTGTGAGAAGATTACATAATATGTGTATTCTATGGAATACTGAGAAAGTGTTCTCCGCTTTGCTAATCAGTGACTGCGTCACATGTCAGATGGGTGGTTTGTGGAAAAAATGCAAAAAACGTCTTGCCTAAAAACACCAGCGGGAAATGTACAGACATGCCTACAATTTATAATGCTCGACAGTAGTTTTCAGTCAAGTGAATGAGCAGATCATAATGGCTTGTGAGAATGCATACCCCTCAACATCTGCGTTGTAAAGCTGGATACCGGTGGGTAAAAGGAGCCAGGCCAGTGACGCAAATCACCCCCGAAAGGGTGCAGGTCTGCCCAAAAAATAGGCAGTTTAACCTGTTGTGATTGCCTTCACCTAGGCTTGCCCAATGAGAGTGGATCAAGCAGGGAGCATTGGTTCAGCTCTCTCCGCAGAGTCCTAGTGCCCTTATAGTGGCTCGAGCGCGTCTAACGATGCACTCCCATTCTGCTTAGACAATGCCTCCAGATCGGCTATTATAACCGTAAAACTGAAATTCACTTTGAATTTAATTTGAATTCTCACTTTAGTGAATAGCTTATTCAAACAATGCTGCCATGCTGACTTCTTCAAAATTGTAAGCCCTGCCCAATTATGCCTTTGTAGCTGTTTTGCCCCTTTTTCTTGGGATTAGTCACTCATTAGATAAATCTCTGGGTAACAGGATCTGAAAGCTTTCAAAGTACGCTGGTGATGTGCTATTAGGAAACTGGAGAATAGGGGGCAGAGATATCCTTCTGCATGCCATTTACACATATCAAAAAGATCTAAGGCAGAAAATTAGGTAATACATTTCCTTCTTTAATGTTAGTGCTCCAGGCATCAGTATTAAATTGGTGTTTTTTACAAATCATTGCAATTATATGCCACTCTGGGATGGGAGACAGAGAGCAGGGTAATCTCGGCACGTTATGCTTTGCAACTACACAAAGTAGTTTCAGTGACCCTTTAAAAATTAATATTTCCCAAGTTCTCAAATATAGTGGCATAGTATACAGTCTGGGAAGAAAGTATCAGTTCAATATATATCTGGGTTCTTAAATGAAAACAATGGTTAGGACTTGTGACGGACCCGCTGGCACTCCGAAAGAGTACCTCTGCCAATCGATGCTCTTAGTGCTTGCCGAGGACTCCAAGCACTCCAATCGACACCATCAGCAATGCAGACCTATCCCATCCCCCAAGCATGAGCCAAGGCTTCAAGAAAGGGTCAATCAGGTCTGTTTAATGAGCACACAAAAACAACAGCACTCATGCAGCAAAACAACTCCTCCTCAGAGGAAAACATAATGACAGTTAAAAGGGTCAGACAGTGTTGGAAAATATGACAGTTATTAAGGGTTTAACTGGTGTTCTAAGAGGGGGGGATAAAACAGTCAAACTAAGTCCAAAAAACTGGGGTTTTCTTCACACTCTGAATCCGAGGTGCATAGCAAAACTGCAGATCCTTTGCCAGAGCATTTAAAAGGACAGAACCAGTCTAATAAAATCCAATATGCCCAAATAACGTATTTAAAGGGCAAAATCTTCCAGGGTCCATAGTCATACGGCAAGAGGCTGGTAATTAGTCCTCTCCAGGTACAAGTGGCAAAGGGCATTTTGTCACAGGACTCAATTGCTACTTAGTGCAAAAGGAACATTGCTTTAATTGTGTCCAAAAAAGTATAATATATCATAGAGGGAGGGGGTCACCATGGAAAATGCTTTTTACATCAGGTGGACACTTCCTCAAAAATTTCTTATTTATATAAATTCATAGTAAATACTGCGGGTGAAGTACCTGTCGATTAAGGACTCTTGTTTTTTTTTTATAAGATTATAAAAATCTTTTTTCTTTTAATTTACTAAGAGAACCCATGGTCTCAGAATTTTAAGAAAGAAAGTATATGTTACCATACTTTAAAAAAATGAAATATAACTGAATAAGTAAGAATTCTATATTTGGAGAATACAGATGAATGAATTGTTTTACTCCCCTATGAAGCATATCATGTTTGAGTTAATTAAATAAATGTACAGCTATGCTAAATAGCCCAGTAAAAGCCTAGAAGTCTTGGAAGAAAAACCTTAGTCTGTACTTGCTTCAAGGCACCTTCGTGATGACCAAATAAAAGAAGGGGTAAATTAATTGTTTGTCACATTCCATTTTGGTGTAATGAGGTTAACCTGTAAACAAGAACAAAATGTGAATATAAACAATTTAATTGTACTTCTACATATGTTTTAATTTGCATGGTTCCCAGCTGTATTAGCTATGTGTTAGCCTGTAAGTGCTCTTTGCCACCTGAATATGGAGCTTATTCTGTTTCTGCCAATTATTTGCAGGTGTTGCAGCAAAGCAGACATTCATAAATTGGCTTGCCAGCAATGTTAAGGTTACACATACATTCTTGATGAACATTGCACTGTTGTTACAATGTGTATAGCTGTTTTTTTTTTTTTTTTTTATTCATAATATCTTGATTAAAAGACTTCCAGTGTTATTAACTTAAGTCCAACTGACCCCATACCGAATGAGGCACACTGTTTGTTGCAGTACGGACTGCAAAATCCGGGCATTGTTCACAGTATGTAACAATGGTCAGATGATGTGTAGGAAGCTCTGAGTGAGCCTGAATTTGGTCTGGGTCTCAATTGGAATGAAAACAGCTGATGGTTAAAATCAGGGCCTGGAATTAAAAAATCCAAATGGCGCAAGAATTAACTTATGTGACAGTTGGCCTGCTCTTGCTAGCCAGCTGCATCATTAAAAAACCTAATGAAAACAAAGCCAATGAGGGTGAATATGCCAGCCATATTAGTAAGGAGGGGTTTAAACCTACATTTTGCCACACCTGTAATGCTACCAAAAAAAGCACAACTACAAAATAGTGCTAAGCTAGTGGCTGCTCACTAACTAAAAACTAGCGACTGCGCAGCCATTTATGCCCAGTCAAAATTATGACCCCATGTGAATGAGGCCAGAAAAATAGAACAGTTAGTCCCCCCCCGTTCCCTCCTGTTATTTTACTGGCCTTATCCCTATGGCTGGCATCTCATTGTTTTGTATAAATGCCCGGACATATTCCGATGGTTAGTGAATAACTGTGTAAAAACTTTTACTTGCACAATTAACTTACATAACAAGTTGAAGTTTTTTCCCATCTAAAATTTCAAGCATTTCTGTTTCTTAAAGGAAAACTCCAAACACCTATACCACTTTTGCTTGCTGAATTGCTTTATGTGTTTAGAGTGTGTCCTATTTTTTTCATTTTGCAATAAGTGCATGTTGCATAAAATTGGCACTATTATAAATTAACCTCAATCAGATAGCAGGTCCTGTTACTTACTAGTTTGGTTAGCTCAGTGAAGTTAACATCAAGAGGAAATGATTGCCCAGGGCACCTGCCTTGTAAAGACTTCTAATTGAGCTGCATTGACAGCCACAGAAACTCAGTTTTGGGGAAGAAGAGGAGGTCTTGCAAACCCTTTCTGTTGCAGACAACAGATTTGCAGCTTTTACAGGCTGTTTTTAAAAACACCCACAATAAAAGAAAAGGCATTATTAAATGCATGCATGTTGTTATTGGGGGTGCATCTACTAAATAGTCAACCGCAGGCCGTAGGCTTTAGGGGCCTATCAGGTAACTCATGCATGTACTCAAACCCAAAAGGCAAGGTGGTTGGATCAGGGACCCGGTCAGGTTCTGCGATCTTTTAGCAACCCAACAGGGCCTCTTTAATGTTGGCACCGAGTGCTGGAAGGCCGTAATTTCCTGTCACTTCCTACCATCTTACAGACCACCTGGAGGCTGGGAGGCTGAAGGATGCACAGAGAGAGCAGGGGGAGAGCACTGCAGGCAACCATAATTTCCATCTTCCTCAGCCAGCCCAGCAAGCCACCCTCCTGCACCCAAAAAAAGCATGAAAGCAGGTGTGTGGCTGAAATATGTAAATTGTTACTTCTGTATCTGTGTATCTCTGTGTGTCAGAGTGTGTGTTCCAGTGTGTGTATCTGTGTGTGTGTATGTGTACTTGTGCCAATGTGTGTTTATATGCATGTGAGTGTCAGTGTGTGTGTTTATCTGCGGATGAGTGCATCTGTGTGTGTCAGTGTGGGTATTTGAGTGTATGTGTGTGTCAATGTGAATGTATATCTGTGCCTGTCAGTGTGTATGTGTATCTGTGTGTTAGTGTGTAGCTGTATGTGTGTATGTGTGCATTCATCCCAGTATTCAAATTTAAACATCAACAGTACATACAAACACAACCTTTCAATCAAATGCCAACACTACATGCTATTAAACACCATCATTACATACAAACACACCCCTGTATTAAAATGTTAACCTTGTATACAAACACATCCCTACATTCAAACAGCAAAACTACACAAAAAAAACTACAAAACTACACACAAATTAAAAAACATTACACATAAGTATGCCACTGCCACACAACTGCATTCAACTGCCAACACTACACACAAATGGACCTTTATACAAATTTTTTTTTTACATTTAAGCATACAAAAACTGCCCACAAATAAAACCCTGAAAGAATGGTCAAATTGTAGATTCTAAGCTGTGGGAGATGTGCGACAGATGGAAATCTACCCTTTGGCCATCCTTGTGCTGAGAGGGTTGGGGGGGCAAAAAATGTCTTACACCGGGATCCTCTATACATTAGTTCCGCCACTGAATCTAAATACCATTCATTGGCCAATAAAAAGAGTTTGTTTTGGAAATCATGTAAACATGTATCAGTCTGACAGCCATTAGATCAGTAACCCAGTTCCCAAGGGGACAGTAGCAGTAATGAATATATTTTAATATTTGTTGTAAATTGGTGTTAAGCTAAGCTAACTATAGCAATACGTGTTATATATAATACTTAAAACTACATGAATACATATCCAATAAACCGGATCTTATATAAACCGGCCCTTAGCCACATATAAAAATAATATATTTCATGTATTTTGTTTCATTAGTTTGTTCCAGGAGTTTTAGCCACTGTGCTAAAGGCTTGTTTTTAGTAGGTATGAAATACACTTTCCAATTATGGAATAATGTATGTATCGGGTCCCTGTGCAATGTCTACCTTATTTAATTTCATTACTGACAAAGAAATGGCTTTATGTGTCATTGTTAATTAAAGCTACTCATTGATGTTACACAGAATAATATGGTGTACTTTGCACATTTAATGTCTTTATACAGAAGCAATGATACATGACCCTTTGTGGCAAGTGATTGAGAATGATTACTTAAGATTGATCATATCAAGTAAAGCAAAGATACTACAGTCTGAATGAAAAATCCCGTAACTGCTGAGAAAGCAAGTCCTAAATAAGAAGATGATTACAGCCATGATTTGATGGCCTATCTTTTCGCTAAAGACTTACATCTCTGTCTTGTTGTATTGCTCATTCCCATCAGTTTGTGTAGGATGATGCATCTCAACTTTAAAAACAATCTATCATTTAATTGGGGTTTCCATTAATGCTGAGCTGATAAAACTATAAGATGTGGTTCCATACTATTAAAGGGACAATCCGGGCACATGCACACTTTATATACAATTGATAGATTTCAGGATTTCCCCCGAAAATTTCTTTAATTTGTATATAAATTAATAAATTGTTTTGCTCTCTCTCTCAGCACCATTTTCGTCCTTCCATCCCGTTGTGTATCTTTTCTTACATCCCAACTGCCCCATGTCTGGCAGTGCAGTCCAACTTAGTTACCTCTGTCCAAGAACCTTGTTATTTCTTCTTATTATTACTTGAGATGATAAAGATCATCGCTGTCAGTTATACAAAAAATAAACTCTTCGGAAAAAGTCAAATTTAAAGTACACAGACGTGGACTCTAAACCCAAGCAAGGTGGTTTCACTCGTTCGATTAGGCATCTAACTGAGGACTTAGGGCTCCTGCAAAATAGATTAGCAAGCATGAGGTACTTGACTGAAGTAAAAAATATCACGGGAAGTAGGTTCAGTAGAATCTGCAGTGTAAAGTGTAGGTTAAAAGTTAAGGGGGTACTTTAATAAGACAAGTCAAGTTGTTTAGACTGGACTTTTGGAAATGGAAATTAACTTATTATGAAGGATTTTTTGGCTTTATAGGGTTTAATTTGCTTAGTGATTTAAAAAAAAAAAAGTAAAGTTAGTGCTTAATTTTTATGCTGACTGTTATTTAAAGTGTTCATATTTGTGCTTAGTAAACTGCAAAGCATTTAGAAACGTTCACTTTGAACTTAGTATAAGGAGAGCAGCAGCATGCGGAACCATTTGTTGTATTGGTGTTATAATACTACTTCAGAATATCGCAGGCCAATTTATTCTGTTTTATGTATGAGATTTGTGTGAGTTTTCTCGATTTTTTTTTCTTATTAATATATACCTCTAAATGTCCTGGATTGGGTGGTGCAGTCTGGTATTCTAAAGTATAGCACAGTGAGAACAAATCGTTAATGCTAGTTCTGTTTAAATTCTTTCAAGTATCCCTATTTAGGAGGAATAGTCCTTAATTTGGGTTCAAATCCCTCTGTCCCTCTTTTCTTTTAGCTCCGTTTTGTTGGCGTGTCTGAGTGTATAACAGAACTCCACAGCAATAATACTCACATTAAAGTGTCTTGAAACTACAATAAATGCGTTTAGAACTCGGTCTGTGTAAATAAGATACTTTGTTCTTCTTCTAAATTTTAGTTGCATAAATTGGTATTATTAAGTCACCTAGAATTTCTCGGGACAGCTCTAACCCTGGCCACACCCCCAACTCACATCCCTAAAATTAAAGTGTCCCTCTTAATCAATTTCTTATGTTGGGAGAAATGCACTAACATTACTGTGCTCATGAGCAATACTAAATTGGGCTGGCCAGTAAACCTGATTTCGGACTTTCTGGCAGCGCCCACTCCCACCATGTCACCAGTCATGTATACTGCAACCCTGGCACAATCCCTCCAGCCCCAACCTTTACATGTGCTGCAGAGACACCTCGCAGTTGGGAATTGGGTTCATATACATATATAGAACGGACATTAATTATCAGATAAAGTCCTCAGAGACCTGTAACATACATAATAGAGGCTACATCTTCCTGTCAATTAAATCACACAGTCTTATTCAAATATAGGCTTTGAAAAATCTAGAATATACTGTCGTTCTCACATACAGGCCTTGTAGGCCTTTCCTGAATATTCTGTCATTCTACTAATAGGTTTTGATAATACTGGAACATTCTGTAATTCTCTAAAGTAGAACTGTCCCTTCTGCAGTACCTGTATGACTACATTCAGTCTTACATGACACCTATAACCTGACTTTAGTGCTTTCTGACTGTCATTGTTATCCAAGATTGGATAAATGTGCACCTAATATTGCAGAAGTGAAGTGAATTTCTGAAATATACATTCAGCTGCACAGGGATGGCCTGCAGGTACCGGGAAAGACACTCAGAAATAAGACACTGTCCCTAAATTGATAGCACCATAACCACTACAAAAAGCTATAGTTGTTATTTTAAATCTTTAAATCATATAAGTTTGACAGTAATTGGCAACATCGAAATTGTCTCTATTTTAGTTAATATAATTATAGCCACTATACCTATTGTATCTCAAGCAACAAAAGAACGGAGGACTGTTAGCTCTAACTTTTTGTTTCTGCATTAGGTTTTTTTAAGACGTGCAGGATTAAAAGCAATTTGTTACTCAACCTTGTGAATCTTTAGGGCTCTGCTAAATTGAGCAGTGAATTTCAATCAGTTTACTTAAGTAGATGGGTCAGAAGTCTACTATCACTATAGCAGTCCTACTTGAGATTCTTAATTAAAAGCAACAGCAGATTAGTTGGAAGCTTTAATTTAAAATGCAAGTCAAAATAAAACATTGCTCGGATAAAGTCTAAAGAGATTTTTTTTTTTTTATGTTTGTCTTTAGATGTAGAAGACAGAAGTAACTCAGGGTCTTGGGGGAACAATGCCCATCCGAGCCCGTCCAAAGTAAGTATTACTGTATATTACCTTATACTCCTTAAGCAAGACTTTAAACTCCTCCTACTATATATTAACAGAGCTCCACCCTTACTGATTGTCTTTGTGAGCATGTATCTCTGTCATTTTAAATTTAAAGAAAATCTCTTTAATGAAAGTTATATTTTAAAGCATCAGTCCAAGCACCATAACCACTGCAACATGTTGTCGTGGTTATGGTGCCTGGAGTGCCCTGGTGCCAACCGATAGTATTTTGTCAAATTATTTTAGAATGGTTTGACAACTTACCTTGTTCCACCGTGCGCCTGTTTGTCATACAGTCTTCCCCTTCAGTACATCGCTAATCAGCACATCTCCGTTGGTACCGCTCAGCTCAGCAGATGTAATGATTAGATGTAATAATTACCCTCCTCAATGGCCCTCTATTGACTTGAGAATGATGAAAGGCTACCTTAAGTCTGCAAGGAATAAAGCCTGACACCCTGAGGTGTGATCAACTTCTACAGTTTGTGCATTACAGCAGTACATTTTCAGTGTGAACCATCACCTATTTGCTTTATGGCTAATACTAAAATTTTTGCATAATCTTATGGACAACATTGACAAACAGATTTAAAGGGATACTGTAGGCACTGTATCTGCTTCATCTTATTAAACTGTTTATTACTTCTGGAGTCCCCTGGTGCCAGCATTAAACAGTTTTTATGTTTTTATGTTTGAATGCGAGCCCACAGCAGCCCATCCCCTCTGTGCTGCT
The DNA here is from genome assembly GCA_933207985.1 of Pelobates cultripes. Lineage (NCBI taxonomy): Eukaryota > Metazoa > Chordata > Amphibia > Anura > Pelobatidae > Pelobates > Pelobates cultripes. The sequence continues at coordinate 277,192,009 of OW240916.1, forward strand.
TTGGCTAATGAGTAAGTATTAGCATTAGCAGCAATAGGCAGCTGTGATTGGTTGAGAGTGTCAGCTGACTGTTTTTAGCCTATCAGAGCTCTAACTGACTGTATGAAGGTATGGCTACAAGGAAGTGTGTAATCTCTGTCTTAGCCACACCTCCAGAAGGGGCCTGACTGTGGGTGCCCAGGGACCCTTATTTTGGACCCTTATTTAGTGTTAAACTGCTCTAAGGTTGTTAAACACTGAATGGAGAGACAGTACCAGGGAACTCCAGGCACCATAGCCAATTCAAAAAGGTGAAATGGTTATAGTGACTACAGTCACTAGTTGTTAAGCAGGTGGTCAGAATGTAGAACTAAAAATGTTCTTGTTATGGAATCATCTACATTCTACATTTCTAAATTATATATGAGTCTGTGCACTAAACGCTGAGTTCTAGCTAGAGTTGGGCAAATACATCTTTGCTAGCTGAGGTAGAACTCTACCATTGCCCCTGGGGTTCTAAATTTACCCAGGCCTCTAGGCATTAATCTCATGTTTTAGCTCCTACCACTGTCCTCTCAGCTTCCTAATTAGAAGCATTTACCCTTTTTCAGGTCAGTCACACCCTAACAATATTAGTTAGCTGAGTCTCACTCTATTCCTATTTCTCAATACCAGTTAGGAATCCCCCATTCTCACGGGGATTCTTTTTATTTTAATTTTAAACTACTTCCAGGGTTCAGGCCCATGGTGGATCTGGTACCACCAAACTGACCACTTTGTCCCAAATCTAAGGAGTTTGGATTTGGTGACATTGATATTCTGAATTACAGTCATACCCTTTACATTGGCTACCTCCATCTATTTGGTGACAGAACCAAGGGTTTTCGAAATATATGTAATTTTTACAAAGCAATAATTCCTGTGACATCATGTGTTGGAATGGCAAGTTGCCCTGTAAGGCATAGGTTTGAGTACTTTAAACATTTATTTAGCCTGGTGTTTTCTCTGGTGTCAAAGGAGAAAAGAGACAAACCAAGGTATAGAGGAGGAGGAGGGGGGAGTCAAAACTGTCCCACTGAATTTTGGGATCTTGGCACGTGTGCCTAATATATTGAGTTCACTAAATGTTAGTGTGTGTATCTATTTCTGAATGCAGTTTCTAGCATAGTGAATTACTTGCTATACTAGAGATTTTCTTATGATCTAAAAATTATACATTAAAATGCTTTGGAGATAAAGGTGAGTTTTTGACCTTAATTATGCAAACTGGGTTTTAGGTTTAATCAGATAGGAAATGTACGTTCCTTTAAAACTATGCACACTATTCTGTTGCACACTCACATTACTCTTTTAACCCTTTCAAAGCTAGATAACTGATCAGATGCTTTCCCACTTCTCCGGTGCTGGTACGGTTAATATAATGTGCTTCAGAAGCCACCTCCGCTCAGAAAAATTAATAAAATATGTCTTTAAACTGTGGAGAATAACATTTAATTTATTCCTTGCAGAACAAGGGGGGCTGGTATTGCAACATATTTATTGAAGCAAGAAAATAAACGATTGCAGAAAAGTTCTGTGTTTGTAATAGAAGAACCTCAGGGGTTATATAGTAATGCATAGTTTCCATGTTGCTGAAGGCACTGAGGCCATATGGTTGTTTTGAATAAAACCATAAGTCTGTGTTCTGTTATGACTTCCTTTGATCTTGTGATAGCATCTGATAGCTGCCCACTCAGTTTTACTGGTAACAGTAGTTTAAAAAAACCTTCAACACCATATCTCATTGATGTGACATCTGTGTTGTAACATACATCCATTTAAATCACGGGTAGTTCCTGCATTCTTAATGTATCTTCTAAAAGGTACAATCCCACATGTAGTAGAAACTAAGCTTAAGTTAAAGGACCACTATAGTGCCAGGAAAACATACTCGTTTTCCTGGCACTATAGTGCCCTAAGGGTGCCCCCACTCTCAGGGTCCCCCTCCCGCCGGGCTCTGAGGGGGAGGAAGGGGTTAAACTTACCTCTTTCTCCAGCGCCGGGCGGTGAGCTCTCCTCTTCCTCTCCTCCCTCTTCTTCTGTCACCAGCTGAATGCGCATGCGCTCAGCCAGTCCATAGGAAAGCATTCACAATGCTTTCCTATGGACGCTGGCGTCTTCTCACTGTGAAAATCACAGTGAGAAGCGCGGAAGCCCTCTAGCGGCTGTCAATGAGACAGCCACTAGAGGCTGGATTAACCCATTTATAAACATAGCAGTTTCTCTGAAACTGCTATGTTTATAAAAAAAAAGGGTTAAACCTAGCTGGACCTGGCACCCAGACCACTTCATTAAGCTGAAGTGGTCTGGGTGCCTATAGTGGTCCTTTAATTTGTGTAGAAATTTTTCGTTCAAAGTATAAGAAACTTTTAGAACAGGCATAGCAGCAGCGTTTAGAAAAAAACATTTTTAAAATGTTGTACAAAACAATATTTCCTAATGTGCATGGACAGTCCACTAGTTTCCGCATCAGTTTTTTCTTTATGCTCAAAAAGTTAGTCTAGTCTTCTACATCGCAGGACCCCACTTTTAATGATAACAAAAATCAATTAAAATAACGCTATCGATTATTAGCAGTGATAACAATAATTGACTCCAGTGCTTCTCTATGAGAAGCGTTGATTGAACATTCAAAGTCTAAATGCAATGACTGTCAGACTCAGTTCTGGAAACAAAAGCACCATCTATTGACTGTCAGGGTGACAGCCACTGGAGGTGTGTTGAGCCTCATAATGTAATGTTTTACATTACGTGGGCAATACGGCAGGGTCACTGCACTCAGACCATTTAATCGAGATGATCTTGAACTATGCAAAAAACGGTCTCTCCCCTCCTCTGTCAATCTTTTCTCACCTTAAAGAAACACATGTCTTTTAACATCCTGTGCTATGGGGTTCTGTCACACTACCCTGTTTTTTTCCATGGTGTATTAGGGACATCGGGGAGATCTCATAAAGAGCACTGCAAACAGATGTACTTGTGCAGTACAATAAACTCTCCCATGGGTGGAACGCTTCAACTGTGCTCTGCGCATTGGCAGCCCTGAGTATACAGAGCAGAATGTTAGCCTGACATGCATTCACACAATGCTACCATTCACACATTTTGGCCAATCCCATACTATTCCCTATCAGACTTGCTTTTAAGCATCATATTATGTCCTGCCACCCCCTTGGGTCCACCCGTGTTCCAAGTCCAAGCTTCCCAATATTGGGAGTTAAAATTCATAGAGATCTGTATGCCAATAAGTGATTTACATTTTAGAGCTTGAGAGCATTCTTACAGACAGTTCTTGTAGAATATTGACAGAAAAGCAAAATACATGTTTTGCTGCTCTGTCACAGCAACTACAATGCATGTGCTGTAGCTGCTGTCACTCTTCCTCTGACAAGCGTGTCTCATGCTTTGCAGAGAAATATAGTCACTTTGTTCTGAAATTTGCAATGAAGTCAGTGTGTAGTCTTAATGACAAAAAAAAAAAACAAGTAGCAAGAGAGGTCAGAACGGAGAGCAGCTCAATTAGCCTGCCCTTCGGTGGATCCCCCATCAGATCTCCAGCTGGTTTTAGCTCATCTAGTGCCATTACAGAGAGAACATCTCTTAAACATATCAGGCTCGTCCCACCCATATGGGCAGTACAGATCCGAAATGCCAGCAAGTTATCTCTGCACGAGAGACACAGTAACCCCAGACGATCGTTTCAGCTTTGTTAGGCATCATCAGTGAGGCATAGCTGATATCTCCCTAGGCACCGTGAGCAAGGGGTCCACGTCTGGATTACCCTTTAAACTTAAGGAGAGAAAAACAAGTAGCAAGAGAGGTGAGAACTGACAACAGCTCAATTAGTCTGGTTTTAGCTCATTTAGTGTCATTACAGAGAGAACATATCCGAAGCATATCAGACTGGTCCTGCCCATATGGGCAGTCCAATGGGAAAAAACTTTATTCCAGTCAAATATATATATATGGTAACATACCTCCCAACATTGAAAGATATTGAATTGGCACAGGTAGTCAGACCTTCAAGGCCTGTGACACTAGTGGTACCCATAATAAGAAAGAGTGACTCGTCCCGGCCAGGCCCACTGTACATTACCATGCAGAGAGCGCTGCATGATCCTAATGCCTACCACATAGCACAAGTGTGCCTAATGATGTGCTATGCTGGCCGAAGGCAGTTCCCTGTTGTCTTCAAATTTAGAACACCATGAAATTAAATCAGGATGCGGGAGCAAGACCATAAAATAGGGACTGTCTAGGCCAAAAGCAGGACAGTTGGGAGACTTGCAGTAGTGAGAGCATGTTGTTATGATTTGTTATCATCTTTTTCTACTGCTACAAGCTGTAGTATATTGAGTTGGATTTACACTACTTTTGCATCTTTTTTGCTACTGGGAAAAGTCTATGACAAGCATTTATTCCTTCCGTGAGCAATCCACGTCATTTATGCACGATTTAAATGGAAAGTGCATGAAAAACATTACATTTACACTTATAACAGATGTTGCACAGCATAGAAACACATACTGACTTTAAATACTCAAACTCAACTCATGTATGTTATGTGAGTTTTGCTACAGATTCTAAACCAGGCTGTTTGTTTTATGATCCTTTTTCACTGTAAATTGGATTTAAGACATTGCTGAATACATAACCCTTTTTCTATCAATAAAAAAAGAAAAGCTTACATCGACATTTTATGGCTTGTATCCCAGTATAGGTGAGACATGTTTGTAAGTGAGCTGTTAATTTTACTCTAGGACATTGAAGCCTTGAGGCTGGCAGTGCATCCTGGGAAATGTAACACAACAGAAGGAGTATCAAAGGATAGCCATCATCGCTTTCATGGCGTGCAAAGCATCATGGGATATGTAACTCACACAAATTACGGTGCCAAAAAAGAGATGTCACTTTCCAGGGAGCTAGCTTTATAAATCTGTCAGCCCTGGAATTTCATTGGGGTGGAGTTAAATTGGAACTGTTACTTATTACATCTTATAACATTATTACACTATTAAATAAAACATTGAAAATCACCTATAACATATGTTAACCATTTTTTCCACAAGATGATGGGTGGATTTAATTTTATTTTATTTTTACACCTCACAAAGATATGTGTGTGCGTGTGTTAAATATAGGGATAATATCAATCCTGTGATAAAGTTCCCCTTTAATGTATAACTCTGCTTGAATTTATATTTTATCTGGAGTTGAGGACAGTCAGCCTCCTACATGGAAATCCTTCACAGTGGGTTGAAAATAAACATTACCTATTTAATGTCTGTATTATTAAAAAATTTTATTATTAAAAAAATTAAAAAAACATTACCTATTTGAATGAAAATGGGTGATGGCAGTACAGCCCAAATAAACCAATTTGTGAAACGTTGATGCTTTATTAATTAATGCTTGCTTCATAATAATATAGTTGAGTAGCTCATTTACTTGATTATGCTCACATTATAGTGAGCAAATTTCTGCCCAGTGAGAAAATTTCTTCCGATTGATTGTTTCTTATGTTGGTAATGATTAGTTAATGTATGTTAGGTCTCTCATTTCTGTTTATAAAATAATCCATAAAACGCCAAAAAATGTCCCAATTTAAATTAAATAGTATGTAAACTTTTGTTTTATAAATCTAGTCTGTTTGGTTTTTAATGAAGAGAAAAGAAAAGTCTTCTCTTAATCTCTATGAGATTTATTTCAACTATTTGACACCAACAATTTTTTGAGCATACCACTTAATTCCTCGGTGTTGTCTAAAATCTGAACGGTTTAGTTAAATAGAGCACAATTGTCACTTTTCTTAACATGATGATCTTATCCCAAAGGTATGGTGTGATTTGACAAAGCACCACTTTGTAAATAGGATCTACTTTTGTACTTCATTAAACATCACCGGGGCATTTAATAACGCGGATCTGGCGACTAAATATAAGCAAAACCCACACTCCTTCAATAGCATGATACAAGTTAATTAGTGTCATTTATTATGTTCATCTAGTGACATTACTGCAGTTTATATTATGCTCTATCCGTTATGACTGACCTTGCTAATGCAGATATTTGTGAGTTTAATTTCCCATGATGCTTAGCCAGTGTTCAGCTGGCTTAGCCATCACAATAATTTATCTTTAGTCTAACTGAGCATCATGGGCAAATTAGTTCATAAATATCTAAATAAATCTATCAATGACAAATGCTCATATAGTGATATTATGACAGAACATCAAAAATACATTTTTACACAAACTATTGATTCATTTTAAGTTTTATTATTATTATTTTTTTCAAAAAGAAATGAATAGTATGTTTTTGAGGATGGGTTGGTGGATGGGTATTTATTTATTTATACAATTAATTGATGTGAATTATGCAAGCCAGTCTTACAGAACTCAATCTCAAGCATTAAATGTGTTTTATTTACTACAATCCCACTTCTCAATATACTTTGTTGTTAAAAGCTCAGAGAAAGCATTTGATTGGATGAGATCATCAATTCAGATGATGTCAGCTAAAGTGGCAGATTGGTTGTGGAACCATCTTAGAACTGGAAAAAAGGATAGTTTTAATAATTTCTAAGGGGGCAAGTCGGGGGGGGAGGGGTGGGGGGAGGGAGCAAGCCACCTAAATGGTTGTTTAAATACTATTGGGTCAGGTATACACGTTTGTGTTCCTGACCTTATAGTGTTCCTTTAATCCGTAGTTCTAACACTACTTTTCCATGTCATTTAACCCCTTAAGGACCAAACTTCTGAAATAAAAAGGAATCATGACATGTCACACATGTCATGTGTC
>OW240916.1:277203827-277224418 GCA_933207985.1 Pelobates cultripes
ACATTTTTACTCATCTGACTAACATTATTTTGACTAGACTCCAAGACATTGCGTAGGGTTTGTATGGCACAGTCTGCGTTTATTTCTTGGTATTGTACTAAAGTGGATTTTAGTCCTGTAAACAGTTGTGAAAAAAAAGCAACAAACTCTTAAGTTACTGAACATATGTGCCTGTTTTCATTCAATTTATGTCAACTTCAGGCAGAAAATGACATTCATTACAACAGTGGAATGCACCACAAAGGAAACTATTCGAAATCCTGTTTGGATTCACAATTCGTCTCACTATAAATAAAATTCTAAATGCTCAGAGTTTATCGGTAATAGAATGCCAGACAGTGCGGAATGTCTTGTATAAACTCATACCAGCGATCAGTGTTATGCTAGTAATGAAAATTACAAAAATTGTGGCCTTATTTATTCCTAAGGAAATATTAAATAATTTGCTCGTGTTGAATGTGTGCCTGTGCTTTTCTTTCTTTCACTATATCTTATTTTTGTACAGTTGATTGTGCAGTTTTTTGTTGTTTATTTTGTTTATTACGGCTTTGATTTGTTTTGTAACCTCTTTGACTGTGTGTGTATGGTGTCTGACGATGTAAGTTGTAGGGCAACATCAGCTGGGTTATATTAATAATTACCATATATGGTTAGTGGTCACAATAATGGATAACGTGGACACGTGTTATAATATTAATATAATGAAAGTATCAGGTTTTTAGAAAGAATTCGTAAACTAGATGTGGAAGTCAATAATAGCCTTGTGGAGCTTTTCATATATATACTGATGGCTTGTGTGGTTAAATTTAACACAACCCATTTTGTAGCTGTTAGTTATACATGGTTAAGTTTTCTTATATTGCTATAGTTATACCTTAGACTTTCATTACTTCTGATTATTTTTACAAACAGATTACTCGATTGTGGGAGTTAAGGCATGCTTGTGAAAGATCTTTTGTCTGCTTAAGATGAAGATTGAACTGAGCACATACAAGATTATTCACTAAAGCAAGATTTCATAGTGAATTCGAAATTAATTTGAAATTTAAGGGCAAAGTAGCTGAAATTAAACCATGGCATAATTTTTCCAGTTAGGCTATTCTGACCTTTACTTTGAAATTTACATTGAATTCTCACTTCAATATATAACACTGATGACCTTACATTTCAAATTCATTACAATACACACTCCAAAGAGTCATTGGGGTTAGTCAACATGGTATTAAAACCTTGTAAGTAGAGTTATTCTTGTAACTAAGAAGTAAAATCGATATCATTTGATTGCACAGATAGCTTTTAGAAAAACTAACTAGCTAGCTCATATGGGATTTGGGTAAACAGTCAATTTCCAATGTTGGGGACTCTGCATAGCAAAGAGTATTGGTTGGTTAGAGCAGTGATAACATCACTGCCTTAGAACCAGGAAACCCAGCGTCTTAACATTGTCATTCCACCTCACCAGGAAGTGTCCATAGACACCAAGGTACCTAATGACTGCCTACCTCAATTTATCATAGGTTGCAAGTTTGTTTGAACAGGGCCTTCTTCACATTTAAAGTTCCCTTTGTCTCTAACATTAATACATTGTCCAAATTACATTTTAGATATTGCGCTTCACATTTGGTTAATTATTTGAAATTAATCTATTATGTAAAGCACCATTTCCCTGTAAAGTTTAGGGATAGACACAGAAGCAGCATTTAATTATGACTTTGATCATTTAAAAAGTGCTAACGTTCCGCGGCATGCCCTGGGGTTCTTGTAGCACTTGGGTAGGTCTAGTTTACATCTTTGCTTTTTATTGTGTTTTTAAATTTCCTTCAAAAAGTCTTATTAAATGTAGTGGATGCAAAACGTTTATAGTTTGTTAACAGTTTGTATAGTAGCTTTCTGCATTGGACTTTATCAGAATAAGTAAAGTCAACGCTCTAGTGAAAAATTATTCATGAATTATTAATATTTAAAATTTCAGGCAAGAGCTGACTCTTTCCTTTTTAACTCATTATATAAATAGTTTATTCAAAATATGAACAGATACACAATACATTATAAAGTATATACATATAAAAAGTATGTGTATATGTATCATATCTCTAGGGTATGCTGCATGCTTTGTAAACTTTTCCCAGAGCAGGAAGTAACTCTGCCAATTGTGATGCTCTCTTGAAGGTGAATGGAAATTAAAGATCCCCTTTATATTTTTCTAAGGCATTGATATAAATCATTGCACTGCAGTGCTTTATGGGTATTGTAGTTCAGTAGTCAGGTTTATACTGAACATTGACCCTCAGAAACCTTCCCTGTGCAGTCTGATGACATCTCACACCTACCTAGGCTGGGAAAGAGGCAAAGAGAGGTATTACATTTGAAGCAAAACTATTTATCTCTTTTCAAAAATCCACCCAGCATAAATAACTGTAATCTAGCCTTTGCATGTGCCGGGAGCATCTTTGCAGTTTAACCAGAAAAGTGTCTATAAAGGATAAGTTTGTGTGCGTTTTCTTTTTTTAAATTTTGCTTTTGTATCCTCCCTCTTGTGGATCAGACCAATACTGCAGGTGTTATTCTATAATTTAGGTCAAATAAGCGTTAAACGATCCTCAACCACTCAAAACAAACAAAAACATTTTTACATTATCTGCACAGTAAAACATAAATGCCACTAAATTTAAAAAATAACCTCTAAACTTTAAAATAACATTTGCTTTTTTATTAGAGGAACTGGCCATTTCAAGGAATTTTTACAGACCTACGATTTAGAACTTGCATAGCTTTTACAAACGAGCTTTTATAAACTCACTTAGGGCTATAAGTTAAAATATGCATTGTCAGGAATTCCAAGTGAATTTCAAATATCATGTCAGCTGTATTTTCAGTGTAGATAGGTCTAAAATTGGAAATTCTATCTGAATTCACGCATTCAACTCATCCATTCTCTACTGAAGAATTATGGGTATGCAAAAATTATAAAAAAATTATAATTTCATATCTGAGATTTATCGTCATGTTAACCGCAGCCAATAAGCTGCTGTTTAAGTGATCACAATGCCATCATGATCACACTTTTACTATTATCAGGCCTATGAAAAAGGCCCTATATATTATGTTAATCAAGTAAGTTTCAGTGTTCACCATTCTTCCAAAGAGGATTTATCTGCATTTTTATTAAACCATCAGACACGCACAGGGTTATTCACTAACGTGAGAGTTCAAAGTGAATTCAAAGTGAATTTCAAACTTATGGCCAAAGTACTAAAACTGGAAGCATAGATGACATTTTTTCCAGTTTAGGTTTTATAACCTTAAATTTGAGATTCACGTTGAACCCTGTTAATGTATTCAACATATAAAATGACTTACAAAGAACACTTTTATAGCAATTCACCATTACCCCCAAAAAAGTTAAATATAATGTTTTTGGCCATGAACAGAATGAACACCACAAACACGTAACCTAACTTAATGGCATGCAATAATTAATGGTCCCTTGTTAAACCATTAAAATAAATCCTGTAACTAAAATATAACATAGTGGAATTGATAGCAAATACACATGCAATACCTGAAATGTATATTTTGGAATTTTCTTAAACAAACATAATTTAATGTCCAAACTAAGATAATGACACCTACAGCATTATCAACATACTAAGACAGGCATAGACAACTTTTGGCACTCCAGATGTTTTGGACTACACCTCCCATGATGCTTTGCCAGCATTATGGGTGTACGAGCATTATGGGGGATGTACTCCACAACATCTGGAGTGCTGAAGGTTGTCAAATCCTGTACTAAGATACGCATCATCGACTCATTTTGTTATAACCTTCAGCCTTGATGATGTAATCAAAAACCCTATAAAGGCACCATTTTTTACTTTTTTTTAAATTTTATTATTGGTCCATCATTCTTGACATAGCAAGACTAATGAGTTAATCACCAGTTAGTCCTGGTTTCAAAGCAATGGAATGTTCTGACTTTGACACCAGCAGTTAAACATATGTGAATCTTTGGATTGAGAACACTTTGATAATGCACGTTACAGGCCGCAGGTTAGAAAATATTACTGATCAGTTACTAATTACTTAAATTCTGAACCCTAAAATACAAGTGCTTTTACTTAAAGGAGCTCTCCATTGTTAGAAAGAAATACAAACATTTTTCATTTTTTCTTTGAGATTATTGGACCCTCCACAATGCCTTTAAAAAGTTACATGTAATCCAGCGGTGAGAGGGTTTCTTCAACACAGCTCTGCTTTGCCTCTGGGAGATCAACACTAGTGATGATCTCCAAATTAATCCAGTTTTTTTATAACTGAAGTGATTTAGGAGTTTTGAATGGTCCTTTGAAGACCAAACAACTTTAAAGGTACACGCCAAACGACTTATTGTAATGGATATGGTGCAAAGAATCAAGTCCCTCTGGTTTTTCTCAGACCTTTTTTTTTTTTTTTTAAATGGATTGAGGACAAAGGGGGAGTCCACTCCCTCTGGTGGGGTCATCATAATGAGGAAATAATTGTACAAAATGTATGTGCTGTGCATGCATTGCGGGGAAAAGCATTGAGCACCGGCGTGAATGCTGAAAACTGAGATAGGTTTTCCCTTTCCGAGCCACTGTGTTTATTGATTAGCTATTACTTTTCTAAACAACTGAAAGGCAGGATTGAAATAAAAACCCTTGTCATCCCTTGTTAGGCAAACCTGTAAGACTGAGAACCATGCAGAGTGGGCAACATATGGGCAGGAATGTCTTGAAATAGCCTTGCATGGTTTCACATGCATCTAATGGCACACATTTTCTGTTAGGACTTTACTCTGATGTTGTCATGAGAATTTAAATTAAGTACTAATAGATTATAAATTAAATGGCAAATGGTATTCTCCTTTGTGTGTGTTTTACTTTCAATATATATTGTGTGTCTTTGATTAGACCTACCTCTGTTATTATTCACTAGTCCTGCATGTGCATGCTTGTTGATGCTGTGTTGTACAGTATTAGATTGTAAAATGTTTTCTGTATTGTTTGTGATTGCTCTACATAACTCTAACCTCTGTGTTAACTATCTAACCATAACTATTGTCTTTTCTTAACAGAATTATGGGGAAGGAGCTCATTATGAACACATGACAAGCAGGGATCTGAGTTCCCACTCTCACGACAATCTTTCTCCGCCATTCGTCAACTCAAGAATACAAAGTAAGACAGTGTGATATGTGTCATTGTTGGTATGTGAAGAAGAATACCTCCCAACATTAGGAGTGATCAAAGAGGGAGAAGGGGTAGGCCCAAGCGGTGTCCCACAAACCTGCAGGCCTGCCAAGAAAAGGGGCAGGTATGCCCAGTAGGGGGCAAATTAGCCTGGCATGATTGCATGCCACAATATGGGTTGCATACACAGGACATTCTGAATCACTCTGACCATGAGCTGAGTGCTCTATTAAAACAAATAATCTGACGTTCCCAGATGTAGGACACCAGGAAACACACATAAGACAATGGGACAGGACCCCGGAAACGGGACTGTGCTGTCAAACCCAACATTGTAAAGTAGCATGCAACAAGTCTAGAAGCCTTAAGCAAAACATTATAGGCAGTATGCATACAAGTGAACTCAAGAGCAACGTTCTAAATGTAGGGCAGTTACCATGGAAACCAATGGAATACTGTTTGCTTCACATTTTGAACCTTGCTCTAGAATTTCCCTGTATACATAATATACATGTATCATTCATCATATACTGCCTTTACACATATTTACTTATGAAGTAGGGAAATATGTTGGGATCTAAAGTGTTTTTTTGTTTTTTCTCTTTAGCTTGTGTAACTCAAAAACAGATCAAGCCCCCACACATTAATGTGTGGGGGATGTTAGGGTGACCTTGGCTCCAGTCCAGGAATAGGCTACCTTTGACACTTCAGATGTTGTGTACTACATCTCCCATGATGCTGTGTCAGCTTTATGACTGTTAGAGGATTGTGGGAGATGTAGTCCACAGCATCTGGAGTGCCACTGTTCCATTTACTTGTGAACAGTGGTTATGTTTTGATATCATGTAATAATTGGTAGCTGTACTGGATCACAAACTGAGTCTTGGTGGGAGAGAATTTTCTAATGACTTCAGTCATGCGGGAAGTAGTTTGGTCTTCATATTAGCATATGTGATACCTCTGCATACCTTTTCAGATACACAAGGCTCGTCTTTCTGAGACCAGTTGGGTAGGAACATATCAAAATAAATGGAAGATAAACATTCTTCAACACATCTCATGTTTCGTTCTTTATCTGGCCTAGAATTTGTCAATTCACTATAATTCCTTTAGTTACACCACAAATATTGTCTGTTATAATCCGAGTTACTGTGACTCCTGCTGAAGGTAGATGATGTAATTATTATAAATGGGAACGGACACTTTGAATTAACATAATCAAATAAAACATTCAAAATCACATATATGTAACTGTTAACCTTTTATTTTACATGAGATTACATTATAATCCAGCTCATACAAGGCAAAGTCAGGGCAAACACGAGAAGAGGAGAAATGGAAACGTTGTGAATTATTGTGAATTGGAAACTAAATTGCAAAATTTAGGCACCCTGTAGTTGAAAAAACAGAATGTTTCCAATGTATCTATTTGTGTCTATAATTTGGAATTTAGGTTACAGTTTACTTGGATTCAATGTTTCATGAATAAACTCGCATAATTTAGTAAACTAGTGTTAGAGTATTTTACATTTCACACTATTTTCAGCACTGGATAATGGGACATTGGGATAAAATAGAGGGATTTGGGACCAAAATAGGGACTGTCCTTCCTAAATAGGGACATTTGAGAGGTATGTAAATATTGCAGCTGCAGGAAGGACACCGTTACTGCTGCGGCCGGTGGTCTTCGTAACTGGAGATTGGCTGGGCAGATGTGACACCAATATTTTTCATTCAATGCAGCATCCAGTTGTATTTGTTTACTATATTATTTCATTGTAAAATGTGTCTTAAAATAGACTCATTGTTTGCAGTGATGTGATTGCTGACAATAGATTACACTATGCTAATGAGATCGTCTAAACCAAACTGAAAATAAAGTGACGGTTGCAATTTGTTTCTTTAGGTATCTGAGATATAATTTATTTGTCATTTTTACTGTAACATGTGGCTGTATTAAATTGCAAAGTGTTACATTTTCCAAACGCACTATATACTACTTTTTAGTATGCATACTGATAATACCTGCAAAAATGCAATATGGGACATAAAATTATACTTAATTGAATTTTTAAAAATCCTGGTCTCCGGTGTAGGCTGGACTTGCAGCCATGTCGTTACACAATGCTGAACACTGTATCCTAGGCATTTGTGGGATGTAATACTGGGAATAGTCGGAGTGCAGGAATCAAAGTGTCCTTGCTGCAGCTGCCATATTTACATACCTCCCAAGTGTCCCTATTTAGGAGAGCCAGTCCCTCTTTTTTAATCCCAATGTCCATTTTTCTCCAGGAGCTCCATATTATTGGTGTGTCTGAGTCTATAACAGAGGTACACAGCAATAATACTACCAGTAATGTGTCTTTAAACTACAATAAATGTGTTAAGAAAACAGTAAATAGGATACATTGTTATTGTCATAAACTACAAGTTAATCATAAAAATTGTCATTAGTAAGTCACCTAAAATTACTCATAAGACGTCCAGCCCTGGCAACACCCCATCCACACCTCTAAAATTGTGTCCCTCTTTGAAATGTTGGGAGGACTACATTCAATGCTGCAATATTGCAGAATTACATCTAAAAGTAAAAATATAATTGTATGTATATTTTTGTATAATGTGTTTGGATGCTCTGTAGTCTCATCAAGGTATATTTGAAGATCATGTTCACTTTACATTGTACTGTAATGGAATACTTATGCTATGATATATTTCCTCTTTGGACATTAAATGGTTGAAGAAGTTTTCATTAACAACCACTCGAATGCTTGAGAGCCCTGATTACTTTTTATCAGTGTCTACAATCTTAATGATCAGATTTACAGTTGTACAGGGTTTATGGGTATTGTCAAAAAAATCTATCAAAGTTATTTTGTTAATTCTAGATAAAAACATAATTTTTTTCTATGGGATTGCAAGTGCTATATATGCACATATATACAGCCATTGGTGAACCCAGAGTCCCTTTTATTTTATTGAATTATTTACCATAAAACGGCAGTTAGATATTGAGACCTCCCTCCAGGACATCATAGTGAAGGTCAGGTGTCAAAGAAAAGTTAAAGAATCTTAATATTGTAAACAGTGGAGACCCAAGATTCATCTGTGTATGCTCGAGTATAGTAGGGAAAAATCTGAGGTATTCCATGTATATATAAATACAAGAAATGGTCAAAAACCGTTAGAAACCGTCACTAGAGTGTGGAGTGGGAAATTGGATCTGGAAACAGATTTAACCACCAAGATGCTGAATAGATGTGGTGTCAACTCCACGCTGAACTGGTAAACAAGTTTACCAAAGCAATTAATGTCTGAATGTTTCCATATAAAATCATTACCTGTGCAAAAAAATGCTTGCACAAAAATGCCACATTCTAAAAGTGATCCAATCATAGTTTAAGAATTGTGTCCAATATTGGAAACATCTCCAAACACTTTGTAGGTTTACCAAACACCTTGACCCATGGACTTTGCTGTTATCTTGACCAACTGAGGGCCTTTTGAAAGCAGAAAATAAGCGTTTGTCCAATTGCCCACCATTGGTCTCTGATAAGTTTCGTAGCAAAATGCTACAATCACAATATTCTGCTTAAAGGGAAACTATGTATCTTTTATTGACTCATTCAATAATGTGTTGCCTTTCTATTAAGGTATGGATTTTACCTATCACCTTCTCTGCCTCACTCATTTCTCCTTAAGTATTTCTTCCTCTTCTCTCTCCCCTCTTTTTTTCTCTTATACTGAAAATATATATATTATATGATCTCTACTCATGTTCACAACATTTGAAAATGTAATATACTGGTCTAAACAGTGTTACGTCCATATAAAACACCATAATATATAACCACTATATATACAACATATGACACCCACCTAAAACAGTGTTTCCTCTATACACCAACAAACACAAATAAACAACCAAAAGAATAGGTGGAATGTGAATAAGAGAGGTAGATATCCCCTAAAAATAGGAAAATAATACCACCTTAAAATATATCCAGATATCTACAAAAAGAATAAATTTGACATAGGGTAATATTGTAAGGGATCACTTCACCCACTAGCTATAAATTGCACTCACTCAAGAATCTGGATATTATTCAAGCCCATCACAATATGTAGAGATGAATTCCTCATCTGGCAAAGTGTAGTCAAGCTTGAGGCAAGAAACAGAAAGCAAAAAATAGTGCAGATTGTATATATAAAATGACACAATTTATTAGATTGCACTTACAAAATCATGGGTAAAAACCTGCATATGTCTGCAAACAGTGGATGTGAATAGAGTAAATGAGACCAGGATCGGTGTAAAAACAAATAGAGTCCTAAGACAAGAAACCAGAGTCTCTGTGCTGTAAATCCGTCGTGTTTTGCAAAAGTAGACTTATTCAGAGATGTATACTCCTTCCTCCTCAGCCTCCATTTAAATACTGTAGATAATCTTCCAATGTGATCCAGCTGGTGGCAACGAGGGCATAGCGTGTGTTCCATGCTGGAACACTCTATAATTTCCGATGTCATAATTTCCAGTTTATGCGTCTATGGCTGGATGGGATATGCGTTCCACCTTGGGACGCAAGTTTCATCATGTGGACTGGGGAGAAGGAGTAAACAATCTACCCATATAGAAAGCTTTCCATCAAATGTATTTATCAGTGTTACGTCTATAACTTTTTTTATGAATAATTCTGAAAAAAAATGTAAAAACAATATAACAATTACAAAAATACATTTTTCTAGATTATTTTTTTTACACTACAATATCGCATAACTATAATCCTAGGTATGCATATTTGGATGAATTGTGTCCTTTGTTTCTTGCACACAAAGGTCACATTTACATCTTTATACATACTTTTCAGGAACAAAGACAAAAATTCTTAAGTTCATTCCTTATTCATCTTTCCCTTTTGAGGTTATTTATAAATATCAATTCTAGGACACGTTTCTAGATGTGGATCAATCAGCCGGAACAGGACTTTTAAAACTTTCCACCACAATTGCATATTATAAATAATGCTTCCATATACTCTTTAACACTCTTACTCTAGACTTTTTTACTTACACAATGTCCGCATTTCAAACATCTTACCCATCGATAGATTCTTGGTGGTGAAAGATGGTGTTGACTGAGGATACTGTCAGATCATTCGCCATGGTGATGTATTGAACACTACTGGTGCTGTTAATTGTGTCAGTTCAATGATCTCATGGGTAGTGATGCTATAATGGTCCATGAATGTAATGTTTATGGAGGACTCATCATGCTGCCCTTCGATTGGCTACTGCCCTGCTGGTATATTTAAAGCTCTACATGCTGTGATTTGTAAACACTGGTATAAGCGAAGGATTATTTCTACAACCTTGACATAGATTTTCCAAACGACTGAGGGATGTTGGGTAACTACATCATACCCTGGAAGTCAAGATGACAGGCCTCCTGCAGTAGTTAGCTCACCCTGTCATTTAAAGTGTAATTTATCTTTAACTCTTCACTGCCTTGCATTGCTTATCCCTATGCACTAAGTTGGTTTATGGATCGCTTACAGGTGTCTGTGGTAAAATTCCACTAACTGAGAGTTGTCAGTGAATTCCTCATCTAAAGTTGTATAGATGTTTGAGCACCAAATCTACATCATATGTGTGAGCTACTGGGACACAAAAATGCACTATACGGTCAAAAGTATTAGGACACTCCTACTAGTTATTAAGTTCTGGTGTTTTACCTCACCCACCATGGGCAGACATTCCCCATAGATATCCATGATATCCCCATAGACAAGCACTGGTAGTACAAGGATCATACTGACGTTCTCAGCTACACCTACAATGGGGGGCCCACCCGAGAAGAGTCAGCCTGCAGAAGTGCTCCTAGTGCCCACCTCACAGCGTGTTCTATTGCTGTGCTACACTAGTGGTGTCCCAGGATGTGAGAGTCAAGGGAACTAAACCAGGAAAGAGGATAGGAACCTAAAATAGGGGCTGTCCCACTGACAGCAAGACTCTTAGAAGTCCTGCTAGCTTTCCACCCCTGTATTCTCTCGAGTCTCCTTTCTACATGTGGACACTTGGGCTAAAAAATGTTCTCCATCACTGCGCTACACCCTACTGGCTAAGGATAATAGCAATCAGTTAGATCTATGCCTGAAACACGTGTTTGCAGCTGAATTAGTGAACATTGATACCTTGCTAACATCCTGTCTCCCCATTGGCAATTTATAGCTTACCAACGCCAAGTGCCAAAGTGATAGCACCCTGTTATCTGCTGGCTGCACTGATACTAACATCAATACAGGCACTTTCTATTACATCTGTCACTGAGATGCATACAGCATTATACAGCTTGATGGAGCAGACTGAGACATGACCACTGCCCAACCCCCTGCTTTACACATGGGATTATTGACAAGGGAATTAGGCCAAAGTAATCATACTGGAAAAATTCTCCAACTCGGCTATAAACCAGGTTTGGCTTCTTTAGCCTACATTTTGTAATTTTCTTGTCATTTCAACACATTTCCTGGCTAAGTAAAAAAGCTGCTTAACAGGTAAACTATATATGAAATATGGTAATAGGAAAGAGTAATATAACAACCTTAGTTGGTATATATGTTCCAGGAGCTGATCCACCTAAAATGGCTTTGCAAATCAACTCCAATATTGTCTGAAAGGAGCTGGAAGAAATGAAATAAATGCAGTAAAACTATATGGTGTATACACCTTTAAATCTGCTATAGGCAGAGTAAATGGAGTGAGCACCAGATACTATACTTTACACATACCAACTCCAAGATGTTTGAGAAACAGTATATGAGACTGTTCTCTCTGGTAATGAAAGATAAAGGAATTAAATCACATAAAATATTGTGTGCAATATTACTATGTATGGTGTCTGCACCTTTAAGTCTATTATAGAATAGACAGAATAGGGCATTCACCCAAAACTACTGTACTTTTAAAAAAGATATAAACCTTAAAACAGGAGTACAGTATTGAAGACTGCTCCTATAATGCAATAATGTTATCGCTTAAAAATAACCACGTAGGGGAAAAAAAAGAGCTTAAAATGAATAAATCAAATTTATTAAAAAATAGATAATGAAAAGTAATAATAATAAATATATAGATTAATTAAAATACAAAAATATAAGTCAGGAACGAAAGGCAAGAATGTTACCAGCACAATTGTAGTCCTTGTTAGCAAATTGTATCTGGGGCCGGCCAGGATGGATGTGGATACTATGTGTCACCAATAGTTCTCTCTGGCTGTCGGCTTACAGTGAGGTCGGCGTGCGTCTCAGACCTCACTCTGAGAACTGCACGCTGCAGCCCGATCGGCCTACGACTCGTGCAGGCTTCTTTCAGTGTGTCCAAGGTCCTACTGCCGAGTCAACTTCTGCCACCGTATCCTGCTTGCAAATCTGACGCGTTTCGTGGGTGTCTGCCCCACTTCTTCAGAGATAGAATGTTACTTTGTGGTTAAGCGATGGTTTAAATACATATCTAATTGGTTAATCCTAATTAATATACAAATCAATAAATACAGTGATTTAATACAATTAAATGTTTAGAAGGATATATTGCACATGAAATGGGAATAATATATTGCACATAAAAATGAATATATTGCACATAGAAATAAAAATGATATATTGCACATGAAAATAGAAAAACAATTGGAGATACATATATAGAAAACAAGAATGAGAGATCAATTGCAGTTGATTTTACATCCAATTAGTCAATAGATTTAAAAGGATAATGTCACAATAAGGAGGCAAACTCTTAAAATATATTACATCAAGAAATATGTTGTTGGAAATAGATGCATATATCAGCATGTAATAGCAGGATCTAAATAAAAATAATAGAAACAGTGATTATTATATCTCATGATTTCATATACTTTTTCAAATATTATTGATAAAAATATAAAAAGCAATACAATGATGCATTCATTTGAATAAATAGTGCTATGAAGTCATTGGCTTATTATTAAAGGTCTCAGTAATTGCCTAAAAAGAGCCTTTAAGTGGTGAAAAGGTAGAATGGTAGAAGAAAAAAGTCAAGGAAAAAAAGGGAACAGTATATACAAATACAGTCAGTGATATTAATATCTCTATATTAGAATATATGGGTATAGTGGTGTATATTTTAGTTTGTGCAAAATTAACTGGAAGAGAAAGATATATAAAGAAATAGATTACCAGTGTCATATATACTTAAGTGTAAAGTCCGTGTGTATATGGGACATGGAAATATATAAGTACCCATAGTTGATACGGATTCGTTGATCAAATGGAATGTGATAGACCGTAGTGGTTGATAAAAAAAAAAAAAAAAAGGGGGGGAACGGGAAATGCTGAAATAGTCTGTGCATGTACTTCGTAGTGTTCTATAAGAAGGCATTGAGTTCAAAGTCCACATTGAGACCTTTAGGGACCAGAGTCTCTAAGTGAAAAATCCATTTTGCTTCAGCCTGATCCAGGTTTCTTTCCATGTCTCCCCCTCTCCAGTGGACATTCACCTTTTCAATAGGTAAAAATATCAGTCCCTTCGGATCTCCTCCATGGTACTCCTGATAGTGTTTGGAGAGATTGTGTGTTTGTAATCCTCTTTTTATATTTCGGATGTGTTCCGCTATTCTGATTTTTAAAGATCTCTTGGTTCGACCCACGTATTGTTTTGAACAGGGACATGTAACCAGATAGATTACTCCTATTGAGTCACAGTTCATATTAGATTTCAGATCGTATTCCTTCTTACTGACTGTAGATGTAAACTTTGTGATTGTGTGTTCTAAAGAAGGATTGTTTCTGCAGGCTATAAATTTCCTGCATCTACTAAAACCTGTATCCACTGGTTTATCTTTAATGGTATTGGGAGGTTTGAGTGTCGGCGCCAACATGAGTTGAAGGTTTGGTGCTCTGGTAAAGATAACATGTGGTCTAGAGTCTAGAATTTCTACAAGTGTGGGATCATTCCTGAGAATGTTCCAATGTTTTTTCAAAATCTTTTCTATAGTGTGAGACTGATGGTTAAATTGTGTTATAAAAGTAGGTGCTGAATTAAATGTATCGACAGTCTTAATCCTATTTTTTAAGGTATCTTCTCTTGGGATTAGTATAGCTTTCTTTTTGGCTTCAGTCAATAATTCCGTAGGATATCCTTTATTGAGGAATCTTTGCTGCATCTCCTCCATCTGTTCTTTACATACTTCCATTGTTGAACAGTTCCGTCTGATCCTTCTAAATTGGTTGTATGGAATATTTCTGAGCCAGGTTTGTTTATGGTGGCTATTAAAAGGAATGAAACTGTTACAGTCCACGGTTTTTTTAAAAGTTTTCGTATGGATCTTCTGTTCCTCAATAAAAATATTTAAATCTAAAAATTCAATGTGTTTCTGAGAATGATTAAAAGTGAATTTAAGATTATATGGATTGTTGTTGAGGTAAATCTGGAAGGCTTCCAGGGATTCTGGGTTCCCTTTCCAGATAAAAAAACAGTCATCTATGTATCTGCGCCATAGGGACAGGTTTGCGCCAAAAGGGCAATGGTTCCAGATAAACTCTTCCTCCCATTTGCCCATGAATAAATTTGCATAACTTGGCGCAAACCTTGTCCCCATGGCTGTACCTTCTATTTGTAGATAAAAATGTTCATCACACCAGAAATAGTTATGGGTGAGAATAAAAACAATACATTGAATTAAAAAATCAATCTGATCATTTTTTAGTTCTGAGTATACTGCTAGGGAATATTGTATGGCCTCACATCCCTGCAGATGCTCTATCACCGTGTAAAGTGAAGTGACATCTGCTGTCACTAAAATCATATCATCAGTCCAATTAAAATCCGATAAAAGGTTTAAAATTTGAGTTGAATCTCTTAAATGTGATTTTAAACATGGTACCAGATGCTGGAGATATTGATCCACATATTCGGAGAGGTTGGCAGTAAGGGATCCTATTCCTGAAATAATTGGTCTCCCTGGTGGTTTTGTTAATTTCTTGTGGATCTTAGGTAAATGATAGAAAATCGGTATTCTGGGGAATTGTTTGAATAAATATTTAAATTCTCTGTCGTTAATGATTCCCCTCTCCTTCCCTTGTTCAAGTATTTCTCTTAGTTTTGCTTTGAATTATATAGTTGGATCCTGTTCGAGTTTGAGGTAAGTATTAGTGTCACTTAATAGTCTTTGGTTCTCTCCTGTGTAGTCCTCTGTATTAAGAATGACTAATCCACCCCCTTTGTCTGCTGCCTTAATGGTTATGTCCCCCATTTTCATAAGTTGTTTCAATGCATTTCTTTCCTTTTTGGTTAGATTATCTTTCGTGATCTTATTAGTAATCTCTTTCCGAAAATCTTTCTCGACCATCTTTTCAAACACTTTGATTGAGTCAGTCTTAACATGCTGTGGGTAAAACGTAGAAGTGGGATGTAATCTTGTATGTGTGTAGTCTTGTACAGTATCTATTTCAGTCTTATCTTTATCTGCAAAGAATTTTTTAATTGAAACTTTACGTATGAACTTATGTAAATCTATACATGCATTGAAATTTGAACTACTGGAGGTTGGTGCAAATTTCAGACCCTTTTTTAGGAGTGTTATTTCATCTGTATTCAAAGTCTTGGAGGATAAGTTGAATATATTTATCTCCTCCTCTTCAACTGTATTGGGTCCTCTTGATGGTCGTTTTCTTCTTCTGTTTCTTTTATTGTTCTTTTCTTTCTCAGGTCCGGAGACCTGAAATCCTCCATCATAAATTTCCTGGGGGGAATCCTCCCCCGTTTTTCTAAAAAATCATTTTCTGCATGTGTTACTGAAGTAGATTGAGTATCCCTTTTGTCTTTGTCGTCCTTATTAGTGGATTTACCCTTAACTCGATCTAGGGGGAGAACCCTAAGATCTGGAGTATATTCGTGTTGGTACTCACGTGATTGCCAATCCGTATAGTGTGAGTGCTTGATATAGTGTGGACGTTGATCATATTTCTCTCGATGTATTTGTTTCCTCTGCATCGGTCGGTAATGATCATAGTTTCTGTCATTCTGTCTTCTATTCAATGTAGGTTCATATTGGGTCCAGTTGGTAGTATGCTTCCGCATATAGGTCTTCTGGGGAATTGGACTGTTCCTATATGTTTTTTGGTATTGTGGTCTAAATTCCCTTTGTTGTCTTGAGGGGGAGTCATATCTCTGTCTTGGGTCTTTCTTCCAGTTTCTCTGTGTCTGTGTTGCATAATCGGCTTGGTCCCTAATGATTTTCTTCCTTTTATTCTCCCTAATACTGGCCTCAATATCTTTAACTCTTCTTTCTATCTTGTCTAGGAGTTCCACAAACTCCCCATTCTCCACTAAGGGACGGATGGCTGTTTTGAGTTCTGTGATATCCAAATCTAATTGTGTGAGGTCCTTTTTCTTCTCATTAATAAGGAATACCATTAATAATAGGGATCCCTTATCTAGAAGTTGATCCCATTTTTTGAGTAGTGTTGCATCCTGTCTTTTATAGGTGGATCGTTTAAATAGCCTCAGGCCTCTTGGTACTATATTGTTATTCACATAGAAGTCTAAGGCCGCTATATCCCACCATATTTGTATTTCTCTTTCCATTGCTTTGCCTAATTGGTAAATTAAAGATCTTATATCTGTCTGTTGGTTGGTAGACTGTGGGATGGATTCACTTGTTTTCTGGCTATCTTCCTTGGATGACCAGGTGTCCATAAAGGACTTTCTGTCCATTCTTATTGAATCAATGTTCCTGCTTAAAGCCATAGTCGTCTTCTAATACCTCAAGAAGGTGAAATTAAGGGAGTAAAAAATGAAAAAGACTGGTATGCCTAATGCAACACACAGGTTTGAGGGAATCAGACTTAGGTAAATTGCTCAAAACTGGATAAATACAGGAATTCACCACACCTGTCTTAGGAGGTTTGGTAATAGGAAAGAGTAATATAACAACCTTAGTTGGTATATATGTTCCAGGAGCTGATCCACCTAAAATGGCTTTGCAAATCAACTCCAATATTGTCTGAAAGGAGCTGGAAGAAATGAAATCAATGCAGTAAAACTATATGGTGTATACACCTTTAAATCTGCTATAGGCAGAGTAAATGGAGTGAGCACCAGATACTATACTTTACACATACCAACTCCAAAATGTTTGAGAAACAGTATATGAGACTGTTCTCTCTGGTAATGAAAGATAAAGGAATTAAATCACATAAAATATTGTGTGCAATATTACTATGTATGGTGTCTGCACCTTTAAGTCTATTATAGAATAGACAGAATAGGGCATTCACCCAAAACTACTGTACTTTTAAAAAAGATATAAACCTTAAAACAGGAGTACAGTATTGAAGACTGCTCCTATAATGCAATAATGTTATCGCTTAAAAATAACCACGTAGGGGAAAAAAAAGAGCTTAAAATGAATAAATCAAATTTATTAAAAAATAGATAATGGAAAGTAATAATAATAAATATATAGATTAATTAAAATACAAAAATATAAGTCAGGAACGAAAGGCAAGAATGTTACCAGCACAATTGTAGTCCTTGTTAGCAAATTGTATCTGGGGCCGGCCAGGATGGATGTGGATACTATGTGTCACCAATAGTTCTCTCTGGCTGTCGGCTTACAGTGAGGTCGGCGTGCGTCTCAGACCTCACTCTGAGAACTGCACGCTGCAGCCCGATCGGTCCCCAGCTCGTGCAGGCTTCTTTCAGTGTGTCCAAGGTCCTACTGCCGAGTAACCTTCTGCCACCGTATCCTGCTTGCAAATCTGACGCGTTTCGTGGGTGTCCGCCCCACTTCTTCAGAGATAGAATGTTACTTCGTGGTTAAGCGATGGTTTAAATACATATCTAATTGGTTTATCCTAATTAGTATACAAATCAATAAATACAGTGATTTGATACAATTAAATGTTTAAAAGGATATATTGCACATGAAATGGGAATAATATATTACACATAAAAATGAATATATTGCACATAGAAATAAAAATGATATATTACACATGAAAATAGAGAAACAATTGGAGATACAAATATAAAAGACAAAAATGAGAAATCAGTTACAGTTGATTTTACATCCAATTAGTCAATAGATTTAAAAGGATAATGTCACAATAAGAAGGCAAACTCTTAAAATATATTACATCAAGAAATATGTTGTTGGAAATACATGCATATATCAGCATGTAATAGCAGGATCTAAATAAAAATAATAATAATAATAGAAACAGTGATTATTATATCTCATGATTTCATATACTTTTTCAAATATTATTGATAAAGGTATACAAAGCAATACAATGATACATTCATTTGGATAAATAGTGCTATGAGGTCATTGGCTTATAATTAGAGGTCTCAGTAATTGCCTAAAAAGAGCCTTTAAATGGTGAAAAGGTAAAATGGTAGAAAGAAAAAAAAAAAA
Source organism: Pelobates cultripes (assembly GCA_933207985.1). Lineage (NCBI taxonomy): Eukaryota > Metazoa > Chordata > Amphibia > Anura > Pelobatidae > Pelobates > Pelobates cultripes. The sequence continues at coordinate 277,222,497 of OW240916.1, forward strand.
AAAAAAAGTAAAGAAGAGGGCAGTGTATACAAATACAGTTAGTGATATTAATATCTCTATATTAGAATAGGTGGGTATAGTGGTGTAAATTTTAATTTGTGCAAGATGAAAATATATATAGAAATAGATTACTAGTGTCATACAGAGGACTACACAGGAGAGAACCAAAGACTATTAAGTGACACTAATACTTACCTCAAACTCGAACAGGATCCAACTATATCATTCAAAGCAAAACTAAGAGAAATACTTGAACAAGGGAAGGAGAGGGGAATCATTAACGACAGAGAATTTAAATATTTATTCAAACAATTCCCCAGAATACCGATTTTCTATCATTTACCTAAGATCCACAAGAAATTAACAAAACCACCTTTTCACCATTTAAAGGCTCTTTTTAGGCAATTACTGAGACCTCTAATTATAAGCCGATGACCTCATAGCACTATTTATCCAAATGAATGTATCATTGTATTGCTTTGTATACCTTTATCAATAATATTTGAAAAAGTATATGAAATCATGAGATATAATAATCACTGTTTCTATTATTATTATTATTTTTATTTAGATCCTGCTATTACATGCTGATATATGCATGTATTTCCAACAACATATTTCTTGATGTAATATATTTTAAGAGTTTGCCTTCTTATTGTGACATTATCCTTTTAAATCTATTGACTAATTGGATGTAAAATCAACTGTAACTGATTTCTCATTTTTGTCTTTTATATTTGTATCTCCAATTGTTTCTCTATTTTCATGTGTAATATATCATTTTTATTTCTATGTGCAATATATTCATTTTTATGTGTAATATATTATTCCCATTTCATGTGCAATATATCCTTTTAAACATTTAATTGTATCAAATCACTGTATTTATTGATTTGTATACTAATTAGGATAAACCAATTAGATATGTATTTAAACCATCGCTTAACCACGAAGTAACATTCTATCTCTGAAGAAGTGGGGCGGACACCCACGAAACGCGTCAGATTTGCAAGCAGGATACGGTGGCAGAAGGTTACTCGGCAGTAGGACCTTGGACACACTGAAAGAAGCCTGCACGAGCTGGGGACCGATCGGGCTGCAGCGTGCAGTTCTCAGAGTGAGGTCTGAGACGCACGCCGACCTCACTGTAAGCCGACAGCCAGAGAGAACTATTGGTGACACATAGTATCCACATCCATCCTGGCCGGCCCCAGATACAACTTGCTAACAAGGACTACAATTGTGCTGGTAACATTCTTGCCTTTCGTTCCTGACTTATATTTTGGTATTTTAATTAATCTATATATTTATTATTATTACTTTTCATTATCTATTTTTTAATAAATTTGATTTATTCATTTTAAGCTCTTTTTTTTTTTCCCCTACGTGGTTATTTTTAAGCGATAACATTATTGCATTATAGGAGCAGTCTTCAATACTGTACTCCTGTTTTAAGGTTTATATCTTTTTTAAAAGTACAGTAGTTTTGGGTGAATGCCCTATTCTGTCTATTCTATAATAGACTTAAAGGTGCAGACACCATACATAGTAATATTGCACACAATATTTTATGTGATTTAATTCCTTTATCTTTCATTACCAGAGAGAACAGTCTCATATACTGTTTCTCAAACATTTTGGAGTTGGTATGTGTAAAGTATAGTATCTGGTGCTCACTCCATTTACTCTGCCTATAGCAGATTTAAAGGTGTATACACCATATAGTTTTACTGCATTGATTTCATTTCTTCCAGCTCCTTTCAGACAATATTGGAGTTGATTTGCAAAGCCATTTTAGGTGGATCAGCTCCTGGAACATATATACCAACTAAGGTTGTTATATTACTCTTTCCTATTACCAAACCTCCTAAGACAGGTGTGGTGAATTCCTGTATTTATCCAGTTTTGAGCAATTTACCTAA
>OW240916.1:277224518-277254518 GCA_933207985.1 Pelobates cultripes
TCTGGATGTCCGATGGTCAATTATATGATGGTTCGCCAAATATTGTCCATGGAAAAATATTTGGGGAAACACCTGTGTAAACCAATAAGGTAACAAAATGGACCAATTAGTGTCAAGCAAAATATATACATGATATGAATATCACAAATAGATTTTACAATAAACTGATAGGTGCAACTTCCTGCCTTTTGGTTGACAGATCAAGTGGGAAAAGTTTACCAAAAGAGGAAAAAAGATACACAACAGTAAAAAAAATCTATATGAATATATTAAAATACTATATAAATATATTTTATATATTATTATATAAACATAAGTGTTTTATTTAATTTATCCCTTTTTCCCCTCTACTGTGTACTTCTTAGTTTATCAATATATAAAATAAACATCTAGTGGCTGTTTGGCTCAAATGCCTACAGAAATGCATTTGGCTAATTCACTAAATTGGGAGTTTGAAGAATTAAACCATGGGAGCCCAGAGTTTTCTGTGCTTGGGGAGTTATTTGAATGACCCCTCTCAAATAATTTATCCATGTCCATTTAAGCTGTAGGATAGATTGAAAGTTCATCTGTGGTTGTATGTTTAATATCGCTTCAGTATTTTCAGTTTTTTGCTAATCACTGACATTAGCGAGACGTTTAACTAGATCATGACATTCTGAAGGACTTTTTTCCTGGTTGAAAACATGTCAAAAAATGATTGTTTTGAACAATGCGACATCAGGCTGCAATATAATCACTTAATCCCAATGCAATTTTGCTTTATTATTGTAATCACTAACGTCCAGTCACTGTGACACTGTGCCTTAAATGAGAGGTCAGGGAAACAATCATGGGATACACCAGACAGCAGACATTGTAGTGAGATGGTTTGGAATAGTTTACTGATAGTGGGGTATATTTACTAAACACTGAATAATAGTGAAATAAAAGCCAAATTTCAAAATGTAGGCAATAAAGTATGATTTAAAATGACCAATTTCATTCACCTCTGTTATTGTCTAAAATTGAATTGGAGAAAAAAAAAGAATTAATGAATGAAAAAAGTAATTTGTAGTAATTTTCATATAGTTCAGCAGCCCATATGTCATGTCTTGTGCATGTACCTGTGTGTATAGCCATTTCTGTGAATGCACACATTTTACAAGTCAAGAGGGGAAAGAAATTACGCAATATCAATTTTTCATAAGCCATCACGGGGATACAGTCAGTGCACATGTAAGGGACCTAGCTGAGCATTAGTGCCTACAAGGGACTCTTTAATGCTATGTCATCACCTAACATACTATAATATATCCTCCCAATACGCAAAGGAAGCCGCACAGGGGGCACGACAACCCACACTACTGAAGCCCTCTTCTACTACAGAAAAGCCACTTTCCGCAGCAAAATCTTAAATGCAACGTGAATTTCAACATTTCTGTATCTCTTGCTATGTGTAACTGTATGTGTAAGTGTGTATCTGTGTCTGGCTGTGTGTGTTTGCATCTGTGTCTGTGATCGTGTAACTGTGTATCAGAGTGTATATGAATGTGTGTCTATATTTCCTATATACCTAAAGTGTGTATTGGGGAGCCAGCCACTGCGTTTGTAGGTGCTGACATGAAATCTGATGATGGCATTGTCAATGATTATTTAGGTGAACATAGTTTTTTGTGTTTTTTTTTGTTACAGAGAGGGAAATGATCAGTTATCAAAAGTATTAAGTATCTTGTAGATATGACAAATGGGATCCAGTTATATTTAAGTGAACCTGTCATGCAAAGTTCAATTTAACCTTTAACACCTCCCAAAATTCTAAATATATAGCTAAATAATACAAGACAAATAACATGTTTAATTGCTTTAGGAGCAATATTCGTACATCCAGCATGCCATCACTGTCTTTATCCTGGTTTGTGGGTGTTACAATCCTATATCAATCCTGTCTTGCTTCTGTTCCTTGTAAAGTGACAACTCCTCCTTAGGGACCCTTCTGAAAACAGGACAATTCTCTTCTACGGGATTGAAATGCTGACTTCACTGTCATTACATTGGCATCAAGATGGAGTGACATCAGTCATTATATTCCTATATTTTCTCAACCAGTGCAAGATGCTAAGTAGGGAAATAGCACTCTAATGGAAACAAGAGAATCACCTGGAGAAGACAATCCATGTCATTCAATCAGAAAATTGATTGACAGGTAGGGAAGGGACCATATTTTTTTTAATGTATTTTTTTATGTTCTATCCATAGATCACTACAGATTAACTTTAAGGCTAGTGAATCAAGTCGGATTGATAACTGGCTAAAATTGTACTTTACCTTGAAATCACTTTAAATTCTATAACAATTTAGAGAATGTTGCACATGCAGACCATTTTTGTACAATCAAAAAAATATTGCTCCTATTCTTATCAATCCATATAGACAGGTCAGTGGGTTATTGGACCACCTGTAAATATAGTTCAATTGTTTAACTTTTCACTAAATCGAATAAGTACTATTAATCAGGTATTGGTGCTATCTATTAATTAGATGGCAATTCCATTCATCTGAAAGGGTGTATTTAATAGATTCATGTCTTGCTGGGGAGAAAAATATTGTATATAATTGATCATTTTTATTAACAAGTTAAGTTTTGCTACATTGTCTACAAACTACATCGAAATCCAAATCCCAATACATTTTCCACGATGGATCACGTCTTTTGTTTATGATATGTGCTTAACTCTCAAAATGTATTTACCCTAGCATTAGCACTGTGCAATGTGGTACTTTGCAATTTGAAACAAAACATAAGGAGAATCAAGTGAAAACAGTGGCGGTTCAATCTGTAAAGAGAGGCGAGAATTACCATTTCTTAATATTGTAAGTATATGACTGATACATAGAAAGATACACTGCTTCTTCTGATCTCCAAATAACAAATTCACTCACAGAACAGAAACAGGAATCTCATTACTGCGAAGATGTAAAAACAAGCCATAAATAGTTTGAAATCCAAAAGAGCTCGCTTCTCATCGTGTGCTGAGCTTAAAATATGATTGAGCTTGTGTGTAATGTTTCCATTGCTTGCATTTAAATGTCACATTATTTTTAGTATGCATTAAAGTGCAGTATGAATTTGAGCTTTTTTTACGGGGCTGAAATGGGGCTTAGAATTGGTGAAATAAAAACCAAGAACCTTGACTGACACGTAACTATATATATCCTTTCGTTGCCACATAGTAGCCCACTATACTGCTAGCAGTGTTAACAACCCTGCGCTACAACCAAAAAGGTAATTCTATATGCATTTTACACTTGTAGAGCAGGTGTGAAATCAAATGTGTATTTCTGTTTGTAAATTGTATTCCTTTGTTTTATGCATATTACATACATGTTCAACGGTTCACGTAAGATCAGTTCAATTTGTCCCGGAGATGAATTTTGAATTTGCAAGATGATCAATTTGACGATTTCATCAGTAACCCTTATAAAAATGGTTGTACTTGGCAAAATGAAAACTGTGTCCCGCCATCCATAAAATGGCAGCCTTGATGCCCTAATACTTTCTGACATAGGTAAGGGGGAAATGAAATATGTTTAGTAAACACACTTCAAATAACACTAACTGTAAAAGGCTGTACAGAGATTAGACTCACAAAAAGAAACAATGCCTGAAGACCTGGCAGAACTCTCCTTAATTGTTTTCTAGTGTTTGTGTGTTTGCGCGCGTGTGTGTGTGTACACATAAATACACATAAACAATCTCACTAACCTGATCCCTGGCAATAATCTAAACATTAACACTAACCCTAACCATAGCTATAATGTAATACTCTCACTAAGACACTAACTCTAGCCTAACCATGACACTAATCTTAACGTCAACTCTAACCCTAGCTCTAACGGAACATTCTCACTAACACCAATTCTGTTTGCTGCGCCTACTGCTAGTACCCACTGCCACTTAACATCAATCTTGGGACTTTATTTTATTTTCTGGCACTTAGAAATGTTTCAATCAGAACTAATTGTTTCGGTGTACTATCTACCACAGTGGTGCAAAATTGTGCGTAAGACTATTAATGTTGCTTATTACCTGTGTATACCGTTTGGAAACATTCGTTAAAACTACTGAAAAATTCTGGCATAAGTAATTAATTAAGCCTTCAAAGATTTGAAAATGAGTTGTGGCCATAGATTCGCAAACCTCTTGTTTTCTTCTTTTTTGTTTTGAAGCTGCTGGCTGGCATAGAGTGATGCGCTCTTACGTTGTCTTTGGGACTGTCACAGTGATTTGTTGTAGCAATGAGATTCACTATGACAAAATCATTCATCTGAATGTGTGCATTGCCTCACAGATAAAGTCTGATCATTATTTTTCCAAAGTATAATACAGTCACCATATTCACAATGTAAACATTGTTGACTGTATTCATACTATCAATGCTCACTATCCTATTCATTTTATTCATACCACCAGTACCAAGGAACCTAAACACTGTTGATTATGTCTTCCTTCTTCAAACTCTTCAAATCATCAGCCTCTGTGACATTGTCCTCTCATGGTTCTCATCCTATCTCTCCGATTGTCCATATACTGTCTCCTTTTCTAATGACACCTTGTCCTTTCAACCTGTCTTGGTTGGAGTCCCCCAAGGCTCTGATTTTGGTCCCCTTTTGTATATCTCTATACTGCCTCTCTTAATTCATATTTAGATTCCGCTACCACCTGTATGTCTATGACATCCAGATGTATCTTTCCTCTCCTGATCTATCGCGTGCATGCGCGTGCATTCAAAGCGCTCATAGGAAAGGATTACTCAATGCTTTCCTATGGACGTACAGCGTCTTCTCACTGTGATTTTCATAGTGAGAATTGCGGAAGCGGCCTCTAGTGGCTATCAGGGAGACAGCCACTAGAGGCTGGATTAACCCTCAGTATAAACATAGCAGTTTCTCTGAAACTGCTATGTTTTCAGCTGCAGGGTTAAAACTAGAGGGACCTGGCACCCAGACCATTTCATTGAACTGAAGTGGTCTGGGTGTCTATAATGATCCTTTAAGTCCTTTTCAAGCTTGACTGCCGTAGTTTAAATGTTGCAAGTTGGAGTCAACATTTTAGCAAATATAATCATTCATGCAACTTTTCTATTGCTTTGAGAGTTTATTTACAGGTTGCACAAGAATGCTGTGAATATATTATAGTTCTTTCAAATAGGAAAGAATCCTCAAATATCTTTCTTTGTACCAAAGACAAATGGTCTATGATTCTACATCTGTTTAACCCCTTAAGGACCAAACTTCTGAAATAAAAGGGAATCATGACATGTCACACATGTAATGTGTCCTTAAGGGGTTAAAGGTGACTGCTGAGATTTGAAGCTCCGACCAATGTTATGATATAGCTTGAAATGAACAACGGTCACATGATGTTTCCATCATTCCAGGAAAATAACTTTCATCATGTTTCTACAGCTTATTTCTACTTGAGAGGTTTTCACACTGTAACTTACACAGCCCCTGGCTACTGTGTGCATTGAATAGTACAAATACTAAAGGACTTTGGAAGGACAGAGTGGTGGAACCGTCCACTGCTGATACGTGCTGTTATCTACTTTGTGTTCTTTTGCTGCTGTCAATGAAATACATGTAACTAATAAAGAGAAGACTGAATCAGATTCTTGCCTTTTTTTTTTTTACTCAAAAACCTTTATGCGCACCAAACAAAATATTTTCAGAGACAGGAAAACAAAATGTATCCAGTTTTTTTACATTTTAGAGCAAGGACGGCCAAAGATACACCTATAGATGTTGTAGATTAGAACCATACTGGCCATGATGGTTTGCCAGCCTTAAATTGTACCTGTCATGTTACAAGACACTTCGTATTAAATGAAAGAAATGAACAGACTTGTAAATGGCGAAATACTTGTGGTCGTCCCCAAAAAATTGAGTTAGTTGACTCAGGATGTGCCGTTTCGGTTCGAATGAATTTAGCCCACATAATCATTTTGGAAAAAACTATTTGGACAAATCAAAAAGGGCATGAATATGGGCAAATCGGTATACAGTAAAATACATACCAAATATAAATATTATGTATACATTTCACAGTATAAATCAACATTTAGTGGCTGTACCCTAGCCATCAATCATCTTTTTTTCCCCATCAATCATTATTTTTTGACACCACAGATTGAACTGCAATTCATGAAACAAATGAAACTGTTCATCCATTGTCTGTCTCAGTTATTTCTTGACCTGTCCATGTAACATCTTGGAGTTATGGAATTCAGAAGACTACACTAATCACCCAGAATTCTGAAAAATTATAATTTATTTGAAACCAAAGGCACTAAAAATTAAATGGTTTGGTAATAGGAAAGAGTAATATAACAACCTTAGTTGGTATATATGTTCCAGGAGCTGATCCACCTAAAATGGCTTTGCAAATCAACTCCAATATTGTCTGAAAGGAGCTGGAAGAAATGAAATCAATGCAGTAAAACTATATGGTGTATACACCTTTAAATCTGCTATAGGCAGAGTAAATGGAGTGAGCACCAGATACTATACTTTACACATACCAACTCCAAAATGTTTGAGAAACAGTATATGAGACTGTTCTCTCTGGTAATGAAAGATAAAGGAATTAAATCACATAAAATATTGTGTGCAATATTACTATGTATGGTGTCTGCACCTTTAAGTCTATTATAGAATAGACAGAATAGGGCATTCACCCAAAACTACTGTACTTTTAAAAAAGATATAAACCTTAAAACAGGAGTACAGTATTGAAGACTGCTCCTATAATGCAATAATGTTATCGCTTAAAAATAACCACGTAGGGGAAAAAAAAGAGCTTAAAATGAATAAATCAAATTTATTAAAAAATAGATAATGAAAAGTAATAATAATAAATATATAGATTAATTAAAATACAAAAATATAAGTCAGGAACGAAAGGCAAGAATGTTACCAGCACAATTGTAGTCCTTGTTAGCAAATTGTATCTGGGGCCGGCCAGGATGGATGTGGATACTATGTGTCACCAATAGTTCTCTCTGGCTGTCGGCTTACAGTGAGGTCGGCGTGCGTCTCAGACCTCACTCTGAGAACTGCACGCTGCAGCCCGATCGGTCCCCAGCTCGTGCAGGCTTCTTTCAGTGTGTCCAAGGTCCTACTGCCGAGTAACCTTCTGCCACCGTATCCTGCTTGCAAATCTGACGCGTTTCGTGGGTGTCCGCCCCACTTCTTCAGAGATAGAATGTTACTTTGTGGTTAAGCGATGGTTTAAATACATATCTAATTGGTTAATCCTAATTAATATACAAATCAATAAATACAGTGATTTAATACAATTAAATGTTTAGAAGGATATATTGCACATGAAATGGGAATAATATATTGCACATAAAAATGAATATATTGCACATAGAAATAAAAATGATATATTGCACATGAAAATAGAAAAACAATTGGAGATACATATATAGAAAACAAGAATGAGAGATCAATTGCAGTTGATTTTACATCCAATTAGTCAATAGATTTAAAAGGATAATGTCACAATAAGGAGGCAAACTCTTAAAATATATTACATCAAGAAATATGTTGTTGGAAATAGATGCATATATCAGCATGTAATAGCAGGATCTAAATAAAAATAATAGAAACAGTGATTATTATATCTCATGATTTCATATACTTTTTCAAATATTATTGATAAAAATATAAAAAGCAATACAATGATGCATTCATTTGAATAAATAGTGCTATGAAGTCATTGGCTTATTATTAAAGGTCTCAGTAATTGCCTAAAAAGAGCCTTTAAGTGGTGAAAAGGTAGAATGGTAGAAGAAAAAAGTCAAGGAAAAAAAGGGAACAGTATATACAAATACAGTCAGTGATATTAATATCTCTATATTAGAATATATGGGTATAGTGGTGTATATTTTAGTTTGTGCAAAATTAACTGGAAGAGAAAGATATATAAAGAAATAGATTACCAGTGTCATATATACTTAAGTGTAAAGTCCGTGTGTATATGGGACATGGAAATATATAAGTACCCATAGTTGATACGGATTCGTTGATCAAATGGAATGTGATAGACCGTAGTGGTTGATAAAAAAAAAAAAAAAAAGGGGGGGAACGGGAAATGCTGAAATAGTCTGTGCATGTACTTCGTAGTGTTCTATAAGAAGGCATTGAGTTCAAAGTCCACATTGAGACCTTTAGGGACCAGAGTCTCTAAGTGAAAAATCCATTTTGCTTCAGCCTGATCCAGGTTTCTTTCCATGTCTCCCCCTCTCCAGTGGACATTCACCTTTTCAATAGGTAAAAATATCAGTCCCTTCGGATCTCCTCCATGGTACTCCTGATAGTGTTTGGAGAGATTGTGTGTTTGTAATCCTCTTTTTATATTTCGGATGTGTTCCGCTATTCTGATTTTTAAAGATCTCTTGGTTCGACCCACGTATTGTTTTGAACAGGGACATGTAACCAGATAGATTACTCCTATTGAGTCACAGTTCATATTAGATTTCAGATCGTATTCCTTCTTACTGACTGTAGATGTAAACTTTGTGATTGTGTGTTCTAAAGAAGGATTGTTTCTGCAGGCTATAAATTTCCTGCATCTACTAAAACCTGTATCCACTGGTTTATCTTTAATGGTATTGGGAGGTTTGAGTGTCGGCGCCAACATGAGTTGAAGGTTTGGTGCTCTGGTAAAGATAACATGTGGTCTAGAGTCTAGAATTTCTACAAGTGTGGGATCATTCCTGAGAATGTTCCAATGTTTTTTCAAAATCTTTTCTATAGTGTGAGACTGATGGTTAAATTGTGTTATAAAAGTAGGTGCTGAATTAAATGTATCGACAGTCTTAATCCTATTTTTTAAGGTATCTTCTCTTGGGATTAGTATAGCTTTCTTTTTGGCTTCAGTCAATAATTCCGTAGGATATCCTTTATTGAGGAATCTTTGCTGCATCTCCTCCATCTGTTCTTTACATACTTCCATTGTTGAACAGTTCCGTCTGATCCTTCTAAATTGGTTGTATGGAATATTTCTGAGCCAGGTTTGTTTATGGTGGCTATTAAAAGGAATGAAACTGTTACAGTCCACGGTTTTTTTAAAAGTTTTCGTATGGATCTTCTGTTCCTCAATAAAAATATTTAAATCTAAAAATTCAATGTGTTTCTGAGAATGATTAAAAGTGAATTTAAGATTATATGGATTGTTGTTGAGGTAAATCTGGAAGGCTTCCAGGGATTCTGGGTTCCCTTTCCAGATAAAAAAACAGTCATCTATGTATCTGCGCCATAGGGACAGGTTTGCGCCAAAAGGGCAATGGTTCCAGATAAACTCTTCCTCCCATTTGCCCATGAATAAATTTGCATAACTTGGCGCAAACCTTGTCCCCATGGCTGTACCTTCTATTTGTAGATAAAAATGTTCATCACACCAGAAATAGTTATGGGTGAGAATAAAAACAATACATTGAATTAAAAAATCAATCTGATCATTTTTTAGTTCTGAGTATACTGCTAGGGAATATTGTATGGCCTCACATCCCTGCAGATGCTCTATCACCGTGTAAAGTGAAGTGACATCTGCTGTCACTAAAATCATATCATCAGTCCAATTAAAATCCGATAAAAGGTTTAAAATTTGAGTTGAATCTCTTAAATGTGATTTTAAACATGGTACCAGATGCTGGAGATATTGATCCACATATTCGGAGAGGTTGGCAGTAAGGGATCCTATTCCTGAAATAATTGGTCTCCCTGGTGGTTTTGTTAATTTCTTGTGGATCTTAGGTAAATGATAGAAAATCGGTATTCTGGGGAATTGTTTGAATAAATATTTAAATTCTCTGTCGTTAATGATTCCCCTCTCCTTCCCTTGTTCAAGTATTTCTCTTAGTTTTGCTTTGAATTATATAGTTGGATCCTGTTCGAGTTTGAGGTAAGTATTAGTGTCACTTAATAGTCTTTGGTTCTCTCCTGTGTAGTCCTCTGTATTAAGAATGACTAATCCACCCCCTTTGTCTGCTGCCTTAATGGTTATGTCCCCCATTTTCATAAGTTGTTTCAATGCATTTCTTTCCTTTTTGGTTAGATTATCTTTCGTGATCTTATTAGTAATCTCTTTCCGAAAATCTTTCTCGACCATCTTTTCAAACACTTTGATTGAGTCAGTCTTAACATGCTGTGGGTAAAACGTAGAAGTGGGATGTAATCTTGTATGTGTGTAGTCTTGTACAGTATCTATTTCAGTCTTATCTTTATCTGCAAAGAATTTTTTAATTGAAACTTTACGTATGAACTTATGTAAATCTATACATGCATTGAAATTTGAACTACTGGAGGTTGGTGCAAATTTCAGACCCTTTTTTAGGAGTGTTATTTCATCTGTATTCAAAGTCTTGGAGGATAAGTTGAATATATTTATCTCCTCCTCTTCAACTGTATTGGGTCCTCTTGATGGTCGTTTTCTTCTTCTGTTTCTTTTATTGTTCTTTTCTTTCTCAGGTCCGGAGACCTGAAATCCTCCATCATAAATTTCCTGGGGGGAATCCTCCCCCGTTTTTCTAAAAAATCATTTTCTGCATGTGTTACTGAAGTAGATTGAGTATCCCTTTTGTCTTTGTCGTCCTTATTAGTGGATTTACCCTTAACTCGATCTAGGGGGAGAACCCTAAGATCTGGAGTATATTCGTGTTGGTACTCACGTGATTGCCAATCCGTATAGTGTGAGTGCTTGATATAGTGTGGACGTTGATCATATTTCTCTCGATGTATTTGTTTCCTCTGCATCGGTCGGTAATGATCATAGTTTCTGTCATTCTGTCTTCTATTCAATGTAGGTTCATATTGGGTCCAGTTGGTAGTATGCTTCCGCATATAGGTCTTCTGGGGAATTGGACTGTTCCTATATGTTTTTTGGTATTGTGGTCTAAATTCCCTTTGTTGTCTTGAGGGGGAGTCATATCTCTGTCTTGGGTCTTTCTTCCAGTTTCTCTGTGTCTGTGTTGCATAATCGGCTTGGTCCCTAATGATTTTCTTCCTTTTATTCTCCCTAATACTGGCCTCAATATCTTTAACTCTTCTTTCTATCTTGTCTAGGAGTTCCACAAACTCCCCATTCTCCACTAAGGGACGGATGGCTGTTTTGAGTTCTGTGATATCCAAATCTAATTGTGTGAGGTCCTTTTTCTTCTCATTAATAAGGAATACCATTAATAATAGGGATCCCTTATCTAGAAGTTGATCCCATTTTTTGAGTAGTGTTGCATCCTGTCTTTTATAGGTGGATCGTTTAAATAGCCTCAGGCCTCTTGGTACTATATTGTTATTCACATAGAAGTCTAAGGCCGCTATATCCCACCATATTTGTATTTCTCTTTCCATTGCTTTGCCTAATTGGTAAATTAAAGATCTTATATCTGTCTGTTGGTTGGTAGACTGTGGGATGGATTCACTTGTTTTCTGGCTATCTTCCTTGGATGACCAGGTGTCCATAAAGGACTTTCTGTCCATTCTTATTGAATCAATGTTCCTGCTTAAAGCCATAGTCGTCTTCTAATACCTCAAGAAGGTGAAATTAAGGGAGTAAAAAATGAAAAAGACTGGTATGCCTAATGCAACACACAGGTTTGAGGGAATCAGACTTAGGTAAATTGCTCAAAACTGGATAAATACAGGAATTCACCACACCTGTCTTAGGAGGTTTGGTAATAGGAAAGAGTAATATAACAACCTTAGTTGGTATATATGTTCCAGGAGCTGATCCACCTAAAATGGCTTTGCAAATCAACTCCAATATTGTCTGAAAGGAGCTGGAAGAAATGAAATAAATGCAGTAAAACTATATGGTGTATACACCTTTAAATCTGCTATAGGCAGAGTAAATGGAGTGAGCACCAGATACTATACTTTACACATACCAACTCCAAAATGTTTGAGAAACAGTATATGAGACTGTTCTCTCTGGTAATGAAAGATAAAGGAATTAAATCACATAAAATATTGTGTGCAATATTACTATGTATGGTGTCTGCACCTTTAAGTCTATTATAGAATAGACAGAATAGGGCATTCACCCAAAACTACTGTACTTTTAAAAAAGATATAAACCTTAAAACAGGAGTACAGTATTGAAGACTGCTCCTATAATGCAATAATGTTATCGCTTAAAAATAACCACGTAGGGGAAAAAAAAAAAGAGCTTAAAATGAATAAATCAAATTTATTAAAAAATAGATAATGAAAAGTAATAATAATAAATATATAGATTAATTAAAATACCAAAATATAAGTCAGGAACGAAAGGCAAGAATGTTACCAGCACAATTGTAGTCCTTGTTAGCAAATTGTATCTGGGGCCGGCCAGGATGGATGTGGATACTATGTGTCACCAATAGTTCTCTCTGGCTGTCGGCTTACAGTGAGGTCGGCGTGCGTCTCAGACCTCACTCTGAGAACTGCACGCTGCAGCCCGATCGGTCCCCAGCTCGTGCAGGCTTCTTTCAGTGTGTCCAAGGTCCTACTGCCGAGTAACCTTCTGCCACCGTATCCTGCTTGCAAATCTGACGCGTTTCGTGGGTGTCCGCCCCACTTCTTCAGAGATAGAATGTTACTTCGTGGTTAAGCGATGGTTTAAATACATATCTAATTGGTTTATCCTAATTAGTATACAAATCAATAAATACAGTGATTTGATACAATTAAATGTTTAAAAGGATATATTGCACATGAAATGGGAATAATATATTACACATAAAAATGAATATATTGCACATAGAAATAAAAATGATATATTACACATGAAAATAGAGAAACAATTGGAGATACAAATATAAAAGACAAAAATGAGAAATCAGTTACAGTTGATTTTACATCCAATTAGTCAATAGATTTAAAAGGATAATGTCACAATAAGAAGGCAAACTCTTAAAATATATTACATCAAGAAATATGTTGTTGGAAATACATGCATATATCAGCATGTAATAGCAGGATCTAAATAAAAATAATAATAATAATAGAAACAGTGATTATTATATCTCATGATTTCATATACTTTTTCAAATATTATTGATAAAGGTATACAAAGCAATACAATGATACATTCATTTGGATAAATAGTGCTATGAGGTCATCGGCTTATAATTAGAGGTCTCAGTAATTGCCTAAAAAGAGCCTTTAAATGGTGAAAAGGTAAAATGGTAGAAAGAAAAAAAGTAAAGAAGAGGGCAGTGTATACAAATACAGTTAGTGATATTAATATCTCTATATTAGAATAGGTGGGTATAGTGGTGTAAATTTTAATTTGTGCAAGATGAAAATATATATAGAAATAGATTACTAGTGTCATACAGAGGACTACACAGGAGAGAACCAAAGACTATTAAGTGACACTAATACTTACCTCAAACTCGAACAGGATCCAACTATATCATTCAAAGCAAAACTAAGAGAAATACTTGAACAAGGGAAGGAGAGGGGAATCATTAACGACAGAGAATTTAAATATTTATTCAAACAATTCCCCAGAATACCGATTTTCTATCATTTACCTAAGATCCACAAGAAATTAACAAAACCACCTTTTCACCATTTAAAGGCTCTTTTTAGGCAATTACTGAGACCTCTAATTATAAGCCGATGACCTCATAGCACTATTTATCCAAATGAATGTATCATTGTATTGCTTTGTATACCTTTATCAATAATATTTGAAAAAGTATATGAAATCATGAGATATAATAATCACTGTTTCTATTATTATTATTATTTTTATTTAGATCCTGCTATTACATGCTGATATATGCATGTATTTCCAACAACATATTTCTTGATGTAATATATTTTAAGAGTTTGCCTTCTTATTGTGACATTATCCTTTTAAATCTATTGACTAATTGGATGTAAAATCAACTGTAACTGATTTCTCATTTTTGTCTTTTATATTTGTATCTCCAATTGTTTCTCTATTTTCATGTGTAATATATCATTTTTATTTCTATGTGCAATATATTCATTTTTATGTGTAATATATTATTCCCATTTCATGTGCAATATATCCTTTTAAACATTTAATTGTATCAAATCACTGTATTTATTGATTTGTATACTAATTAGGATAAACCAATTAGATATGTATTTAAACCATCGCTTAACCACGAAGTAACATTCTATCTCTGAAGAAGTGGGGCGGACACCCACGAAACGCGTCAGATTTGCAAGCAGGATACGGTGGCAGAAGGTTACTCGGCAGTAGGACCTTGGACACACTGAAAGAAGCCTGCACGAGCTGGGGACCGATCGGGCTGCAGCGTGCAGTTCTCAGAGTGAGGTCTGAGACGCACGCCGACCTCACTGTAAGCCGACAGCCAGAGAGAACTATTGGTGACACATAGTATCCACATCCATCCTGGCCGGCCCCAGATACAATTTGCTAACAAGGACTACAATTGTGCTGGTAACATTCTTGCCTTTCGTTCCTGACTTATATTTTTGTATTTTAATTAATCTATATATTTATTATTATTACTTTTCATTATCTATTTTTTAATAAATTTGATTTATTCATTTTAAGCTCTTTTTTTTCCCCTACGTGGTTATTTTTAAGCGATAACATTATTGCATTATAGGAGCAGTCTTCAATACTGTACTCCTGTTTTAAGGTTTATATCTTTTTTAAAAGTACAGTAGTTTTGGGTGAATGCCCTATTCTGTCTATTCTATAATAGACTTAAAGGTGCAGACACCATACATAGTAATATTGCACACAATATTTTATGTGATTTAATTCCTTTATCTTTCATTACCAGAGAGAACAGTCTCATATACTGTTTCTCAAACATCTTTGGAGTTGGTATGTGTAAAGTATAGTATCTGGTGCTCACTCCATTTACTCTGCCTATAGCAGATTTAAAGGTGTATACACCATATAGTTTTACTGCATTTATTTCATTTCTTCCAGCTCCTTTCAGACAATATTGGAGTTGATTTGCAAAGCCATTTTAGGTGGATCAGCTCCTGGAACATATATACCAACTAAGGTTGTTATATTACTCTTTCCTATTACCAAACCTCCTAAGACAGGTGTGGTGAATTCCTGTATTTATCCAGTTTTGAGCAATTTACCTAAGTCTGATTCCCTCAAACCTGTGTGTTGCATTAGGCATACCAGTCTTTTTCATTTTTTACTCCCTTAATTTCACCTTCTTGAGGTATTAGAAGACGACTATGGCTTTAAGCAGGAACATTGATTCAATAAGAATGGACAGAAAGTCCTTTATGGACACCTGGTCATCCAAGGAAGATAGCCAGAAAACAAGTGAATCCATCCCACAGTCTACCAACCAACAGACAGATATAAGATCTTTAATTTACCAATTAGGCAAAGCAATGGAAAGAGAAATACAAATATGGTGGGATATAGCGGCCTTAGACTTCTATGTGAATAACAATATAGTACCAAGAGGCCTGAGGCTATTTAAACGATCCACCTATAAAAGACAGGATGCAACACTACTCAAAAAATGGGATCAACTTCTAGATAAGGGATCCCTATTATTAATGGTATTCCTTATTAATGAGAAGAAAAAGGACCTCACACAATTAGATTTGGATATCACAGAACTCAAAACAGCCATCCGTCCCTTAGTGGAGAATGGGGAGTTTGTGGAACTCCTAGACAAGATAGAAAGAAGAGTTAAAGATATTGAGGCCAGTATTAGGGAGAATAAAAGGAAGAAAATCATTAGGGACCAAGCCGATTATGCAACACAGACACAGAGAAACTGGAAGAAAGACCCAAGACAGAGATATGACTCCCCCTCAAGACAACAAAGGGAATTTAGACCACAATACCAAAAAACATATAGGAACAGTCCAATTCCCCAGAAGACCTATATGCGGAAGCATACTACCAACTGGACCCAATATGAACCTACATTGAATAGAAGACAGAATGACAGAAACTATGATCATTACCGACCGATGCAGAGGAAACAAATACATCGAGAGAAATATGATCAACGTCCACACTATATCAAGCACTCACACTATACGGATTGGCAATCACGTGAGTACCAACACGAATATACTCCAGATCTTAGGGTTCTCCCCCTAGATCGAGTTAAGGGTAAATCCACTAATAAGGACGACAAAGACAAAAGGGATACTCAATCTACTTCAGTAACACATGCAGAAAATGATTTTTTAGAAAAACGGGGGAGGATTCCCCCCAGGAAATTTATGATGGAGGATTTCAGGTCTCCGGACCTGAGAAAGAAAAGAACAATAAAAGAAACAGAAGAAGAAAACGACCATCAAGAGGACCCAATACAGTTGAAGAGGAGGAGATAAATATATTCAACTTATCCTCCAAGACTTTGAATACAGATGAAATAACACTCCTAAAAAAGGGTCTGAAATTTGCACCAACCTCCAGTAGTTCAAATTTCAATGCATGTATAGATTTACATAAGTTCATACGTAAAGTTTCAATTAAAAAATTCTTTGCAGATAAAGATAAGACTGAAATAGATACTGTACAAGACTACACACATACAAGATTACATCCCACTTCTACGTTTTACCCACAGCATGTTAAGACTGACTCAATCAAAGTGTTTGAAAAGATGGTCGAGAAAGATTTTCGGAAAGAGATTACTAATAAGATCACGAAAGATAATCTAACCAAAAAGGAAAGAAATGCATTGAAACAACTTATGAAAATGGGGGACATAACCATTAAGGCAGCAGACAAAGGGGGTGGATTAGTCATTCTTAATACAGAGGACTACACAGGAGAGAACCAAAGACTATTAAGTGACACTAATACTTACCTCAAACTCGAACAGGATCCAACTATATCATTCAAAGCAAAACTAAGAGAAATACTTGAACAAGGGAAGGAGAGGGGAATCATTAACGACAGAGAATTTAAATATTTATTCAAACAATTCCCCAGAATACCGATTTTCTATCATTTACCTAAGATCCACAAGAAATTAACAAAACCACCAGGGAGACCAATTATTTCAGGAATAGGATCCCTTACTGCCAACCTCTCCGAATATGTGGATCAATATCTCCAGCATCTGGTACCATGTTTAAAATCACATTTAAGAGATTCAACTCAAATTTTAAACCTTTTATCGGATTTTAATTGGACTGATGATATGATTTTAGTGACAGCAGATGTCACTTCACTTTACACGGTGATAGAGCATCTGCAGGGATGTGAGGCCATACAATATTCCCTAGCAGTATACTCAGAACTAAAAAATGATCAGATTGATTTTTTAATTCAATGTATTGTTTTTATTCTCACCCATAACTATTTCTGGTGTGATGAACATTTTTATCTACAAATAGAAGGTACAGCCATGGGGACAAGGTTTGCGCCAAGTTATGCAAATTTATTCATGGGCAAATGGGAGGAAGAGTTTATCTGGAACCATTGCCCTTTTGGCGCAAACCTGTCCCTATGGCGCAGATACATAGATGACTGTTTTTTTATCTGGAAAGGGAACCCAGAATCCCTGGAAGCCTTCCAGATTTACCTCAACAACAATCCATATAATCTTAAATTCACTTTTAATCATTCTCAGAAACACATTGAATTTTTAGATTTAAATATTTTTATTGAGGAACAGAAGATCCATACGAAAACTTTTAAAAAAACCGTGGACTGTAACAGTTTCATTCCTTTTAATAGCCACCATAAACAAACCTGGCTCAGAAATATTCCATACAACCAATTTAGAAGGATCAGACGGAACTGTTCAACAATGGAAGTATGTAAAGAACAGATGGAGGAGATGCAGCAAAGATTCCTCAATAAAGGATATCCTACGGAATTATTGACTGAAGCCAAAAAGAAAGCTATACTAATCCCAAGAGAAGATACCCTAAAAAATAGGATTAAGACTGTCGATACATTTAATTCAGCACCTACTTTTATAACACAATTTAACCATCAGTCTCACACTATAGAAAAGATTTTGAAAAAACATTGGAACATTCTCAGGAATGATCCCACACTTGTAGAAATTCTAGACTCTAGACCACATGTTATCTTTACCAGAGCACCAAACCTTCAACTCATGTTGGCGCCGACACTCAAACCTCCCAATACCATTAAAGATAAACCAGTGGATACAGGTTTTAGTAGATGCAGGAAATTTATAGCCTGCAGAAACAATCCTTCTTTAGAACACACAATCACAAAGTTTACATCTACAGTCAGTAAGAAGGAATACGATCTGAAATCTAATATGAACTGTGACTCAATAGGAGTAATCTATCTGGTTACATGTCCCTGTTCAAAACAATACGTGGGTCGAACCAAGAGATCTTTAAAAATCAGAATAGCGGAACACATCCGAAATATAAAAAGAGGATTACAAACACACAATCTCTCCAAACACTATCAGGAGTACCATGGAGGAGATCCGAAGGGACTGATATTTTTACCTATTGAAAAGGTGAATGTCCACTGGAGAGGGGGAGACATGGAAAGAAACCTGGATCAGGCTGAAGCAAAATGGATTTTTCACTTAGAGACTCTGGTCCCTAAAGGTCTCAATGTGGACTTTGAACTCAATGCCTTCTTATAGAACACTACGAAGTACATGCACAGACTATTTCAGCATTTCCCGTTCCCCCCCTTTTTTTTTTTTTTTTTATCAACCACTACGGTCTATCACATTCCATTTGATCAACGAATCCGTATCAACTATGGGTACTTATATATTTCCATGTCCCATATACACACGGACTTTACACTTAAGTATATATGACACTGGTAATCTATTTCTTTATATATCTTTCTCTTCCAGTTAATTTTGCACAAACTAAAATATACACCACTATACCCATATATTCTAATATAGAGATATTAATATCACTGACTGTATTTGTATATACTGTTCCCTTTTTTTCCTTGACTTTTTTCTTCTACCATTTTACCTTTTCACCACTTAAAGGCTCTTTTTAGGCAATTACTGAGACCTTTAATAATAAGCCAATGACTTCATAGCACTATTTATTCAAATGAATGTATCATTGTATTGCTTTGTATATTTTTATCAATAATATTTGAAAAAGTATATGAAATCATGAGATATAATAATCACTGTTTCTATTATTTTTATTTAGATCCTGCTATTACATGCTGATATATGCATCTATTTCCAACAACATATTTCTTGATGTAATATATTTTAAGAGTTTGCCTCCTTATTGTGACATTATCCTTTTAAATCTATTGACTAATTGGATGTAAAATCAACTGTAATTGATCTCTCATTTTGTTTTCTATTTATATTTGTATCTCCAATTGTTTTCTATTTTCATGTGCAATATATCATTTTTATTTCTATGTGCAATATATTCATTTTTATGTGCAATATATTATTCCCATTTCATGTGCAATATATCCTTTTAAACATTTAATTGTATTAAATCACTGTATTTATTGATTTGTATATTAATTAGGATTAACCAATTAGATATGTATTTAAACCATCGCTTAACCACGAAGTAACATTCTATCTCTGAAGAAGTGGGGCGGACACCCACGAAACGCGTCAGATTTGCAAGCAGGATACGGTGGCAGAAGTTGACTCGGCAGTAGGACCTTGGACACACTGAAAGAAGCCTGCACGAGTCGGGGACCGATCGGGCTGCAGCGTGCAGTTCTCAGAGTGAGGTCTGAGACGCACGCCGACCTCACTGTAAGCCGACAGCCAGAGAGAACTATTGGTGACACATAGTATCCACATCCATCCTGGCCGGCCCCAGATACAATTTGCTAACAAGGACTACAATTGTGCTGGTAACATTCTTGCCTTTCGTTCCTGACTTATATTTTTGTATTTTAATTAATCTATATATTTATTATTATTACTTTTCATTATCTATTTTTTAATAAATTTGATTTATTCATTTTAAGCTCTTTTTTTTCCCCTACGTGGTTATTTTTAAGCGATAACATTATTGCATTATAGGAGCAGTCTTCAATACTGTACTCCTGTTTTAAGGTTTATATCTTTTTTAAAAGTACAGTAGTTTTGGGTGAATGCCCTATTCTGTCTATTCTATAATAGACTTAAAGGTGCAGACACCATACATAGTAATATTGCACACAATATTTTATGTGATTTAATTCCTTTATCTTTCATTACCAGAGAGAACAGTCTCATATACTGTTTCTCAAACATTTTGGAGTTGGTATGTGTAAAGTATAGTATCTGGTGCTCACTCCATTTACTCTGCCTATAGCAGATTTAAAGGTGTATACACCATATAGTTTTACTGCATTGATTTCATTTCTTCCAGCTCCTTTCAGACAATATTGGAGTTGATTTGCAAAGCCATTTTAGGTGGATCAGCTCCTGGAACATATATACCAACTAAGGTTGTTATATTACTCTTTCCTATTACCAAACCTCCTAAGACAGGTGTGGTGAATTCCTGTATTTATCCAGTTTTGAGCAATTTACCTAAGTCTGATTCCCTCAAACCTGTGTGTTGCATTAGGCATACCAGTCTTTTTCATATATATGAAATATATTTTATTACAAGAGGCTGAAGAGTTTGGCTATTTTTTTCCTCATGAAATAAAAAGGATTATTCTTCTAATGAATTTGTCTCGTATCATAGTTGTCTTACCCTTCAAACTGCCGAGACGTACCCTCCTGTCATTCTACTCCAGGTCACCTGATCTCTTTATTAACTTGTAGAATGCTTCAATATATATTTACTAGTTGGAAAAGTCAAATAACTCTGATGGCACTGGATTTATGCAATAGTGCAGATTGTTTACAAATTAGCATAACCAAGTAGTTCCAGAAAAAAAAATCTAAACTCTGGCTGTAGAAAATCCATAAAATAGATACTTTCTTTCTACAGAAATGCAACATGTTAAGTGCTACTGCCTTTCAAGTGGCACTATCACTATTTATTTCCTTGTTGAAAAAAGGTTCTGAACATATTTTGTCTAACTTAACTGTGCAATAACTGTTATTACCAAATTCAGTTTATCACTCTGAAAGTGGCTATCCTAGAATTTCATAACAATGTTTTTATACCCTCGGTAATGATTGTTCTTATTATTCAATTATAATTGAATAAAACAAAATCAATGGTGAGTAAAAATTGTGGTGAACATGATTTCTGAGTAGCTACTAGTATTTCACTATGCAGAACAGAATAAAATCTTTATAGAACTTCCTGACGATGCTGATTGCTCATTGTACCAAATGAAGAAAAAGGGTAGCAAAAAAGATTAATTCAACAAAACGAGTTTAAGAATGCCAAACATTTAAAAAAATGCTTTGTAAGATATATCCAGGTTTAGAAGCACTTTAGCAAGTATCTAAGTAATTAATCTGATTTTATTTGTCATAACAGTGCTTTCAAGTGCTTATTAATTATAAATTTTAGCTCCCAGACTGAAACACAAACAAATGTGCATAGTGAAATTGTGTTTGATATTTATCACCCCTCCAATAACAGAACAGGTCCCAACATCGACATCCTGAGAATTAGAATGGCGGTGGGAGGAGTTAAAGGTGGTAGACCCAATCAGAATGGGTGGACGGGTCCACCCAACTTACTAGCAGCCCAACCTGGCATGAATGCATGCAATACTGCCTGCCAATCAAGCAGGCCAGCCCACTGAGGGTGTATTAATGCAGGGAGTACTGTTTCAGTGCTCTCTGCATTGCCCTAGTGCCCTGGGTGTAGCATGAGCACATATAAATGATGCACTTGTGCTGTGCTTTTTGGGCGCTGTTTTCTGGTATCCCCAAAATCAGGTCTTCAGGGAACAAAAACATAAAATGCAATAAAGTGTAATATTGTTATAGCCTTTTCAATCACCCAACACTTCAAGGTTACACTCACAGATTGGTTTTAAAAAGTAAGTCTTCAGGGTGCTTCCCCTATAATTAGGGGGGTATGTCCCACTGTTGGTGATAGCTTACTTTTTACAACCAGTCTGTGAGTGTAACCTTGAGGTGTTGGACGATTGAAAAGGCTATAACAATATTACACTATGTTGCAGTTTATGTTTATGTTTTAGTGATACAAGCTGGGTCCCTGTCCTATTTGCATATCATTGTATCTTGTATATAGTTACCAATTTTGGGAGGTAACTTGAGGGAAGCAAGTATTCAAAAGTTAAGTTAACTTTATATTTCCATGGGTGAAGAGATGGAAGTTGTATATTGTACTTCAGGGAACAAAGCCAGCATGGGAAGAAAGGACTATAAAATAGAGACTGTCCTGCCAAAATCAGGACAATTGGAAAGACTTTAAAAGGGAGTTTATTCACTAAATAGTTATTTTGGCTTGACAACTGAGATGCAAAATTATGGCAAATAGATATGAATAAAGACAATATCCAATTCTGCAAAACTGGACATTTTTTTTAAACTCATCTTTTTTGCTTTAGTTGTGCAAATCAGTTGTCATCTACCTGCAAATCTATTAGAGAATAAACACCCTTGTACAGACATTGCAACTGAAAGAAGATACACTAAGTTTTATAAATATCTTATAAATAACCAGCTCTTCATACTGTCACTGTAAAAACGTTATTGGTGGAATTTACTTTGCTCACATCTTTTTCTTTCCTAATTGATAGCCTTTTGAAAGTGTTGTAAATTATAGTGCTTAGAACAAGTATTCCTTTTTTTACTCTGCGCTAGAGGGTTTTTTTTTTTCTCTTTAAAGTTTTTTCTTTACAAAAAGGTTATTTTTCGCCTTCCATCTTCAAGTATGAAAGTACGGTTCATGCAAATTACATTCTCATATCTACTTCATCTTATTTAACCATTTGTGGGATGTTTTGACTGCAAATATTGTTCTGCTTTTACAGCAAGATCTGTCACTTTTACGTTTTCTAGCTAGATCAAATTATAATGAAAAGCTATCTGCAAGGTGTGTTCAAACTTAACTCAAACACAACAAAAAGCTTGTGGACACTCTAAGCACCATACACAAAAATAAGTCCTGGGCTCAAACTCCCACAACCCCTGGGCAGCAGCAACGACCATAGCACACATCAGCCCCAATACATACAATAAAATAAAAAGAAAAAAAGAGTTACCTGTGCACTAGCCCAAATCCCTATGCATATTTAACTAAATACAGTGCCTTTTCAAATGGTTTGGCAAAAACCAGAGGGACGTCCTGGCACCCAGTGCCTACCAATTCTGTCTTCTTGATACATATCCATAAACCTACACATAGTTCAAAATATATTATTGTTGTTATTGGTATTTATATAGGGCCAACTTATTCCACAGCGCATTACAATAAAAGGGGAATTTACCAAATGAGACAATAACAAAATGTAACAGGAACAATCACTAGTTGAGGGCCCTGCTCAAACGAGCTTACAGTCTAGAGGAGGTGGGGTATAAAAACACATTAGGAAGGGTATTGAGAAAGACAGCAATTAGACATGGTGGGAAAGTAGCAGAACTGGAGGTGAAAATAGAGTGTGGCCATATAGGAGAGAGCGAGAGGAAGGTTTGAGGGATAGAAGTTACTCTTGGAGGCCATAAGAATTCCTGAAAAGATGTGTTTTGAGGGACTTCTTAAAGGTTTGAAGAGAGAGTCTGACAGGGGTAGGCAGGCTGTTCCAAAGGAGAAGTCTTGCAGGCGTGAATTAGCAATAAGGGTGCGAGCAGCGGACAGGAGAAGGTCACCGGCAGAGCAGAGAGACCGAGAGGGGGCATACCTATAAATCATTGAAGAAATGTAAGAGGGGTTAGAGTTGGTTAGAGCTTTATAGGTATGGGTTAGTATTTGGAATTGATACCTGTAGGGTACAGGAAGCCAGTGTAAGGATCGACAGAGGGCTGAGGTGTGAGAGGAGCAAAAGGAGAGAAAGATCAGCCTGGCAGCAGCATTCACCACAGATTGTAGGGGGGCAGTACGGCTTCTATATAACAAAATATACCATGGGCCTGCTTTTGAATTATATTGTAATTTAAATATACTTGAAAAGCTTTCATATTTTTCTTCCACATTTATAGTCTGATGGAGGAGATGCTGTTTTTGGAATGGTGAGCTTTCAGTTCTCCCTGGTATTTCATGCTTTGAAAAGCTATAAAGTTGCTGTATTTTTATATTTAGGGATTATACTCAAGGATTATAGGATTCTTCATGGTTTTAATCTTGAATTCAACCATCAGAGGTATTTGCATTGGAACTAAATTAAGCACATCCATGCATTGTCTCAATTCTTGGATTAACCAGACTTTCTTTTAATGGCAAGGGTTCCATTTTTACCTTACAGAGGGACAGGTCAACGTGGGACTAGTATCCCTGAGAAATATCGCTCTAAAGATTTGCGTGTGAATTAAACTATAACTTGGTTCACTCATTTCCTGATTTTTTTTTTTTTTTTGCTTGTTTAATAAATATTTCCCTTTATCACATGGAGTTGGACACACATTGTGACTATTTCAAGTCACTCCAGTTCATCATTTAGATAAGCAAATAGATTTATTAAACTTGATGTCAAAGGGCTTTTTACAAACAAGGAAAGATAAAAAAGACAAATGTGTAACTAAAGGTCAATAAAAGTATTCATAAATTTGTATCGGAATTATAATGGCTTCCTACGGATGTGTACTCTAGAGATATTTTCTCTTGAACTATGATCTGTTTTCCATACTGACATATTTATTTGGAGAGAGATAGAAACATGGTACACTACCTAGTTCTGTTGAAGTACCCAGTCGTTATCATCCATGGAGTAAACTTTACCTGTGGTCACGCAAGGCATTAAATCTCGATAATTATATGGGAAAGGGGAAGAGATTTGAATTCCACTCTCTCTTTTGATTGTCGACTAGAAATAAAATCGACTGTACTTTTCAAATTTCAGTTGAAGGAGCCCAAAGCAGACATCTGCTTTTTTGTTATTTAACTTTTCTTTCTTCCGAGCTAGAATGTAGAATTTTAGCGATGCAGATATGTAGATTTCATCCCCGTAGACGAGCTAAGCAGGAATCAGAGACGAGGCTGATCTCCATGCAAAAGAAAAAACGGACAGACTATGGTGTTTATATCTGAGAGTTTTTAGATAAAGATCATTTAGAACTGGAAAAGGGATTAACACACAGAAACTCTTCTGAATGCCTGTTTTGATTGATCAAAGATGTATTTTCTTTTTCCTTCTTCATCTCTTTTTTTCTTTTTTAACCCTCCATAACAATAGCTCCAAGAATCCACGCATGGCTGAGCATGTTATATTGTTAGATTGTATTCTGACACAGCTGTAACCTTGTGTTCAACGTATTATAATACAGAGATCAAAAACTCTAATTTACAAGGCAATCTTGGTACACTACAGGGATAAGCCCACCAGGCATAAAAATAAATGAACATTTACTATCGTATCGTCTTTAAAAAATATATACATGTAATTTAGAATTTAACGTTAGCAATAAGAAAAAAATATATAAATCCTGTGGTTCATAAAAATCTCTTCTTCCTAGCCCAATACCACCTGTTTTATGCAGAGTATTATAGGAAAAATAATGTGTTCTTGAATAGGGAAAAGAGATGCATTTTTGCCCGAGTTGGGGGCCTCTGCTCTCATCTGCTCATGCCAAGTACAAAGTGTCCATTAGTTCTCTTTGAATTCCTTATGTTCTATACTTGTAAACTCTAACCATTTGTGTTTTTTTTTACAATTACCAAGTACAACCCAACATGCTCCTTTTCAGGTTATAAAGGTGTCTGTTATGACCAGGGGCGTACCTAGAGCATTTGGCACCCGGGGCGGATCCTGTGCTTGGCACCCCCTCACCCCAATCCCCCCCAAAATGTTTCCTTTTTTTTTACAATTTTTAAACTTTGCAAAACCGCTGTCAGCCCCTCCTATAAAACCCTTGTCCTGCCCTGCCCACTCCTACAAAATCCTTGTCCTGCCCCCTTCTACAAATCCTGTACTGCCCCGTCTACAAAACCCCCGCAACTCCCTTCCACAAATCCCCCCTTATAAAGACTCCTGTCCCAATACAAAACCCTTGCCCCCTTCTACAAAATCCCTGCAGCCCCACACACATTAACCATTAACAGGCAGACAGTCACACACACAGTTACAGGCATACAGTCACACACAGTTACAGGCAGACAGCAGACAGTGACATGCACACAGTCACAGACAGTCACACACACGGTTACAGGCAACATCAAACAGTCACAGGCAGGCAGTCACACATTCATAGTCACATGCAGTCACACACACAGTTATAGGCAGACAGTTACACACACAGTCAGTTACAGGTAGTCACACACAGTCATAGCCAGACAGTCACGCACACAGTTACAGACAGACAGTCACATATACAGTCACTCACACACACAGTCACAGGCAGAGAGTTACACACACACACAAACACACACACAGTTACAGGAAGACAGTCACACACACACACAGTTACAGGCAGACAGTCTCACACACACACACACACACACACAAAGTTACAGGCAGGCAGTTACACACACAGTTACAGGCAGACAGTCTCTCTCACACACACACAGTTACAGGCAGACAGTTACACACACACACACACACACACACACAAAGTTACAGGCAGACAGTTACACACACAGTTACAGGCAGACAGCTTCACACACAAACACAAACACATACACACACAGTTACAGACAGACAGTTTTACACACACACAGTCACACACACACACACACACACACACACACAGACACACTGTCACAGTCACACACTCTTACAGACAGTGGATTCCCTGAAGCCTGTGGAGAAGTAGGTATTTCATATTGCTGCACCTCCATGTGGAGCAGTAACAGCAGCGGGTAAGGGCCATATTAAGCCCCGCCCTCTGCTGTCGTTTTGGCTCCGCCCCCGATTTTTATTAGCTCCGCCCCCACTTTACCTCCGTGCAGTCAGTTCAGCTGCTCTTAGTGTGTGAGCTGTTCTGGCCGTCCAGCACTCTAACTACCATGGGGCACAGTGCTGCCATACAGCTCACACAGCCCCATCCTGCTCCCAGACCAGAGTCATGGCACCCCCCACCCTGGTGGCACCCGGGGCAGACCGCCCCCTCCGACCCCCCCCCTTAGTACGCCACTGATCATGACCACTGTAAATTAATAATCAACAAAGTTGCTGGCAGAGACATAATGTGACATACAGATTTTTGTTTTCCTTCTGGACATTCAATATGAATTTAGGTATTTTGTTGATATAAAGAATACCAAAATGTCCTTAGCTTGATGTATAATAAATAATGTGTTCAAGATAAAAAATAGATATTTTAGAAAGTAAAACAGAAAATAAATTTTCATAATGACTTACATTCATATGGTTTGCTCAAGACTGGAATAAGGGGTTATATCAAGCACCATGGTCACTTTCAAGCATGGGGTCTATATGTGCAAAACAGGGCTGCCTACTGTTTGAGGCAGTACCTGTTAGATGCCTGTGCATTCCAAACACAAATTGCAATGGTTTTACTTAGAGTGTCAGATATTGAATTAAATGTTCTGGAATCTGTCAGACTCTTACCATACTATACTATACTATATAAATTTATACATAAATAAATATTGTATAAATGAAACAAATAGAAATAACTGAACCATGAATTTGATTCTTGGTTTATCATACTTCAGTTGTATGTTTGTAGATATAAGGTGCAAGATGTCACAGTATACAGGACTGCTAAAATGGCTTTGTAGTAGCTCTTTAAATTTAGTTATGCTGTCTAATTTTTTTTTAAATTTAACTAAAAACAGGATGCAAGTAAATGCTGAGAACGGTAAACAACTCTAAAAGTGCAGTTTGATGGGTCCTCACATCGTTCTCATGCTGGTTTTAACTCATTTTGTACCATTCCAGAGCAAACCTTAAACTATTTGCACAGCAAACTGATCCCACCAAAAAGGACCGTCCAGATCCAAAATGCAGGCCAGCTTAAGTGGCGCAAGAGATACAGCAACCGCAGCTGATCATTTCAGCCTTCTTAGATCTTGTCAGTTTTACATTAATATTCTTTTTTTTTTAAATATGTATTTGGTTTCATAAGCCCACCCTTTCTTCCCCTCTGGCCCAACTTGCTGTGTTTTCAATTTTTCTCAAAAATACAACTTTGCATGATGTCATGAGTTACATTTGTCGGAGTTCTGCTTGTACATACGTCCGTTCCCCTATCCTGCCCATTTTCCTCTTTTTGGAATATGAGTATGATTGGGACCCTAGCACCAAATCTGTACTGCCTTACCTCGAACACCAGTCGATACAGCATGCATTGTCAATGGATCCTCTTGACTTTCAAACACAGGGACCTAAATCCCTTTTCCCTTGCTCCCAGGTTCCTGGTTTTCCCTAATATTAATTTGTGTTGAGTTCTATATTACAAGCACTTGGAGGTTTCCTACTTGTGTACATCGGTGTAAAAATTGTAGCCATGAAAATTATAAAGATGTTTTTTCTTAATTCTATAATAACATATAAACTGCAACTGCCAGTACCTCTGCAGCTCAGCAGTGCTATAGAAAGTGAAATTAGCATTACGTATGGCTGAGCCACTTCCTGGTTTCATTAGACCTTATTGCAGAAGCTACAAAGATTTGGGTTTTGCAGTCAATGCAAGAACTTCAAATCTGCTTAATGATTATTGTATTATTATTCATTTATTGATTGTGTATATATTTTTAAATAAACAATTTAAAAAAAATTGTCAACTAGTCAGGGGTAAAATAACTAAACCTGCATGCTCACTGGAGTAAATCCTGATTAATCATTGGTGGCTAACTGTCTTTGAGACCAATTTTCACGTCTTGTTACCTATGACTCTATCAAAAACAATCCTCTGCAATGATACTTTAAATGCTGTATAAAATATATTAGGTATGTATGCATATTAAGTTTAAAATCAGAAGTTTGTGAATGTTTTAATAGACAATATATTATGCAAATTCATAGTATTACTTATGGATATGGAAATAATTGTCTTAATGATGTTAGATATGTGTTGAGAAGGCCACATTCTCGGTCATGTCTCTTAGAATAAAAAGTGCCTCTCTCTATGCATTTAAAATGTTGGGATGTGTAAGACAGGGCAAGTGCAAAGAACATAGGACTTATGCCAAAACCATTAGGACCAGGGGTGGGCAAAAGGGGTATGTTCAGGGTGCATGCACCCAAGTTCCCCACCAATGAATCTAGATTTATTCTGTTTGCACTTCTTATGCATTCGCCTCCCATACATCCACCCAACTTGCTTGTAAAAAGCATGCATGTCTGTAATGTGAACCTACCCTGTATCTTTCATCAAGCCCTCATTCCCACACCAATCTAGTCACCAACCCACCCACCCACATAGCTCCCTGCACCCAACAATGCACATGTATCCACCAACTCAGGCAAATTCCCCTACCCACCTACCAATCATTTCCTAAATATGCTATGCACAAGCTCCCTAATTCACATTATATACAGAGCCTCATACACACATTATATGCAGGCTCGTATGCACAAATCACATATACAGTCACATCCACAGTTAAAAAGAAACCTTTAGGCTGATTTAGGATGTTGGGAATAGAAAGTGTGTTCCACCAACATCTGCGGTGTTATGGCTAAGCATCATTAATATTGATCACGTTTCTCTACATTTTTAAAGGATTATGTTTCCTTTGATGCTCTTGAGTGTGAAAAGGGGTTCGATATTTAAAAGAATTCAGCATATTACAAAATATGGTAAGGGAAGATCATTTTAATACGCACTATACAGCAATTAGAATTCCTTCACCATGGTGCTGGTGATACTATGCTCATCCACGTTTAGGACTGATAGTAGACAAAATTCTGTGAAGGATGGAGGCAGAACTGCTGCCAGTGAAATGCCCCAATGCATGAATGCAAACTTTAACCTATGCCATGATTTTGAGATCAGAGCATATAGAAAGATGTCTCTGGATGTAGTG